>BSBK01009739.1:0-102500 GCA_027943335.1 Chamaecyparis obtusa
TCTCTCTCTCTCTCTCTCTCTCTCTCTCTCTCTCTCCTCTTTCTCTCTCTCCTCCTCTTTCTCATCTCTCTTCCCCTCTCGCTTTGTCTGTCCTCTTAAGTTTTGATTATATAAGTCATTCATGTTGTAAGGTAATATATATTTTACAGTATGTTAATTGTAAATTACCATGTTTTATTTTTATGCAGATTGGCAATATGGGTGATTTTCACATTGATGAGCTTATAGGTCAGCATGCACCACCACCTCCTCCTCCACGCCCCCTCCACCTAGAAAGCTTAGAGGTAATATTAGGAGAAATGTAGAGGACATATTGATAGACATAAACATTATTAGGCATGATCCATATCCCTCTGTCTAGCTACTAAGTCTTGTAGATAGCATGGAAGGCATAGTAGATTCCATATAGCCATTAGACTATGAGATTGATAGTTTTGAGTCATGGAGGGAGTCTATGCATGTATATTATATTGATGGACTCTCTTATAAAAAGGTTAATAAGTTAAAAATTACAAAAATGATTTGACACGCTACTTTTTGAACCCTACAAGGGGTGAGCAGATAGTTGGAAAGAAGCCACACATTTCCATTAGATGGTGTAGACACCCCGGGATAGCAGAGCATTTTTGGGAACAGTGGTGGATGGTATTTAACCATCCACCACACACTAATCATGAGGTCCCACTTTATTTTTAGAAGAAAGTATTCACTGAGTTTGAATTGGGTAAGAAACCCAATTATTTTGACATGAGAACATTTCAGGGGTTGGCTGGGGCATGCCAAGGATAGGCTAGGGCCAAATTGAGTGACAAAACTAGAAATCATGTGTGCATTGAGCCCCTTGTTCCTCTTCCATCTCCTATACTTCTTGCACCTATCTATCATCAACCAGTACAGTCATCTCTTGGTTCTTTGAGTGCCCTTACAGGAATTTGCTACAGCACATGACCCAGGTGAGGATTGCCCCCAGCATAGCACATGTTTTCACGAGTTGTGGAGGTATATGTACAGGTCCCCAATTTGATCCCGATGCTGCCCATGCTACCCATGGTGGATATGGTGATGATGCTGGTGGTGCACATGGTGGATATGCCAATGATGATGATGGCGCACATGGTGATGCTGGAGATGATATCTCATCATATGTTGATTTACTCAATGTAGACGATGATCATCCTACACAGGTAAATTTAATTATAATTTAAATATAGTGTAATATTAAATTTCTTATTTATACAATTATGAGCCATAACATGTGGATTTTTTAGTGACAGAGGAGGGTTGACCCTCCAACATTCATTAGTCATCATCATATGACATGTACACCTCAACATCTCAGTGCTCCATTCATGGTATGCACTTTGATCTTGATACATTTAAACTTTAAACAAAATAAACTTTAATTGATAATGTGTTTGACATATTTTTGTGATTTTGTAGGGTCTCTCATGTACGAATGAGATTAGCAGTCCTTCATTCTCTACCCCACCAGTCACCGAGAGTCAGCTGCATATACCTGTAGTATGTTTTTCATTTATTAATTTTAAGTATTTGTATCTTACTAATTTATGTACAACTTTGATTCACACTTATTTTTTTGTAATTGTAGTCTTTTGGATTGTCTCATGTTGCACAATCTCATTTATGTCCTGACTCATCAGTGACATTAGCTATGTGTCACACATAGGTAATGTACACATGTTTTTATTCCATATTTATATATTTAATTAAGTTATATATACTTTATAATTTATGTATATATGTACTATAAGTTTGATTCATGCTTTATATATGTTGTTTAGGTTGACACCACCATGAGTCTTGGCATGGCTACAAGATTAAGCCAAATGCATCCATTGACACTATCCTTTTAGGTGATGATTAATTTAAGTAATTTTTCAATGTCTTGTGTGTATCTAGATCTTAGATGATTAATTTAAATAATTTTTAATTTGTACTTTAAATTTTTTTACAGGACTTGGCTTCATCCACTTTTCATGTAGTTGAGGATGAGGGTGCTCAAGACCAAACAGAGCAGGATCAAGGTGCTCAGGACCAGATAGAGCAGGATGAGGGTACTCAAGACCAGACAGAGCATGTTGATGCATTGTAGTCCTCTTCACATGGAGTGAAGAGGACTGTAGATCAGCTAGATGAGTAGAGTTAGATTATGATGACTATTTGGACTTGTTCATTTTATTTATGATGACTATTTGGACTTTTTCATATTATTTTTTATGACTATTTGGACTTATTTTATGATGACTATTTGGGCTTGTTTAGACTTGTTCATATTATTTTTACTTGTTGTTAGAGTAGGACTTGCATTATATACTAGTCCACTTGTTATCATATATTGTACTTGGACTTGTTTTCAGAGTAGGACTTTGTTTTGTGATTGTATGTATATATCACGAGTTTATATGATGGACATTATGATACATGTAAATTATTTTAGGACTTGTTATGTTATTTATCTTAGTCATGAGTTGTTATGTAATTTATCAATTTATCTTAATCAAGACTTGTTATGTAATTTATCAATTTATCCTTAAAAAACATCTATCTAACAATGAGATCTATTGATTCATGTGTAATTGATCTAAGTACAATATCTAGATATGTGTTACAAGTAATATGAACACTTTGATTAACTATAAAAAAATCATCTAGATCTAACAATGACATCTATTAATACATGTAAAATTGACAAGAACAATATGGATACATTACAAACTCAATAACTATTAAACAATAAGATCTATTAAGTGAACATAATCTGACCAATGTGCATAGTTTAATATTTACAACAAAATTAGGTGAATACAAAGTTATGAATTTAACTTAAATATTTAAAAACAAAATTCGATGTATAAAAGTGAGTTCATGTGATCTTAAATTATTAACCCAAAATTGTATGAATACAAGAGTGCATTGTACTACATAAATAGTTCATGTCTATGTTCTTCTAGACATCCTGCATCATAAAAATAAACATGTTGAAATGTTAGAATTTATAAATGTTCATTTAAAGTTAATTTTAATTTTAATTTCAAATCTATATCTCTAAATTATAAATTATGACACTTCAAAGAAGACGTGTAGAAAACATATACAAATATGACAATTGAACAAAAACTTACATGTATAAATTTGATTCAACCTTTAATGTACCATCATCATCCTCTCTTTTCTGCAATGCAGATCTATGTTCTTCCTAACATCCTACATCATAAAAATAAACATGTTGAAATGTTAGAATTTGTGTACCCAAGTTCATTTAAAGTTAATATGACAATTGAACAAAAACTTACATGTATAAATTTGATTCAACATAATTATGTACCATCAACATCCTCTCTTTTCTGCAATGCATCTAGATGTTCTTCCCGACATGGACTGCATCATAAAAATAAACAAGTTGAAATGTTAGAATTTATGTACTCAAGTTTATTTAAAGTTAATTTTAATTTTAAAGTTAATAAGAAAATTGAATAAAAACTTACATGTATAAATTTGATTCAACCTAATGTACCATCAACATCCTCTCTTTTCTGCAATGCATCTATGATTGCCTCATGCTCTTCCATTGAAAGTGTCCATACAATTTTATTAGCAGGTCTCCCTTTGTATCTTTCCAATTTGATATTTGTTGCCACTACCAAATGGGAATAGTGTATAATCTTCTTTTTTGATTGGTAGTCTTCAAAAGTTGGTAAACCATTCCTTCTTGTTACGTATTTTCATATCCATGTACCAACTACCACAATAGACCCAATTGGATACTGAAAATTATCATCATCTACTTGATGACATATCAACTTTTTCTTGGGTTCTACACATCGAGCTAACCAATACTCTGTCTGCTCTTCATTATCCTCGGGTGCAACAACAACATAAAAGTGTCCTGCAAAACCAAATTAAGTACATGTGCACTGTAAATAAAACTTGTTTAAATTAAAGGTTTAGAATTCAAATATATATATAATCATAAATTATATGACATACACATGTAACTAATATATAATTTGAAGTTTTACAATAAATTGTATTAAATTACCAGGTTGTATGAGATCTGAAACATGATCATAATCTTCTGATGCAAAGGCATGATCCAGGTCTTCATTTATTATAACATCTTCATCTTGTCTCTCACTAGGTGTTAATGATTTTTTTTTCCATTCTTCAACCCATTCTATATTCTCGCATTCTTCCCATTCACCTGCAACACAAAATTGACAAAAACATGCAAGCTCCCTAGTCCATATAGTCCAAGTGTTAGAATTAGAACTCCTAAATGAATGCCATTTAGCCAATCCATTGATTGTATTACAATCATATCTTGAAAGGATATTCTTGTCTTCAACTAGCTAGAAAAAATGTCTGATTGTAGAGTTCTGACTTGATCCTGTAGACAAACCTGTTTTACACCATTCAACAATTGCACATGCATCTTTAAATTTTGATTTTTCCTCAAATTTGAGTTTCTCTCTACAAAGGGATCTCTTAACACATGCACCAGCACCATCATGTTCTCCCTTTCCATGTCCAGCCTCAAAAAAACTCCAGATATGTTGGATATTTATTTTCTTGTGCATCCTATTCAACCAATAAAACATTCTAGCATTCTTGAATTGTCATGTGCAATTATCTGACCATATTAGATGTTGTGTTATATGAATTTCTCTCTCCCTTAAATTTTCATAAAAGGTATTAAAGCAATACTAGACAAACTCCGATGAGTGTAACTTATTATCACTCATATAGAAATGGTACTCTCTCAATATTTTCTGATCCTCTTCTATACTATCAGGTGCATATTTATAGACAATATGAATAAAAATTGTTACTTGCACTAAATTATAATATTGTGGTTGGATCTCATCTTGTGGTGCAAGCGTGTAGTTCTCTGCAAAGTCAACAACTGATAGTATACTACCAATTGGAAATGTATTCTTGCATATGCAAAATTGTCCATCAAGCCATCTAGAATTGTGAGAGTGTTTCACATATTTAGGTATGATCTTACTCTTGAATTCATTCATAAAATCATTAACACTAATTTTTTTAGTTATTAGGTCACACCATTTTCCAACTTTTCCATCCTTCAATGGATACTCAACAGTTTTAAATCTTTGTACATCAACTAATTGTTGTCCAAAATCAAGTGAAATATTTTCATGCAAACATTCATCTAATAATGTAAGATTGCCACATACATCACATACATTAGAAACACATGCATTCAAAAGATAAAATTACTCATTAGGTGGGTTACAAAACAAATTTGATATAAACTCCTTTATAGTTTCAGGTGGTATATTTATACCACATTCCTGCAACATTTCATTAGTATGCATAGTAGAATGTATAGATCAAAAAATATCATAACGATAACAAAATTGAACATGAGTTTTTCAACAATAGGTGATTCTTTCTTTGTTAATCCTTACATACCATGGTTTACATTTTTCAAAAGATCTTTGACTAATACTAATAGTTAACACCTTATCATCCACAAATTTTTTATACAATTCTGTTTGAGTCATATCTAAAAGGTGTTTTGGATGTGGATCATGAACTTTTGAACCGACTCTTAATTTAAGAACATCTCCGGCATTAGGGGATACTCTTGTATTATCATGCCAAAATTTTTTAATCAAAGTTTTGACTTCACTAGTAAGTTTCATGTCAAACCTCGGGAGTTTGCCACTGAAGGTCCATAAATGGTTTGTCAGATCACTTTCAAAGTTAACTCTTCTCTTTACAGCTCTTGTTAAAGTTTTACGATTAATATTAAGATATCCACTTATGTTTGAAATGATTCTTTTATCAGTAGTAGTTTTGTTTACTAAAGCTATTGTTATTTCTCGTCGTGCTGCATTACTATCTTTAGAATGACTTTTCTTTCCAATTGTGTCAAAGCCACTAGCAAAAGTTGATACAACTTGTTTTAGAGACTCATCCTTCTTCTTAGTTTTCACATAAATGCCTAACCTCTTCATCACTTTTTGCATTTTAGACATTTTAATTAATTGTAACATTAATTGACATTGTGCCCAAATTTCTTATTATAAAAAAATTATCTAAACAATCTTCTTGCATGTGTCCTAATCTATCTCGATGAAACCAAACCATGCAGATTGTCTAACACATCAAATTTTAATTGAAATTGTTCATTTATTTCATTATCATTCAAATGAGTTTCTTTCTCAATCGTTGTTTCTATGTCTACATTTACATTATTGATTTCAATTTGAATTGGTGTTTGATTTTCAATTTCAATTGGGGTTTGACTTTCAGTTCCTTTATCATTATGATTAACATTACTAATTTCTAAAATTTCACGTGCAATTAAACTTGTTAATCTATTTTTAGGAATAAAATTTAAATCATTTCTATTGTAACCTGCTTCTAGCAAATCATGAATATCTTTATCAAAATAAGTTGTAACAATTGGATGCGAAGACATACCTGTATCCAATACTAAATTAGAAGATGCACCTGATTTTGTTTCTTCAACCTCTACATCCATTATGGTGTCTTCATTATCCTCCTCTTTTGAAACAATTGTTGAAGTCGATGCTCCAACATTATTCGGGTTTCAAAGTCTTTCTCTTCTTTCTCATTGTCATTTTGCCTCCTCTCTATTTTCTGCAATCTCCTCAGGTGTCAGATTCTTCTTTAACCTCTTTCTACATTGATTTGATCCCATTTTTGCACCAAAATTTAAATTGAAATAATCTTTTCTAAATGTCAGATTTAAAATAAGACAAATAAAAGGAATGTTGGAAAAAATATTCTCTTTGTCTGCTGTGAATCGATAGAAAACAAAATGAAAAGTCACAATCATTAGATCAGGCCCATAGTCTGGTTTTTTTTATTGCAATGGCTCTTTAAGAAATGGGCACCTGTTTTTAGTTTCAAAAAATGGGCACCCATTTTTAGATTTACAAAACGGGCGCCTGTTATTTGAATTTAAATAATGGGCACCCGATTTGTAAATCTATGGGCAGGAACCTTACCTCTTGGCTTGAGTTTTGGTTCGAGACAAGCTTGGTCCCACCAAGCCTATGCTTGACCCTACAAAAAAATGGCTAAGGCATTACAAAGTAAAATTTCTGCCTTGCCATAATTTTTAGGACAACTTCCCGAATGAATTTTTTGATAAAATGAAAACCCATTTTAGCTCTTATTATGTAGATTATAAAAATATAAATTTTATAGTGATATGATGAATTTTAATATTTATTCAATATTTATTAAGCCAACGTGGTACCTAAACTTGAAATACCAAGGTTAACTAAAACTTGAAATACCTTTTGTTTTTTGAAAAATGAGTTATATGTAATCAAACTACATATAATTCTTTCCAATTTTTAAAAAAAAATTGAAAAAAATTGAAGTTATCATCAAATTATGGTGTCCGTACACCAGAGGTTTCAAAAATGTACTTTATAGTCAATTCAAAATTAATAAAAATAAATTTATTCAGTAAAAAAATAAGATAAAATACTTTCATCAATCTTCAGTGTTTAGGTACCTTTTCCCAAAAGGATTCCCAAAAATACATTCATTTACTTCAAAAAAGGGTGTCCGTACATGCGTGAGGTGGTCCTAAAATGGGGATTTTAAAAAAGTGGTTTTTAGACATGCATACAAAAATTTAATTTATAGCATGTGGGTATTGAAAAAAATTACATATTTGAAAACTAGATTCCGAGCACTAAATTTTATATTACTTACTTTTTTCAAGATTCAATCTTTAAGTGCTTCAAATTTGGACATCAATTGACAAAATTTTTGAAAACTAGAGAAAACACTTCCACTTTTTGGGCAAAAGTGGGACCCAACTTCTTGTAGCCACCCCATGCTATGGATACATTGAGATATTTTACTTAGTGACCATACAAAGACTTCCCAATATGGGATGATGATAAAGATCACTTTCCCTAATGCAGACATGAGAAGTATTTGATTAGACGCATGATTATAGGTCATGTGGTCATTGAGGTTTAGCTACCAAAGAGAATGTGTAGGTAGTTTGGAGGGAGACAGGGAGTGCTGATAGGCATGGCACTATTTTCACACTCGATGAGTGAGGTGAGGACATGGGGTGCATTGATTAGACCGTAGGTAGAATATACAGAGTTTGAGTAGACACATCTGAGAGAGTGAGGAGTAGGTACAAATTTCATAAATACATGGACTACAATAGCATATGATATGTGGTTTTCCCAGTATAGGCCTATTCCATTGATGGATCCAGATGTGCTAGAACCAAGATTATGAGTGTTGAGATCAGATTACGAGGGAGAGGATAAAAATGATGGTGCAGAGGATAATGAGGGGGATGAGGAGAATGAGGGAAAAAGTGGTGAGGAGGATGAGGAGGTTGACAACACTAAGTTGAGAAATGAGGATGATGATGATGATGATGAGGATGAAGATGGTGTTTGAAATCTAATATGCAAAAGTGAGATACTGAGGGGGGTGAATTAGATATCTTCAATCTTTGTTACTTTAAAACTAACTCCACATACATATCAAAAACATGAATTTCAATACTGAAATAGATCTACCATTATAACTTCATCCATCAAATGAAACACATTACACATAAATTTTGGTTACCTAGAAACTCTTGAAAGGTAAAAATTGGGTGGGGATAACACCCACAAATCTCCACTACTATAGTATAACGTTTTCATGATAGGGCTCCAAGTTTGATCACTCCTAATGATCTACCCTATGAGGGTTCTACCCTGTTAAAAGCTTACATACTTATACAATCTACCTTGATTAAAGGATTTGAAGCTTACAATTAAGTAAGAACTTGGTTAATAGATTTATGAAAGCCTATTAGGATTAGTTTGTTAAGAGATTTACCATGATTCACCTGCTAAAATGTATCAATACCCGATCCTTCAGTTTTCACTAAAAATACTAATAACAGATCTCTTTCCACTACTTATCTGATGTCAAAGTCAAATGTAGCTATGTTATGTCCTTCACTTCTTTGCTCAGTCACTCTACCTGATCTATGTATCTAATTATCAAAACACTTATATGTTCTGCGTACATGAGACCTCCTTCCTTGCATACATGCATCATTTTAGGGTTTACATCTCATCTTATATAAACATCTTAACCATCTTCTAGATCAAGATCAACAATCTAGATTATCTACTTATGTCGCTTAAGCATTCTCTATTTCTGATAGGTTACATGGCTTACATAGGGGTTGAAAAAAATAATTGCAAAATGTAATCATCTCCTTGATTAACCCAACAATCCTTAAATCATGCATAGAAGTCAACCAAAATGGTTTACCTAGGTCTTTTTTCCATTACAACCACATATGTCAAAACTGGCTTTCTCGACATATAAAGTCTTTGATGCTCGGCAATTACTATCATTCATATACTGGTTCTCGGCACTGAGTCTTCTATACAACTCGGCATAAATTGCTTGACAACTACTGAAGTAATCGATTACCACTGACTTTCTCAATAGTAATTATTGCTCAGTAAGTATATAGAATACAAGTCTAAATATAACTCAGCCTTTAGAAGATGGCTTGGTCGCACTGATGACCGACCAATATTTCCTAGAAAATGACTAAGTTCTAGACACTAATAGACAAAAAAAATTAGGGATCAACAATCTCCCCCTTTGACATTAGTGAAAAAAACACTTTTTCATGACTTTTACATTACAAAATAGTAACTAGTAGTTTGAGTACTCCCCCTAAGACTTTGACTCATTCTTCAAAAGATTCTACATATATATATACATGACTCTTTGACATACAATTAATATATATTTACATTACAAAATAATATGTCATACCTTTCTATATCTTTCTTCTTGTATTACTCATGCCATTCCCTTGTAAGTCATTTTATTTCCCCCTTGTTTTTGTCACTTGAAGCTGCTCTAGTGTAGGCATAAGAAAATACTTATCCAAAAATGGTTTGTGGAGCTACATTATCATTTATAGGGAAATTTCCCATACTTCCCTTAGAGACTCCAAAACATGTATATATATTTCTAGCTGGGCAACTAGATGAACTAAACTCTCGGCAATAGAGAGATGAGTATCTCTCTATATTAACTCCTTTTTCGATGCTAATTCTTTTTACATAACCTCTATATGAGGTGTTAACATAGTTTTTATGGATATTAGTTTGGCTCTTATTCTCCCATCACTAGCCATAAACTCAGCTAATCTCCCTTGTGTATAAAGTAACCTTGTGAAATGAATGGAGCAGGAGCTTGCATCCATGCTTAGTGAATGACTAGTAGACTTCAAGTCTAGTTGTTGTTTATCAATCAAGTCTTCATTTTCCTTAGTGAAGGTTTCTACATCACATAGCTTCTTATATAGAGAATAGACATCATGTACAACCTCTTCTAAATTATTCACTAAGGAAGAAAGTTCTAGCTATTTTACTGCTATCTCAGTTGAAACCCTTTCAAGTACTTTTGTCTCAAACTTTTTTTCTGACCACTACATAAGCTTCTTATTTTCTTCACTGTCATCACTATTCACCTTCTTAACACTTTGAACCAATTGTTCCAAAATAGGTGAGGTTTCATTAACATCATCCATTTCAAAGGCTTCTAGATAAATATACCTTTGATTTCATGCAGTACCTATTTCTGTTGATGCTCTCTTCTTAATTCTTCTTGCTTGCTTTTCTTATTCAAAAGATCTTGCAAAATTTGCATCTACTCATATGTCAAGTTATCATTTTCCCATTTTAGGAACATTATAACATCATCAAATAGTACCTAAGTGGCAGGAGACTTATCCTTTTTATTATGTACTTTCTTCTTTTGGGTATTGTCACTCTACATTTGTACTAATGCTTGAATAGCCTCTTTCTCCTTGGACTCTGGATGCTCTTTAGTCTTCTTCTCTTCCTCTATATGAGGTCCTATGACCACTATTGTATATTTTTCTTCTTGATCTTTTAAGTTCTCCTCTTCTTGTCCTTTATTACCTTCCTTGGTAGGTGCACTATATGTTGTATTGTCAGCTTGTCCTATTTCTCAACACTGGTACTTTGTAAGACTTGTGGTTCAACTGTGACCATTTGGGGGCTTTTAGATTTATTTTCCACAATTTATATACCCTTAATTATTGGATATTCATGCACCTTAATTATAATGGGATTCATACTTGATAAAGAAGGATTTGAGGATACCTCGGCAAGTATTTGGCTCTTTATTTCTTCCTTAGTTAATGTGTTTTTATTAACTTGTGTATCTTATGGTATGTCCTCAATAGTGATCACATCTTGTGATCCACTCACTTCTACTATCTTTCTTTCCTCTTCCTCTAGATTTTGAGGCTCATTTATGTTTTCTTTATTATCTAGTTCCACTTGATTGGATGTTCCTTCAGCTTGTTGTGCACTGTTATCAATTAATAGTCCAAAAATGTTTTTTCACAAACTTTTTCTTTTCTCAACAACTTCTCCAACCTTGTGTTTCAAAATGGAATAGGCCTGAGCTTAGGTACAAACCTATTTCTATATTGCTCCATATAGGCCTTTCTTTGATTTGGTGTTAAGCTAGGCATGATCTGAGCTAAGGTGCCTTCCCTTATCTTTTTTTCTATCATGATGGCATATTTCCATTTCTTATCAATTCTGTTATAAATTTCTTCAAGGACTTAATTTTTCAAATTTGATAAGCTTGAAACCTCCTAATCTAGTAGTGCTTTTGATATTGTGGCATATTTCATCCATAATAATTATATGTCTATGTGAGGCCACTTTCAACTTTGTATTGTTATCTGTGTCTATATTTTTGTCATCATCATCATCCTTCTCTAATACTAATTTCCTTCTTATTCTCTTCCTGGGATGACTCGATACAAATTTAGTTTGAACTTGTTTTCTTTTACCTAACCCTTCCCCTTCGGTTTTCTTTTCTAATAGTTTTCTTTGAGGCTAGACAGTTGTGGTAGTTGAAGCTGCCCTAGTTCTCAGTCTAAGTGCTGCATGAGGAGTTGGATTTTGTTTTTGTAGCTTCTTATTAGGCTCGACAACTAATACCTCCTTTCCCTTCCTTTGAATTTGAGTTTCCTCATCATCACTTCCTTTAGACTCACTAGATTTACCTTCTTCTAGACCTTGTGTTATTTCAAGAGGTGAATTTTCTTCTTCACCTTCTCCTAGCATCTTTTCTAGGTTCTTGACTATTTTCTTTCTTTTTCTTTCCATGGTTGTATACTTTAACCCCATGGTTATTTTGGACTTTTCTTCTTCATAGTTTCCAAAAGATTTAGCTTTCCTATCAATCTCCTCTACCACTAAAGTGATTATTGTTGTTGATGTCTCATCTACATTCACATCATAAGGTTATGGCCTTAGCCATGCTACCCTTGACATAATAGCCTAAACATAAGTATGGTCTTTATCCACTAGAAAGCATATGTCATTGTAGTGCTTATCTACTAGGGATATGATAATTGTACTTCTTTTCCTCATCTTTTTCTTGAATTCAACAAAGTATCTTTCCATAATGCTATCAAAATTATTTCCTAACTGCTCAATAAACTCATTGATTTTCTAGGTTACTGGTTGGTCTTTACTCCTTACAACATCTCCTATGGTAGGAAAACTATTTTTCACATATAAGAATAAACAAATGATTAGGCAACCAGACTTACATATAGAATTATTAGCCATCCTAATTTATGTTAGGTTCTCAACAAGTTGGGTCAAATGGAGCTCAACAAGATCATAAGTATGATCTTTCTTTACCATCTTCCATGCTTGATCAACTAAAATATAGGGAACACTATCTAACCTTCTTAAATATAAAATTAATGAGCAATAAATCTCACTGCAAAATCTATCTCCAGAGTTGTGATCGTGGATATTGTCATTCCTCTCTTATTCTATACTTTTGTGTTCGTTTGAATTATTTCTTTACTCTGGCATCTCATTATTTTCTTCCTGGTAAGACTGGGATAACCACTGACTCGGTGAATCATATCCTTAGTGATCTTGATCCACCCATTCTCCAACCATATGTTCATGTCATGAACTTTTCTCAATATGATCTTAATCCATTCAACTTTACAATTACACAAGAAATTTAGGGATCACACTAACCCTTTCTCGACAACATGTTGTTGTTCTGCCTTCAACACTCCATTGATACATAACTTTTTGTAAGCCTCCCTTAGCTCATAATCACCAATCTATCCAATTTTACACATGTCACATGCACTCACATCGTGTATCATCAAAACCCTCAGCTGAATTGATGACAGGGCTCCCGCGAGATCTTCCTTCACCGCGCTTTCTAGAAAGACTTGGAATTTCAATAGCTTGCATGCATCAATCCTTACAAGTTCGACATTAAAAACTTCTTTCCCTTGTTTCCTAACTACTATAGATGAGGTAGATGCCATGTTTCCAAATTTAGGGTTTAAATTATAAGTTCAGGTAGCTTGGTAATACCTTGTTTCAATCAGTCCTTCATGATGTTTGCCAACCAAATGCTGTAAAGATCTTCACAAACTTACCTTAGCACAAATTACTCTTCTCAATCGCTTAGAAAATCATTCTAAAAATTCTCAAATCACTAGGTGAAATGAGAATGATCAGTAATTTTCCACTTTATAGGATCAAAGTATCACTTTTAGTACTTCATTAAATGACCCGTACACTTTTTAGGTGAATACAGTTGTCTCGGCCTTCACACGACAACTCGATTCATAATCGGTTGAAACCATGACTCGATCAATACTACCATTTAGTTCAACTTTGTACATATGATATCTTGGATATTATAGGAGCTTGGCACACACTAAGTGACTCGGCACTATAGAATTAAAGACTTATGCTCGACATCAAATGTGTAATATAACTCTTTTCTCAAATCTATCCTAATGCATCCCAATTCATGTAGGTATGGACTTTAACATATCAAATGTCAAGAATTGGTGTAAAATGTGACATGAGAAAATTAAGTTCCTTACATACCTTCTTTTCTTAATCAGAAGTGGTGTGATCATCTAATCCATTGGATTGGGTGACCTCAGGTTTACTGGATTCACTATTGAGTTCTTCTTGTTTCTTTCTCCATGTCTTATTCATCTGATCCCTTATTTGTTCAACAATCCCATTACTTTTGAATTGTTCATTACTTGGTGATTGTTCTTTCCAGTCTCTTTTTATGTGAGGAAGCTTGTGTCATTTGTAATAGACAAAGCTCCCACTCATCCAACTCTTAGATTTACTTCTAAAATGTGTCTTCACATAGTTTGCTCCAATATGACCTCATCCATATTCTCCATAATAATGACAACTATACCATGTATTGTAATCCCAATTTAATGTGTTGTCTTTCCTAGGTTCTTTATTTTGCTTAATAGATATCCACTTAGCATTGGATTTACATTGTTGTGCTCTATGACCATATTTTTGACAATTTTAACAATTCCCATGAAATCTAGGTGTAGTAGGTGGATTACTAACCTTTGACCTACATTCATGTGCCTGATGTACATGCTTCTTACATTTAAAACAATTTCCATTGAATTTTGGTTTAGGATTGGACTTAACATTCTTTCTTTTGCAGATGTTTTATGTGTGTCATGGCTTTCTACAATGATGGCATGTAGGTTTGTTGTTCTTTGACTTTTCATTCCTCTGTTCTCCATTATTTGATGATTCTCCTTCAGGGGATGATAGGTGCTCATCATGTCCAAGTCTATAAGTGTCACCAAAATTCCAAATCTTCTTAGTGACCTCAATAGTTCTTCAAAGTATTTCATAGCTTCATTTGGCTTATTCATAATTTCATTAAGTTCCTTTTCAGATCTCAATTCATTGTTGAGTTGACTATTTTTCGATCTCAGATTTATAATTTCCATATATTTCCTACTCAAATCTTGATTTGCAAGTAATAGTTGATTTACGAGATCTAGTTGATTATTTTTTAGTTTTTGTATATCACATGTCCTTTCATCAAGTCTTATAGCCATTTTTATTTTTTCTTCTTCTTCCATTGTCTTATCTTCCTCAACCTTCTTTTTCTATTAAGTTACTTCACATACTCTTACTGATTGAATTTCATGCTCTCTCTTCAGACTTCTGACATCTTCATTCAATATGTTATTTATTTCTAATAGATCTTCTATAGCTACATCACTTTCAATATATTTTCCATTATCAAATATATCTTTAGTGTCCTCTTCTTGATATTATGTGTCATTTAGTTGAATTGCTAATTCTTTCCTTCTACTTAAGGATTTCTTCAATTCTCCTCTGGCTGCTTCAAGTTGGTGTAATGAAAGATGAATGTCAATCTTCTAATTCTCTATGATCTTTCCCAAATTATAGACCTCCATCTCCAAGACCTTAACTCTCAAGTGATTATACTTCTTTAAGAGACCAAGGCTCTAATACCAATTGTTAGAAATCTAATATGGGAAAGTGAGATACTAAGAGAGGGGGTGAATTAGATATATTCAATCTTTGGTACTTTAAAAATAACTCCACATATATATCAAAAACATAAATTTCAATACTAAAATAGATCTACCATTCTAACTTCATCGATCAAATGAAACACATAACACATAAATTTTGGTTACCCAAAAACTCTTGAAAGGTAAAACTAGGGTGGGGATGATAGCCACAAATCTTTACTACTGGAGTATAAAGTTTTCCTATTAGGGCTACAATGTTTGATCACTTCTGATGATTTTCCTTGTGAGGGGTCTTCCCTATTAAGAGCTTACAATCTATCTTGATTAAAGGATTTGAAACTTACAACTAAGTAAGAACTCAGTTAAGACATTTATGAAAACCTGTTAGGACTAATATGTTAAGAGATTTACCCTAATTCACATGATAAAATGTATCAATACCTAATCCTTTGGTTCACACTAAAAATACTGATAAGAGATCTTCTCTTTCCACTACTTAGCTAATCTCAAAATCAAATGTATCTATGTTTTTTCCTTCACTTGTTTTCTCAGTCACTCTTCTTGATCTCTGTATCTGATTATCAAAACACTTCTCTATTATGTGTACATGATATATCCTTCCTTGCATACATACATATACATCTCATCTTATATAAACATCTTAACAATCTCTTAGATCAATATCAATGATCTATATTCTCTACTTATGCCGCTTAAGTATTTCCTTTTTCATATAGGTTACATGGCTTGCATAGGGATTAAAAATAATAATTACAAAATGTAATCATCTCCTTGAATAACTCAACAATCCTTAAATCATGCATATAAGTTGGCCAAAATAGTTTACCTAGGTGTTTGTGCCATTACAAACACATATGTAAAAACTAGCTTGCTCTGCATATGAAGTATTTGATGCTCAAAAATTAGCGTCCTTCATATATTGGTGCTTGACACTGATTCTTCTATAAAACTCAGCATAAACTAGTCAATGACTACTGAAGTACTCCCTGACCACTGACTTGCTTGACAATAACTAATCTTGGTAACTATATAAAATACAAGTCTAAACATAACTTGGCCTTTAAAAGATGGCTCAGTTGCAGTGATGACTGACCAACAGTGCCTAGAAAATGAATAAGTGCTAGAAACTAATAGACAACAAAACTTAGGGATCAATAGGTGGTCCATATGTTATACCTATGTAGGTGGAGGAGGATAGGGAGGCTCCACTAGATGATGAAGATAGACAAGCTCCCAAGGACATACATATGCTATATATAGCTATAAGTGATGAGGTAGAATGGTAGCAGAGAGAATATATTATAGATTTGATTTTCCATATAGACAATAGAGATACAGATTAGGTATCTTGGGATACAAAGAGATCAACACTAATGGAATAGTTTGACAGTTTGACATTCAAGAGGAACACAATGATAGCCTCTCAAGATATAGCTTTGTCCATAGTGAAAAGAGTAGTAAATGAGGCATGAGCATTCATTAGTTTTATTGCAGATGTAGGTGTACATGAGGTAGAAAGGATGCTAGGGGATGCTTGAGTAGAGATACGATATTGGAAAGATATGTACAAGATATCTATGTACCATGAGAGTAGTGGGCATTGAGCTTTAGACATTCTTCTATCAGATCACAGTCCTAGAGGACATTGATCAGCGAGGGAGTGGTAGGACTGAGGGGGCTACCTGGACCAGAGGTGAAAGTAATATTAGGAATAGTCCCAAGAGATAACTAAGAGGGGGGGTGAATAAGTCATCTGCAAGTTTCATTTCTTTATCCAATTAAGTATACTTAAACATAAAACATAAATACAATGAAAGAACATATGAACACAACACCAATATTTTGGCTATGGGGAAACCCAAATAGGTAAAAACCCCGGTGGGACTTGATACCCACTAATATTCTGTACTAGTGTATAATGATCCTTGCTAGAAGATCCTTTACCTTGTTAGGAGTAGCTTTACAATATATGAAGTACGTAGACCTAGTTAAGGGTTGGACCTTGTTAGGAGTCTTTTACAATTGTCCTTGTTAGGGGAGAGGACACATTGTCTAAGAGCTCACTGCTCAAAGGGGTGAAGGCTATAACCTTCTGAATAATAGATACACACTATATCTGGATCTTGGTGAACTGTGCTTTGACCTACTATCTAGATCAGTTCCAATGTATAGTACAAATACTCTACTTGGTCACATTGACCTTCTTCTGATGGTTCCACAACTTGCAAACTCTTCTCTTCTCTTTAATCAACCATGAACCACACTTCAACAATCACAAATGACTGCCTATAAATATCTTTCCTCTAAATGATATAATCAAGTCGGCCTATTAGAATCACCTTGAAATCATAATACAAAAATCATAATAAACTCCAACAAACATTTTGTCTGCTCCATTATGCATGCAACATATTCTGGGACCTGTCTAAATAAAATAAATTTAGATGCGCGCTACACACTATCGGCTCTACCAAAACAACTATATCTTTCTTTACAAGCTGAATTAACTCATGCACTCTTAACCAAACATCAAAAACTCATCTCTAAGCTTAACTCCAAGGGCACGTACCCTCAAGATAGGTGAAACTCTAGAACCAATAAAATCTTTATCGGCTCTACTGAACAAACATAGGAACCTGTTACCGACGAATAGAAATTACATAACTTTACTTGCGTTCATCATCAGATCACACGTCCATGAACTTAACATCACTAACATGTCTGCAACATATATCCAAGGGCACATGCACATAGGACAACTATATGAACAACCATACACAGAACACTACCTGTAACTTTGTCAGGAACACTGCTGACACAAGCTGCTATATAACTGTTTGTACTCACAATAAACCTCTGTGCCCATGATATCATGTTGATATCATGCCTATCCAACATATACAGATAGCTTACTGTATAAGGGGTTACCCCACAATAGTGGGTTACACTTTTTTAGAGATGTTAATTTTTGCTAAAATAATAGATTTTTAAGAAAATATGATGATTTAAGCCTCAAGAGGTTCCATTTAAAGGATTTCATTACAAATGGTTAGCTCAAAGTCTCTTAGATAAAAAAAACATTGATATAACATATATAATCCTCATTCATACCTATAATGGAGTCTCCTTCGCACCTATTCAAATGTTGACAAAAAATCACTTCAAATTTATCTTTTGGAAAATAAAATGAATCCATTTGATAAAAATATCTATTTAGTAAGGTACTATACAGAAAAATATTTCCAATGATTATAATGTTAATATATATTAATTTTATTATGACTTTGTATTTTTAGTTTTAGTAAACATAGATATTTCACCGTATGTCTACCTCTATGTTTGACGCTTATGGAAAAATAGTAAATCAGAGAAAAACAATTCTAAAAAATATCTATTCCCTAGACATTGAATTTATCTTTCTATCAAAAAAAATAAAAATGAAATTGGACAAATACACGACAAGTTATAAGCTATGTAGTCAAGGTATGTCAAAATTACTGTTTAGTCAACTTAAAATATTAATAAAATATGAAATAATAATGATAATGTCATCAAACCAATTGCATGCCCTTCGTATAGATGTTAAAAAACTAAATTCAAAAGAATCACATTGATATCTATTTTAGAAAAAAAGTTATGCTCTATGAAAACAATGTAACTCTTTGAAAATGACGTTTTCAACAACATACCAATTTTTGTGGGAGAAAGAAAAAATCATTCAAATCAATTCAAAAATAAAAATGAAAAATATATTTAGAATCTAGACAAAAAATCCTAAAAGACTCTAATTTACTTCATCTTCTGATTTCAAATGGTTCAACGATAATATGCATCTGAATCTGATTTTTTTTTCAAAATGTAGAGTTTAGTGTCCGTTCAGGCAAAAAAGTGTAACCCAGTATTGTGGGTTCACCATAAGACTTCCACGCATGCTACTTTCCATATGTTATCATCAATGAAAAATGTACAATCAGTATTGGCCTGTTGGCAAATCTCCAACAAGTACATCAAAATAGAGGGGCTATTTTTGTACTTTATTGGTTTCACAAAATGAAATATATACATATATGTCTTGGATGCAATAATTTTTTTGTATTTTCTATTTTTTGAATGCATGAATGTAGGATGCACTTTTTTTGTGTGTACCAGAGTACTAGACCAAGGTGACTGCAAGGACTGAGTCAAGAAGTGTTAGTAGAAGGAGGAAATTAAATGGAGGAGTGTTACTACGATATGAAAGTTACTTTATTAAAGTAAATTTATGTCACAACAACTTTATATTTGATATAGAAAAATGGATGTGGCACATCATGGCATAAAGAGCCAGAGTGGTAATGTGATCCTTTTTTGTAAAAAAAATATGATGCAGATAGAGAATGGTCTTATCCATCTTGAAGCATATGGAGGGTATGCCCCATAATTTCATGAGAATGTCTAGACAAAAAGATCATGAACCATCCCGGCTACTCTGATAACTTGGTAATATCATTGAGTAGTACAATAACATGACCAAAAAATAAAATTAATAAAAGATAAAACACTTACCAAAAAATGTGAGTCAATAATCATTTTGATCTTATTGTTACTTTCTATTAGTGTTTTATTTGATATTTTGGTACTGAAAGGTTGGATGATTGATAGACTAATGATTGATAATGTGAAGGTTGAAGATAGAACACGTTCAATCAAATTGAGTATTGGCACAAATGATTCAGATTGTTGTTTATTAAAAGTAGACTATGTTGAAGCACATTTTTATGAGCCTTCAATTAATGTCTACATACATGTTCATCGTGTTGCAAAAGAAAGATGAACATGCACAAATTTATTGCAGATTTTGAAGAAAAATTTTCAATTTTTTTAGGGTTTTTTGAAATATTTGAATTTTTTTGTGATGATTTCTTCCAGACTTTTTTATGATTTTTATGCTTTTTTTAGGACTTTATCTAATTTTTAGAAATTTTTGAGGACTTTTTACAAATTTTAAGTATTTTCTTTTAGTGATTTTTTTTAGCATCATATATGATTTTTATGGTCTTATTTTAAGATAATATCAGATTTTCAAATATTTTTTTAAGCTTCATATTTGATTTTTTTTTTAAAATTACGTCTTCATATTCAATTTTTTTTTAACTTTTTAGGTCTTTATGTGTGTTACCTTCATTTTTTTTAGCCCGGTTTTAGTCTTGGTCAGTAAAAGTCCTTAAGTTGAAGTTGAAGTTGAACTTTGTTAAGTTGGTTCAAGTTCAAGTTCAACCCAATTACTGCTTCTAAGTCTTACAACTCTCATGTTTGTCTATCCCTCAAAAAAAGGTATGTCGGTCTCAAAGTTGAACCCAAACTTGAACCCAGTCCTGAACCTTTAGTTTATTCAAGTTCAAGTTCACGCTTGTAATATAATGACTTACACATGGAGAAATTGGTAGGATTGTCTTTTATTCCAAAAGAAGGTTTTTGTTTTAAAGCGCTTTCAGTGTTAACTAAATTTTGGAAGTTGTCATACATAGATTGTCTCATTTGACTGGACGGCTCATGCATGTGAAAATTGGAAATGATAGTTGGTGGCATGATGTAGAAGGGGTCATTATTATACAAATATGGTAATCAAGGAATGTCCTCAGGAATTGAGATATTCATGCTGAATTAGCTAGAAGATTAATGAGTGGCTCAACATGTCTAATCAATCATTCTCCCATTAAAACATTTATTATAGACATGATTTGAAGAGTTATTAAGGATCCTACAAGGCATTTGTGAATAAATGAAGAATGATTAGAGATTTTTTGTTAATTATTTTGGTTGGAGAAGCAAGGAGCGATAGAATTGGCGGTGAGAAGTTTACAGAAAACTAGTGTGCAGGAAATCAGTGAATTGTCTTCCCCCTTGCAGTTTTTAGTTCTTAGAGGCTCTTTTAGTATTATAAGTCTTTTTCATTACATGTTGGCAAGATGCCGTTAGTTTCTCTTTCGGACATAGGGGACACTTTCTTGTTGAATGTAAATCTAGAGGAGTTATGTGATAGAGCTTGAAATGCTTTTGGAGGTTCTTTTTCTAGGAAGTTAGCAGGAAGTAGACTTATAAAAGCTTTCACATTTTCTCTAGCTCTGATTTTCCCTGAACTGGTGTTGAGTGTGCTAACAAGTATGACACTAAGGGTAGATGCATCAAGGATACGTCAAGAGAAATTCTAGTCAAAATTGGTCGAGAGACATTGATGGTGACTCTGTGAATTCTGAATAAGGAATCGTATGAACCATGGACTTATGTGGAAGCAAACATTAAGTATGAGGTAGATAAGAAAAAATATAGCTCCTCGATAACCTAGGCATGGTTTGTGAAACCAGAGAAAGGAGGATCCACGTTGCCAAAGCCTCTAACAATTGAGTACCTCCATAAGGACATAGCTGATATGGTTCTTCTTCTAAATAGGGTGAAAAGGAATCCTCATGCATTTCATTGGGAAAACTGGATGTACTACTTCATCCAAAAGATTATAGAAGGAGATAAGTTTATTGAAAAGGCTAACCTAATAGCAGAGAAACTCCACAAAGAGCTCTTAAATGTAACTAATTTGACTACATTTTACATGTCTTCTTATCTTGTTTATGTTTTAGCATGTTGTCGAGCTTGGGAAGGGTTACCCCATGAATTGTGGATGAGTGATATGAAGATATATGATTATTTCACATGCTTACAAAAGGAAAAGTTCTCTAGAACATTCAAAATAGTAAATGACAGATTCTTAGGGAAGTTAATTTTTGAGTTACGAGGAAAAGAAAATTGCAGGCTTTTTGAGGAAGCTAAATAGGTGATCAATGTTTATGGCTATCATTTTATACAATTTCCTAGATTTACTTATCTGAGGGTTGGAGCATTTGATGAGGAACCACTAAGGCTCCCTAGGTTTTGTTTAGATGATGTAATCTTAATGGAGCTCTGTAGGCAGCTTGTCCTAGTTGAAAAAAAATCAGGGAGCTCAAAGAAGTCTTTAGGTGTTCTTTTTCCTATTGAATTAGGGTACTATAGATGCAAAAGTTTTAAAGATGCTTTGGCTATAAAAGAAAAGTTGGATGCTTTCTATCTAGAGACCTATACCCCCTGAGAAAATTTTGACTATAGAGGCTTTGCAAGAGCAAAGCTCAATGTCTCAGAAACATTCATGCACATCCCTGAGTTAGACGATTTTTGGGCTAACTGCTCTGATGAACTAGAGGTAAGGAAAAGGCTGTGGTCCCGGTTAACTTTGAAACAAATCATCACCTTCAAGCTGGATATGGACACAGAAGGGGTAGAGGAAGATAGTGAGATTGATGTTTTAGATCCTCAATACTTGGAGAAGGTCAAGGCCCTCTCTATTCCTGAGTTAGATTGGTCGGAACAAAAGGAGGGTGACCTACATAAAAGAATGAAAAGGGTTATTGAAAGAACAAAAACATGGTTGCTGAAGAAAAGAGTTTTTGTTACTCCTTTAAGGTCAACCAAGAAACAAGAAAAAACCAAAAAGAGGAGTTCAACGAGGAAAGCTTCTATTTTGACTAATGTTAGTGTTGATCAATCTTATGCAGGAAAAATTGAACCTAAAGCTGAACCTAAACTTGAACCAATTCCTCCTTAAGTTTAAGTTCAAGTTCAAGTTCAAAACCAAGCTGAACCCAAAGTTTGAGTAACCAGATCAAGTTCAAGAGTTAGAAACAGGGCTAAGAAGGAGGAAGTGACTCCCAGTGTCATCATAAATTTGGATCCATTGGACACTGATCCACAGGAAATTCTTGTTGCAGACCCCAAGATACCTGAAATGGTAGATAGCCAATAGATACAAAAGGAAACAAAGAATACTCTGAAGGACTCACTGGCTCTTTTGAGTAACTATGATAATCAAAAGAAATCCTGTACTGCCCCACCATGGTTAGAGACCCCGGTTACAAAGAAAAGAAATGTGGTTCCTTTATCAATACCCATTGATGATGTAGTAAGCAGATGTTTGGTAAAATCATCAAAGGCTAATAAAATAAAGATGAAGTCTAGAATCAATTTTGATGAAAGCAGTGGTCACTGGATGGAAGAGATTTCAAAGCCTGTGAATGACAAAGCCGAAGGGGAGGTTTCATTTCAAGATTTTCAAGTATCCACGGTGGATTTAGGGAAGGACACCAGAGCCGCCGATATGAGATTCTTCAAAGTGTCAAATAAGAAAATTTCCAGTAGAGTCTGGAAAGACGCCAATGATAAGCAGAAGATGAAGGAGGCTATGAAGAGTATGGCTCAATATATCAATGCCATCCAACATCTTGAGCCCTTTACTCTGAGAGAAATGCCAGCCTCCATTGATGTGAAATCCCCTGATAATCAATGGTTTCTTGACCAAGTTCAAAGAAGCAAGGTAGTTAGAAAAGCATTTGGTGATTGGGTAGAACATGGAAAAATAGAGGTTGTTAAGCAGCTAATTAGCCTGAATCAAATTGATGCCAAAGGAGATAACCTGGTAAAGAAAGTTGAAGCCAGTATTGAAGAATGGGAGATAGATAATACTACATGGACCAAAGAGCTCCATTGGATGGAAGAAGTTGAAGAGTATGATCTGTAGAAGTTCCTCATAGAGAGGTCACTACCATGACTGGATGACAAAATCCTTTATGTTATAAAGGAATGTATAGACTAGAGAAATGAAGCTGTAGCTTTGGGAATTTTTGAGGTAAAGGATCTCTTGAATGAGCTAAAGACAATTAAAGATATTATCTCCAATGATATAAATTGGATTGGTGAGTGGTGTCCGAAAGCCCAAGAGGAGTCGGATAAACTGATTGAATAGTAATCAAGGATATAAATACCTAGTTTGATGAGCTCAAAGTGATGAAGGCCCCTATAGACAAAGAATTCACAAAGGTTGCATGGATAGAATCAATGATGATTCTTTAGCAAAATCATTTAGTTATGCACAAAGAAAAGATAGCTAAGATCAAAAGGGTGAAAGAAGTTTGGAAACAATGGATTGATTTTATTGGTTTTTCACACCAATTGGTAATATCTATGTTTAAAGTTTGGAAGGCGGCATGACTTGCAGTGATCTCACCACCTTAATTGTCTAGAACACTTGGCAACTTTTTGAAGGCATTTTGCTCCCAGCCCCATGTTTTTTTGCTTAAATGCTTAGGATAGTTATTTCATCTAGAAGTATTTACTTTCAAGAAAAGAAAATTTTACCAAGTTAGTTATTGAAGCCCTGCATGGCTATTTATTGAAAAAATTTTAACTTATTTAGGGTTTGGCTCTCTAAGTTTTTGAAGAAACTATTTTCTAAGAACTTAACTTCAAGTTTTCTGAAGACTAGTATTATAGAAGATATGAAATATCCTATGGTATTGCATGTATGTTTAAGCTTTTTGAATCGATAAATACTACTATTTATCTTATGTGATTTATTTTCTTGTGGAGATAAGTTGTGTTGAATAAAGCTAAACTGTGATATGGATGGATTTTATACTTAGAAGTGACAGAGAGAGTTGTTATTGAAGTTTTAGATTCAAGAAATTCAAAGTTGGAGATTAAGATAGAGGTAGATCTGTTTCTCTAAAAATATGCATGTTCTTTTCATGTTGATGGACTGAATGGTTTCCTTAAGTGTTTTCTGGTGAAAATCACACATGATGTTACTTTTCTATGTTCAATAAGATCATATTGAAAATATTTCTAGAATGGAGCTGCACCTTGTAATTTGTAGAGAGTTTTTTTTCTAAGCAACTCATTTGTTAGTGTTGAGATTTTCTCTTCTTTTCATTCTTTAAAGGAGTCTGAGATTAATTTAAAGAAAGGGGAAAAACTGCATGCTAACAATTTTTGGCAACTCTACTGGGGAGAGTCTAAGAATGGACCAGGATTTATATCTTTGCATTCAATGATCAACTATGGTTTTACCCGCTGAAGTTATTCCTGGCCGACAAGAACTTCCTCCAGTTTTGCAACCAGGCCTTGATTTTTAGATACTTAAGAGGACATAATTGCTGACCTTCATGCAGTAGCTTGGAAATTAAGGATGAATGATTAGCAATACCAGAAAGTAAGGTTAGTCCTTGAGGAAGAGGAAGAAATTGGGGAGTGGCTCAAGGGCTTGCTTGTAGCCCAGGAGGCTGTTGTAGTTGACAGAGTAGTCCAACGGCCCTAAGAATAATTAGTTCTTTTCATATTTGTTTTAGTTCAACTCAATAAAATGGCCAATAAAAGATTTACAAGGGGAGATAGAGCAAAGAGTCTTGTAGATTCTGATTTTGAAGATTTAGTAAAGCTTGATTTTAAACCCCAGACTCCTTCTAGGCAAAGACATTATAAGACCACTAGTAGACCTTCTTCTCCCACTAAGTCTCCCCCTCTAACCACTTTTAGTTCCTTGGTATCACCAGGAACTGTAGTTCCCACTTTTATAAATTTATAGCCCTTGAATTTTATCTTACCTCCCATGGCATAGAATCAACCCTAGGGTGCAACTGTAGGACCTTTAAGCTTAGGAGAAAATTTGGGAAACCTACCTAAAGGTCATGACATCTTACCTAAATTTAGTGGTGATGGAAAGAAAACTCCTGAGGATCATTTGAATGTTTTTAACATAGCATGCTGAGTTTTGGTTGTGGGCACTCTAGATGTGGCTGTCAGACTCTTTGTCTTAACCTTAATAGATGCTGTAGCCGAGTGGATTCATAGTCTACCACATGCCTCTATTACTGACTAAGATTCTATAAAGACAACATTTGAGACTAGATTTAAGTCAGTTGATGATGTAAACACTCTTTTGATTTAGTTAAGTCAAATGAAGAAGGAGATTCAAGTACCCATGAGGGAGTTTGTGGCAAGATTCAACAAGGGAATTCAAGTGATTCTAGCTGCAAGTAGACCCAATGATGAAAACCAGAAGGGATTTTTCTTGAATGACATGCCTCCTGATGTTGCATTTCCTTTAAAAAGAGCTAGACCAACAACATTAGGCACAACCCAAACACTTGCTATTGAATTAGAGGATGATCTCATAACAAGTGGAAATGGAGAAAAGATATACAAACAACTAATTCTTAGCCTTCCACCTCCTCATCGTCAAATCCTATGATTCAAAGACTGATGAATGACTTGATAACTATCAAGTGG
Organism: Chamaecyparis obtusa; assembly: GCA_027943335.1. Taxonomy (NCBI): domain Eukaryota; kingdom Viridiplantae; phylum Streptophyta; class Pinopsida; order Cupressales; family Cupressaceae; genus Chamaecyparis; species Chamaecyparis obtusa. The sequence goes on from BSBK01009739.1 coordinate 26,612, forward strand.
AAATTGCCTAAAGCTACCAGTCCCTATCAAGATATTCCACATAAATACCCAATTCAAGGATCCTCAAATTTGGGAAAACAATTTAATTTTCCTCCTACTCAGCAGAGACTACAAATTGAACCTCCACCAAATAAAAGCAACATGTGTGTTTTCCATCTTACTAATGAACATGAGGGAGTTTCATGCCCTGAAAATATATGACATGTACAACTTGAAGCTGAGAAGGAAGCAGCAACAAAGGTGACTATTGAAGACATGTATCTTACTAATGAACATGAGGGAGTTTCATATCCTCTGGGGTGCCTAGCAACTCTGGAAACTTTTACCTTGAATATGAATCAGACTCCAAAAGGGGTGGAGACATATTGGTAACTTTAGAGGATACCTCTTGCTTAGTTTTGACCAGAAACCAGTGTGGAGGAAAAGTGAGTAATTGGACTAATGTAGCAACCAAAGATAGTGAAGGTCAAGTCAATGATCATCCAAAGATCCTAAAAATAAGCAGTTCAGAGGTACAATTCATGAAAAGGTCTAAATTTGACCCCCCTTTTAGTATAGTTGATTTTTGTAAAACTTCAAAAGTATAAATTTTTGCTGCAGAATATTTGAAAATGAATCCCTAGGAGTTAGATAAATTGGTTAGTTATGTCAAAGGTCCTTTTGCTGAACCTAAGATCCAATAGACAAACAATGCATTTTTTAAAGGATAGCCTATAAAGAAGGAAGACACAGTTGAGCAAAAGTCTGTCGAGAAGCCCATTCCTACTATTCCCATTAGCTTGAAACCTGAACCATTTTATGTATCCCTATTCATTCATGGCTTCAAACTAAACAACTATATCATTGATTCAGGGACATCGAATAATATTATGCCTTCATCTATGGCCAAAGCATTAGATCTCCCTATGACTAACACCTTTGGACGCTGCTGTTCTATGGATGCAAAACAAGTCCCACTCCTAGGTCAAATCAAAGACACTCAAGTTGCCTTGGTAGCCTTCCTAGATAAGAGATTGAAGTTAACCATCCTAGTAGCTGATATTCCAGCTACGGTATGCTTTTTAGTAGAACCTTTTGTAGGGATCTAGGTGGTGAAATAAAATTGGATTGGTCTTAGGCCATAGTCCCTATAGGAAATTAGAAAGTTACTCTCCTCCCAGAGCCCAAATCCAAATACACTATTTTTCCCTTAGAGGATCCCAAATCCCAAATCTTGTATCAAGAATCCGAGTTTGCCAATTATGTTATCTTATCAGAAGATAATGTCTGAAATCTCATGGTTGCAAATGAAGAATTTCCTTGGACTCTAGAATTTGATGGCAGTTGCTCTTGTACAAGCTTTGGGGCTGGAGTAGTTCTCATTTCCCTTGCTAGACTTAAATTCCCTTTTTCATTCAAACTAGAGTTTGAGAACATGAACAACACGACAGAGTGTGAAGCTCTACTGTTGGGTTTAGAAGAAGAAAAAAAGAGAGGGATTAAACTTTTAAAGGCATGGGGTGATGCAGAACTAATTGTCAAATAGGTTAAGAACATGTTTTCAGTGAAGAATGAGAGACTGAAACATTACAAAAATGGGGTGTGGGATGAACTCGAGTGGTTTGAAGCCTTTTTAATTGAAGCAATTGTTAGATAATATAACTCAAGAGCTAATGCTCTTTCTAGGTCAGCATCTTTGCTCATACCATACCCAAATTTTATAGAGGATTGTTATACCATTGAAGTCATACATAGGCCTAGTGTTCCTGATAATTCATGTTCCTGGCAAGTTTTTAGAGATGACACTCACATAAATGAATTCCTACATGGTTTGGATAAGTTATCAACCAATTATTACGAAGGGTTGGTGTTTGAATGTCATGAATTTTATCTAAGAAAGGAATCCAGCTCATCAGAGGAAGTGACTCAACTTAAAGGAAACTCCATACCCAAAGGATTGGTGGAGTTAGAGAGGCTTTTTGATAGGAGAGATTGTTATTTAAATTCACCCAGCATACCAGACAATACTCCTTTAGGTGAATATGAAAGGGTTAATATTGGTGATGAGTTCAATTCCAAGATGGTTAATTTAGGGGTATGTTGTGATGAAGATGAAAGGGACTGTTTCACTAAGTTGTTGAAAGAATATGGTGATGTGTTTGCTTGGACCTATGATGATTTAAAGAACTTCAGGTAGGGACAATTTACACACCATATCCCCTTGAGGCCAGGCACGTCACCATTCCATCAAAAATTGAGAACTTATAACCCAAAAGTGGTGGATGCCATTTTTAAAGAGATGGACAAGATGCTTCAAGAAAGAATTATCTTTCCAATACACCATGCCACATGGGTGGCCAACATTTTTCCTATGCATAAATGGAATGGAGAAATTAGAATATGTATGGATTTTAGGAACCTCAATCAGTCAAGCCTTAAAGATAACTTTGCCTTACCTATGATGGACCAGATTCTTCAAACTGTAGCTAGATCAGAGATGTTGTCATTGCTTGATGGCTTTTTAGGATATAATCAAATCAGTGTCACAAAGGAAGACCAGCATAAAATAGCTTTTACCACACCTTGTGGCACATTCACCTGTAAGAGAATTTCTTTTGGCTTCATTAATTTTGGAGCCACATTTGAGAGGGCTATGAATTCCACTTTCGACCATCTGTTAAACAAGACCATTACTATTTATTTAGATGACATGACAGTCTTCTCTCAGAGGTGTAAGAAGCATCTAAAGGACTTGAAAGAAGTTTTGCAAAAGTGCAGGGATCATGGTGTTTCCTTGAATCCAAAGAATTCATTCTTCTGTGTGATGGAAGGTAAGTTGTTGGGTCATTTGGTTTCAAAAGAGGGCATTAAAATTGATCCAGAAAGAGTCAAAGCTATCCAGTAGTTCTATCTACCTATTAACCATAAAGGGATTAAATCCTTCTTTGGGCAAGTCAACTTCTTGAGGAAGTTTGTGCCAGACTTTGCAGAGACTTCTGAACCAATGGTCGACCTGCTAAGCGAAAAACATAATTTTAAAAGGAGTGAACCAGTGATTAAGTCTTTTGAGAAGATCAAGGAGGCCATAGCCGATGCTCCAACATTGATACACCTAGATTTTAAGAAAGATTTTATTATTTATTGTTATGCATCTGAGCATACAATGTCTAGGGTATTATTGTAGATGAACGACAATGGTGAAGAAGTGCATATCTCCTTCATGAGTATACCACTTAAGAAACATGAGTTACACTATTCTCAAATAGAAAAATAGGCATTTGCAGTGGTGAAGGTAGTTAAACAATTCTGATATTACATACTCCATTCACATCCTATGGTCTTTGTCCCAAATTCTACTATTAAAACCATCCTTACTCAGCAAGAGGTTGCAGTGAATAACAGGGCTAGCTGGGTAGCAAAGGTGTAGGAGTTTGATCTAGAAATTAAGCCTACAAAGTTGGTGAGAGGACAAGGCCTATGTAAATTGATGGCTAAGAGTCAAGAAGAACAAAGTTTACCCAATTGCCTATTTGTAGTGACTAATGACTCATGGCTTTCAGACGTAGCTTTCTTTTTGACTTATGGAGAACCTCCAAAACACCTGTCAGCTAAAGAGAGAAGAAACCTGAGGTTGAAGGTAGTGAAGTATGTCATAGTAGATAATGTACTATATAAAAAGGTTTTGGATGGGATGTTCTTGCTCTGTGTTGACAAAAAGAAACAACAGAAGTTATTGCAAACATTTCATAATGAAGCTTGTGGGGGGCACTATTCATCATTTGTGATGACTTTCAAGATCCTAAGAAACTACTACTATTGGCTTGGAATGTTTAAAGATGCATATAGGTGGGTAGTGAATTGTGAAAAGTGTAAACTCTTCTCAGGAAAACCTTAGTTGGTTTCCTTACCTTTAAGGCCAGTAATCATACAAGAGTCTTTTCAACAATGGGGGCTTGATTTTATTGGTCTGATCAACCAAACTTCTAGTGGTAAATACACACATATTTGATAGCAACTGATTATTTTAACAAGTGGGTGGAGGCGATACCAGTCAAAGTAACCACTTCTGAGATAGTCTGTAGATTCTGACAAGAAAACATTGTCATGAGATTTGGAGTTCCCCTAAAGATAGTAGCTGACAATGCTCAGAATTTCTCATCTTGAGAAATTCAACTCTTCTGCTATGATCATAGTATAAATTTATCTCACTCTTTAGATTATTTTCCATAGGGAAATGGCCAGGAAAAATCCACAAGCAAGATCCTGATTAACATCATGAAGAAACTAGTAGATGAGAAGGGAAAAGATTGACACAAAAGGTTATACAAGGCATTGTGGGTAGATAGAACCTCTCCCAAGAGGGCTATTGGTATGATGCCATTTGAATTAGTCTTCAGATTTGAAGCACAACTATCTCTTCCATTAGAGCTAGCCTTTGCCAAGTTACAAAGGTGTGTTGAGAATGAAGTCTTTCAAAATTCATTGGAGAAGAGGATTTTGTATCTGTCAAAGATAGAAGAGGAGAGGGTAGAATTAGTCAATCACATCACTAGTCATCAGCTGAAGGTGAAGGAGATTTTTGATTGTCACGCCAGGCCAAGGAAATTCATGGAGGGAGATAAGGTTCTACTCTGGGATAAGCATAGAGAACCAAGAGGAGCACATGGAAAGTTCGAGTCTCTCTGGAAGGAACCATTCAAGATCTCTCAAGCTCTAGGTTTGAATGTGTTCAAACTGAATATATCAATGAAGATGAACTACCCCTATCCTATGATGGGAAGGATCTCAAGCTTTATCAATTATAAGTCTTTTCTTTTCCTTTCTTGTATATAATTTTTGGCTTTTGTTTGTAGGAGTAGAAGTTCTTGTTGTGTTAAGTCGGCTTAGTCCAATAAAGTTAAAATTGTCTTGTCAATTGAGCTTCTAGATTCATTCCTTGGTCCTGAGAAATCCATGTCCCTAGTTAGAGCCACTTGTTACCTTCATTTTTTTCAGCCCAGTTTTAGTCTTGGTTAATAAAATTCATTAAGTCGAAGTTGAACTTGTACTTTATTAAGCTAGTTCAAGTTTAAGTTCAACCCAATTATTGCTTCTAAGTCTTACAACTCTCATGTTTGTCTATCCCTCAAAAAAGGTTCTGTCGGTCTCAAAGTTGAATTCAAACTTGAACCTAGTCCTGAACCTTTAGTTTATTCAAGTTCAAGTTCACACTTGTAATATAATAACCTACACATGGAGAAATAGGTGGGATTGTCTTTGATTCCAAAAGAAGGTTTCTATTTTAAAGCGCTCCAAGTGTTAATTAAATTTTGGAAGTTACCATATAGAGATTGTCTCATCTGACTAGATGGCTCATGCATGCAAAAATTGGAAATGACAGTTGGTAGAATGACATAGAAGGGGTCATTATTATACAGATATGGTAATTAGGGAATGTCCTTGGGAATTGAGATATTCATGCTGAATTAGCTGGAAGATTAATAAGGAGTGGCTTGACATGTCTAATCAATCATTCTTCCATTAAAACATTTATTATAGATATGCTTTGAAGATTTATTAAGGATCCTACAAGGCATTTGCGAATAAATGAAGAATGATTAGAGCTTTTCTATTAATTATTTTGGTTGGAGAAGGAAGGAGTGACAGAATTGGTGGTGAGAAGTTTACAAAAAACTGGTGCATAGGAAATTAGTGAGTTATCTTCCCCCTTGTAGTTTACATTTTTCAGAGGCTCTTTCAGTATCATAAGAATTTTTCACTGCATGTTGGAAGGATTCTATTATTCCGTCCAAAATTCCCAAAGGAGGAAATTGGAACCCACATGCTAGTTTCTCTTCTAGACATAGGGGATACTTTCTGGTTGAATGTAAATCTAGAGGAGTTATGTGATAGAGTCTGAAATGCTTCTAAAGGTTCTTTTTCTAGGAAGTTAGGAGGAAGCAGACTTATAGAAGCTGTCACATTTCCTCTGGCTCTAATTTTCTCTACATTGGTGTTAGAGTGTGCTAACAAGTATGACATTAAGAGTAGATGCATCAAGGATGCGTAAGGAGAAATTTTGGTCAAAATTAGTCGAGAGAAATTGATGGTGTCTCTGCGAATATCTGGATAAGGAACTATATGAACCATGGACTTATGTGGAAGCAGACCATGTGTATGAGGTAGATAATAAAAAATATATCTCCTCGATATCCCAAGCATGGCTTGCAAAACTAGAGAAAGGAGGATCCAAGTTGCCAAAGCCTCTAATAATTGAGCACCTTCGTAAGGACATAGCTGATATGGTTCTTCTTATAAATAGGGTGAAAGGGAATCCTCATGCATTTCATTGGGAAAATTGGATGTACTACTTCATCCAAAATATTATAGAAGGAGATAAGTTTATTGACTAGGCTGACCTAATAGCAGAGAAACTCCACAAAGAGCTCTTAAATGTAACTAATTTTTCTGCATTTTACATGTCTTCTTATCTTGTTTATGTTTTAGCATGTTGTTGAGCCTCGAAAGGGTTACCCCATGAATTTTGGATGAGTGATATGAAGATATATGATTACTTCACATACTTACAGAAGGAAAATTTCTCCAGCACGTTCAAAATAGTAAATGACAGATTCTCAGGGAAGTTAATTTTTGAGTTACGAGGAAAAGAAAATTGTAGGCTCTCTGAGGAAGCTAAATAGGTGATCAATATTTATGGCTGTCATTTTATATAGTTTCCTAGATTTACTTATTTGAGGGTTGGAGCGTTTGATGAGGAACCACTACAGCTCACTAGGTTTTGTTTAGATGATGTAATCTTAATGGAGCTCTGTAGGTAGATCATCCTGGTTGAACAAAAAGTAGGGAGCTCGAAGAAGTCTTCAAGTCTTCCTTTCCCTATTGAATTAGGGTACTACAGATGCAAAAGTTTTCAAGATTCTTTGCCTATAAATGAAGATTTGGATGCTTTATGTCTAGAGACCTATACCCCTAGAGCCAATTTCGACTATAGGGGCTTTGTAGGAGCAAATCCCAATGTCTCAAAAACATTCATGCACATCCCTGAGTTAGAGGATTTTTGGGCTAACTGCACTAATGAACTGGAGGTAAGGAAAAGGTTGTGGTCCCGGTTAACTTTGAAACAAATCATCACCTTCAAGCTGGATATGGATACATATGGGGTAGAGGAAGATAGTGAGATTGATGTTTTAGATCCTCAATACTTGGAGAAGGTTGAGGCCCTCCCTATTCCTAAGTTAGATTGGTTGGAACCAAAGGAGGATGACCTACATAAAAGAATGAAAAGGGTTATTGAAAGAACAAAATCATGGTTGCTGAAGAAAAGAGTTTTTGTTAGGCCTTTACGGTCAACCAAGAAATAAGAAAAAACCAAAAAGAGGAGTTCAACGAGGAAAGATTCTATTTTGAGTAACGTTAGTGTTGATTAATCTTGTGCAGAAAAAATTGAACCTGAAGCTGAACCTGAACTTGAACCAATTTCTCCACAAGTTCAAGTTCAAGTTCAAAACCAAGCTAAACCTGAAGTTTGAGTAACTAGATCAAGTTCAAGAGTTAGAAACAGGGCTAAGAAGGAGGAAGTGACTCCCAGTGTCATCATAAATTTGGATCCATTAGACACCGATCCACAAAAAATTTTAGTTGCAGACCCCAAGATACCTGAAATGGAAGATAACCAATAGATACAAAAGGAAATAGAGAATACTCTGAAGGACTCATTGGCTCTTTTGAGTAACTATGATACTCAAAAAAAATCCTGTATTGCCCCACCATGGTTAGAGACCCCAGTTGCAAAGAAAAGAAATGTGGTTCCTTTATCAGTACCCATTGATGATGTAGTAAGAAGATGTTTAAGAAAATCTTCAAAGGCTAATAAAATAAAGACGGAGTCCTGAATCAATTTTGGTGAAAGCAGTGGTCACTGGATGGTAGAGATTGCAAAGCCTATGAATGACAAAATTGAAGGGGAGGTTTCAGTTCAAGATTTTCAAATATCCAAGGTGGATTTAGGGAAGGACACCAGAGCCACTGATATGAGATTATCCGAAGTGTCCAATAAGAAAATTTCCAGTAGAGTCTGGAAAGATGCCAGAGACAAGCAGGAGATAAAGGAAGCTATGAAGAGTATGTCCCAATATATCAATGTCATCCAACATCCTGAGCCCTTTCCTCTGAGTGAAATGCTAGCCTCCATTGATGTGAAATCCCTTGATAGTCAACAGTTTCTTGACCAAGTTTAAAGAAGCAAGGCGGTTAGCAAAGCATTTGATGATTGGGTAGAACATGTAAAAATAGAGGCTGTTAATTAGCTAATTAGCCTGAATCAAACCCACGCCAAAGGACATAGCCTGGTAAAGAAAGTTGAAGCCAGTATTGAAGAATGGGAGATGGATAAAACTACATGGACATAAGAGCTCCATTGGATGGAAGAAGTTGAAGAGTATGGTCTATAGAAGTTCCTCATGTAGAGGTTAGTACCAAGACTAGATGACAAAATCCTTTATGTTATAAAGCAATGTATAGACCTAAGAAATGAAGCTATATTCTTAAACGGGCTAAAGACAATTAAAGATATCATCTCCAATGATATAAACTAGATTGGTGAGTGGTGTCAGGAAGCCCAAGAGGAGTCAGATAAACTAATTGAATAGGTAATCAAGGATGTAAATACCTAGTTCGATGAGCTCAAAATGATGAAGGCCCCTATAGACAGACTTCACAAAGGTTGCACAGATAGAATCAATGATGATTCTTCAACAAAATCATTTATTTATGCACAAAGAAAAGATAGCTGAGATCAAAAGGGAGAAAGAATTCTAGAAATAGTGGATCGATTTTATTGGTTTGCCACACCAATCGGTAATATCCATGTTTACAGCCTCTTTTGAAGATTGGAAGGCTACACAAGTTGCATCGATCTCACCACCTTAACCGTCTGGAACACTTGGAAACTTTTTGAAGGTGTTTTTCTCCTAGCCCCATGTTTTTCTGCTTAAATGCTTAGGATAGTTATTTCATCTAGAAGTATTTACTTTCAAGAAAATACAATTTTACCAAGTTAGTTATTGAAGTCCTGCATGGCTATTTATTGAAAAACTTTTAACTTATTCAGGGTTTGTGTTAAAATAATAACAAAATATAGAGACAAATAGGAACTTGTTTAATCAATGAGCTTAGGAATAGGAAAATTTACCATTAATTAGTGCAAGAACTAGAAGCATTCACCAAAAACAAGCAACAAGGAGATAAGATTTTGAAGGGAGAAAAGCATAAAAAACCCCTATGATATTAATGAAAGTGGCAACAAAATGCCTAAGAATGAGAGAGAGAGAGAGAGTGAGAGCGAAGCTCATACAATGATAATAAAGATGAAGAAGTATCTCATGAATGAGAGAAGGAGAGCCATCTCTTAATAGAGATGTGAGAAAGGAGTTACATTGTAACTCCCATTTCTTTGTATGCCACATTTCAGTAGTGTGTGAGACAAGTGTAGGATTCCTCATAAGGAGGAATATCTATTTTCCTTAGTAAAGGAAATTACAAATATTACATGTCCTCCCACTTGGACTAGAGGATGAATACATTAGGATACCTTGGTTTATCCTTTAAATACAAATATACCAAGGAAAGATTAAATTCTAACACCCCCCTTTAATCTTTACTTGGGGTAATTACATCAATAGGTATCAAACCCAAATGTTTACAATGAATTTGAGATGTTTCTTTTGAAAGAGTTTTCACTAGGATGTCTTTGGCTTGATCATCTTGCATGTCTTCAACTTGTGCTTCGGAGCTTGAATGGTACATAGGACTTTTGGCAAAGTGAATAGCATGTTGAGGAGAGCCCAAATCTTTAAGAGACCATTGAAATTCTTGAGATGTATTTGTACATTCTAAATGTTCATTTCCCATAAAAAATAGGGATGAAGATGGATCAACACTTGAGCCTGCAATAAGGCAAAAAACACTAGTAGAGTGCTCATCATTGGGATCACCTAGTGCTAAATCAGTAACACTTTGGAAAAAATCATATTGTGAATCATGGGTCATAGAATCATAAATGCAATCTTCAGTTGCATAAACCAAATTTGTAACACATTCATCAGAATGTGAATGATGAGTCATAGAATAAAAAATGCAATCATTAGTTGCATAAGACAAATCTATAGTGTATTCATCATAATATGAAGCATTAATATGAGAGTTAATACAAGCATCATTATCATTAACCTCCATAGCAATCATAGGATTAGTACTATCATCGGGAATTTCATCTTGAGTAATAAACATATCTTGTAAAGTAACATCAAGAAAGTTAGATATAATTTCCTCTTCTTGGTCAAACATATCATCAACATGAGAGCAAGGAGTAAACAAATTATTACCATTATCATTATCATCACTGCTAGGAGGAACACAATCATTTGGAGTATCATTACTATCTTCATGTTCATCATTATCCTTTTGAAGAGTATCAGTATTATCCTTAATGTTAGGAGCAGAAACAAAAATATGGTTATCTTTCAAAATAGGAACATAAAGCACATCATGTAATTGACCATTTGGAATAGAAACATTACCAGTTCCTTCATCTTGATAGCAATAATTATTAGCTAAAGAAATAGGAATGTTCATAGAATCAGGTTGCAAAGAATCAAAGACTTCCTTATGGGATTGAACATGTTGAGATGCATTACTATCAATAATCCATTTAGGTGGTTTAGAAGAATTAAAACAAACAGTAAAATTAGAACGAGATTGATTTCCATTAGGTTTTCCATTTGAGTAATTTTGAGAATTAGGTTGATCATCTTTTTGTTTTTTAAAACAGTTATGAATTAAATGACCATCTTTTTCACAGTAGGTGCAATGAGGTGTATTTGACTAATTATTACTATGATAGTTATTGGAAGGCCTAGAATTGTAATGATCATTAAACTGTTGGCCTGAGTTATTATTTGAATTATTAGAATTGTTAGATCTGTGATAATTTTGATTATTTTGATTAGTGTTAGAAGATCTGTTGTTAGAGACATATGCATGTTCATGAGTTTTAAGTATGCCAAACTGAATTAATTTAGCTTCCTCTTGATGCAACATATTTTGAAAAATAACATAAGTTAATTGAGATGTTAACGAAGGAATAGCTAATTGAGAGTAAATGTTTGTAATGAACTGTTGGAACTGCCTAGGAAAATATTTACAAATAATAATATGAATTATTCTTAAATCAAAAAGAGGAACTTGTAAACCAGTTAGTAAAACTTTAATGGAATCAAACTTAAGCAAGAAGTCATCAACATAGTTGAAATCAGTATACCTGAGGTCTTCAAGTTGGTCTTGAAGCTGGATTTTCTGAGTTTCATCTGCATTGTCATAGGTATTTTTCAAGATGTCCCAAGCCTGATGGGCTTCTATACAAGTGGAAATGAGGACATACAATTCGGGACTTAGGGAAATTCTAATTAAGCCAAGTGCTTCCTCACTTTTTGTCTGCCAAGCAGTTTGGTCAGCTTGAGGAGCAGAGGCTGCTAGTTTAGAGCTAGCATCAGCGGCAATATCTAAAATGTGTCTAAATCTAAATATGAAAGTCATGTATGTTTTCCATGCATGGTAGTTGGTACTAGTTAATTTAATTTCTAGCATCAAGGTAGTCATGCTTAACTATGAAATCTAAACTAAGGAAAAAAAAATAGAGAAGCCTAAATAGAAAACCAAAAAGGACTTAAATCAAACTGAATATACTTGCATGCAATGATAGAAAGCTATAAAAGCTTATGCCAATGAGGCATGCAAGGAAAGAGAAACCACCAAAGAGAAAAAACTAAAACTAAAAGCACTAAAAGCTAAAAGATCTCGGTTAAGTTGTTATGAATTAACAGATAACAATGAGAATACTTGTATGAAAAGAGAAGGAAAACTAAATGAATTACAAGCAAAGGGAAAAAGAACTGAAAGGAAACTGAAATAAACTAATAAAACTTGATAAATAGAAAGGGCCACACGAACCTGCAAGGCAATGTGAGAAAATTGAATTGAATCTAAACAATAGAGTTATAAAAAAACCCTACAAAAAAAAACATTAGCAAAAGAAAATGAGTAAATATAAAGCAAGATTAGTACCCAGGACCTAACCCAAATTAAATTGCATGTACAAATAATGAATTGAAATGAAAAAAGGATTAAACCGATAAAGGAAATGAAACCCTTTTATAGAATAAAGATAAAAACAATTAATTAAAAAACATATATCGAATACATAAAGCCAATGCCTTTAGTTAAGAAAAAATTAACAATTGATTGTTATATAAAAAATATATAAAGTAAACTTATTTTTAAACAATAAACTTTGAATTATTTTAAGGCATGCTAAGTAAATCTAGAAACACACTCTAATTAAGAGTACTTTACTTGAGCTGCAAGATTATGGTGTGAGAAGATGAGAATTCAAATTTCTATTCATATATTAAATACAACCACATATAGATGAAATAACAAATTACAATACAAGTCTATATAATACACTAAGAGTGAAGAAAACTTGAGGTCGCCGCAATGAAAAAGGGGAGCTCTGAGGCTCAAAACAAAGCAAATACACTTGATATTTAAACAACACATGCAATGGAACTAAAATCAAGACAACCTTTTCACCTATAAAAATAAGATCGAAATACAAAGTCCAAAAAAAATGTGAAATGAAATCGACCTTTCTGCAACTGAGACGAGATCCTACTAAAACTAAACAACCTTCCTGCAGATAGGAAAGACGATCCTTCAAACACCAAAAAGATCAAACAAGGTACAAAAAAATAAACCAAATAGCAGATCTCACAACAAACACAAAAGAAACAAGAAAGGAATGACTTAGAGGCCAAAAAAAGATGCAACTTAGCAATAAAAAAATGTGAAAAAGGAAGACAAAACAAAAAAAGGAAGGTGAGATCAAACCCGTGACCTCCGCAGATGAATATTATTTCCACTTTGGTATTTAAAAATTCTCTGCCAAGCAACTCAACCAAACAGAGAATGAAACTAAAGAACCCTAAATCACGCAACAAATCCAACCTCAACACTGACAACTGTCCAAATCCTAATAGACTTAAGAGGGAAAAAAAAACACTTGTGCATGTAAAAATGGTGGAGGTGGGAGATAGTGTAGCCCTTGCGCACCATTGGTGGTGTCTACCACGGTGTTCTTGGGAAGATTATGTCCACAAAATCCTTCTCCGAGGGCACCACCATCCAACTGCTGCATGAAGAAGTGGTGGAGGAGAAGATCAGAGTGGTGGGGTGAAAGAAAGGTGAAGGTGAAATAAAATGGCAACTAAGAAAAATAGGACTGCAACTATGAAGAGTCAGAGAGCTTTGAACTAAAGAAAAGTGAGATTCTCGGGTGGTGGACGACAATAAAGAACCAAACAAGAGCACAGCAAAAGAAACCGAAACAAAAGAGATCCTTCCCCCGCACCTATGGAAAACCTCACAGAGGCGAGAAGCAAAATGCAAGGGCATGTGAGAAAGGAGTTACGAACTATGAAGAAGAAAGTTGAAAAAAAACTATCAAATCTTCTAAAACTACTATTAACTAATGAAAAACATTGAATTTATGCAATGATTAAAAGAAAACTATATTAAAAATAAATCATAGATTAACAAGAATATATGGTGATTAGAATTCACAGTGTTCGCATCTTATTTCATTGCATGCAACCGGAAATAGAGCTGCAAACTTGGAGCTGATATGATCCTCTTTCAACCCTCAAATCAACTCCCTTTGCAATATTTTAAGCAAGAATGTTAGCAATAGTTCCAATATATTGAACAAGTGAGTAGCAAAAGACAATTGCATGCAATGAAAATGGAAATAGTATAAAGGTTACCAAAACAATGAACTAAAAATCTACTTTTAATATGCGATAGTTAAAATTTTTTTACAAAAAAAAATGCAGAAAAGATGCTTTTAAACCTCAAAGAAAATCCAAAATGGAAAAGAATGACACTTGAAGTAAATATGATTATCTTTGAGAATGACCCTACAAAAAAAAGGTAAACTAAATGTTATAATGCAATGATAGAGTTTTTTTACGCATGCAATAGGAATAGCAACTATGATGATTTTTAATAGACGTATGTAACCGAAATTTTTGAAAAAAGAACAATGATAGGAAATTTGAAACATATTCTATACATGCATGTAACCTAAATTAAGCAACAATGATTAAAAAATTTAAATAAAACCAATGGAAATAAATGAGATTAGAATAACAAAAAATTTAATTTTTTAAAATAAGATAATAACAAAAAAATTAATATTAGAAACTAAGTTAGAGTTATAAATAATAGGAATTTGTAAGAACTGAAATAATAGACTAGGATAAAGGAAAAATTTTAAAACTTGAAAAATATAATATTATAATATGAAAAATATTATAAAATTAAATTAAGATTTTGAGAAATTTGAATTAAATTCTATAGCAATGAATTCAAACCTGCACAACCCAAAACAAGAGAGAACCAATAGAAAAATTGGGTTTGGCAGTAAATCAGCCAAACCCAAAAAAAATTTTGATCTTTCTCTTCTAAAAGATTAGACAAAATATATATATATATGCAATAAAATCTCTGAAGAGTTTCCGATATTGGAGTGCTCCAAGATATGGTAGCTCCTTCACCTGTACACTCAATACATGATTAAACCAACCTGCTCTGATACCATGTTAAAATAATAACAAAATATAGAGACAAATAAGAACTTGTTTAATGAATGAGTGTAGGAATAGGAAAATTTACCATGAATTAGTGCAAGTAGGAGCATTCACCAAAAACAAGCAATAAGGAGACAAGATTTTGAAGGGGGAAAGGCATAAAAAAAACCCCGTGATATTAATGAAAGTGGCAACAAAATGCCTAAGAATGTGAGAGAGAGAGAGAGAGAGAGAGAGAGAGAGAGAGAGAAAAGCTCATACAATGATAATCAAGAAGTATCTCATGAATGAGAGAAGGAGAGCCATCTCTTAATAGAGATGTGAGAAAGGAGTTACATTGTAACTCCTGTTTCTGTGTATGCCACATTTCACTAGTGTGTGAGACAAGTGTAGGATTCCTCATAAGAAGGAATATCTATTTTCCTTAGTAAAGGAAATTACAAATATTACGTGTCCTCCCACTTGGACTAGATGACGAATACATTAGGATACCTTGGTTTATTATTTAAATAAAAATATACCAAGGAAAGATTAAATTCTAACAGTTCGGCTCTTTGAGTTTTTTGAAGAAACTATTTTCTAAGAACTTAACTTCAAGTTTTCTGAAGACTAGTATTACAGAATATATGAAATATCCTATGGTATTGCATGTATGTTTAAGCTTTTTGAATCGATAAATACTACTATTTATCTTATGTGATTTATTTTCTTGTGGAGATAAGTTGTGTTGAATAAAGCTTAACTGTGATATGGATGGATTTTATACTTAGAAGTGACAAAGAGAGTTGTTATTGAAGTTTTAGATTCAAGAAATTCAAAGTTTGAGATTAAGATAGAAGTAGATCTGTTTCTCTAAAAATCTGCACATTCTTTTCATGTTGATGGACTGAATGTTTTCCTTAAGTGTTTTCTGGTGAAAAGCACACATGATGTTACTTTTTTGTGTTCAATAAGATCATATTGAAAATCTTTCTAGAAGGGAGCTGCACCTTGTAATTTGCAGAGAGTTTGTTTTCTAAGCAACTCATTTGTTAGTGTTGAGATTTTATCTTCTTTTCATTCTTTAAAGGAGTTTGAGATTAATTTAAAGAAAGGGGAAAAATTGTATGCTAACAATGTGATTTTAAGGATTTTTTTAGGTCATTATGTGATTTTTAGGATTTTTTTTAGGTCTTCAAGTATTTATATGTTGTTATCTCCAATTCGATAAAGTGAGTAATCCATAGACCCACCCTGTTCAGGTACTTTCCCCCAATTTAAATTAAAATTTGAGCAATACAAGGAATATGCCCCTAGATAGAACACAAACTATATACAAAAGCCTAGTATGAGATATGTACAAATTGGCTACATTAAGGAAATGACAAGGACTATATGTTGATCACTAAGTTTTTTTGTTTATTAGTGTCTTACACTTAATCATTTTCTAGGAAATGTTGGTCGATCATCACTGTGATCGAGCCATCTAGAAAAGGCCAAGTTAAGTCTAGACTTGTATCTTGTACAATTACCGAGCAGCAGTTACTACTGAGAAAGTCAGAGCTCACTGAGTACTTCAGTAATAGCTGATAAATTTATGCTGAGTTATATAGAAGTGTCAGTATTGAGCACTAGTATATGAAGAGTAGTTTATGTTGAATGTTAGAAACTTCATATGCTGAGCAAGCTATATTTGACATATGTGTTTGTAATGACACAAACACTTAGGTAAACTATTTTGGTTGACATGTATACAATGGTTAATGATTGTTGAGGAAATCATAGAGGTAATTATGCCTTATATTTGTAATCATTAATCCCTATGTAATCTATGTAGCCAATCAAATTTAGGGAATGCTTAAGTGACATAAGTAGAGAATCTAGATCGTTGATCTTGATCTAGGAAGTTATCTTTTTTTCTATATAAGATGAGATCTAAACGCTAAAATGTAGTAAGAGAATATTAAGGATATCATATAGAGAACATAGAAGCATTTTGATATAGCCAGAGATTAGTAAAAGTGACCGAGAAAAGAAATGAAGGACAGAACAAAGATATATCTGATTGAAGAGATAAAATAAGTATTGGAATGAGAAGATTTGTTATCAGCATTATAGTGAAAACTGAAGGATCAGGTACTGAGACATTTTATCTAGTGAATCAAGGTAAATCTCTTAATACAGTGGTCCTAACAGGCCTAAGTAATTCTCTTAACTGAGTGCTTACTTTATTGAAGGTTTAAATCCTCTTACAAAGGTAGATTGTATAAGTCTTTAAGATATTAACAGGGTAGACCCCTCACATGGTAGATCATTAGTTTATGATAAAACTTTGTATCCCTAATAGGCAAACTTTAATACTGTAGAAGTGAAGATTTGTGGGTGTCATCCCCACCCCAGTTTTACCTTTCAAGGGTTTCTGGGTAACCAAAATCTTTGTGTTATGTTTCAATTTCATGGATGAAGATTAGAATGTTAGATCTATTTCAGTATTGAATTTGATGTTTATGTTATGCAAGTAAATCTATATCAAAGTGGAATTATAAGTAGATATCTGATTGCCCCCCCCTAGTATCTCACTTTCCCTCATTAGATTTCCAACAATTGGTATTAGAGCTAAGTCTCTTAAAATAAGTTTAATAACTTGTGAGTTAAGGTCTTGGAGATGGAAGTTTATAAGTTGAAAAAAATCATAGAGAATTGGAAGATTGACATTCAACTTGCACTACATCAGCTTGAAGAAGCTAGAAGTGAACTGAAGAAATCATTAAGAAGAAGGAGAGTATTGGAAATTTATAAGAATGAAAGACAATATCAAGAAGAGGATACTAGAGGTCTTTTTGAGAATGTTAATTCTATATCTACTACAGAAAAATATATAACACATCTACTAGAGAAAAATAACATACTAAGTGAAGACATAAAAAATCTGAAGAGAGAACAAGAAATACAATTAGTAAGATTTTGTGAAGTAATCAAACAGAAAAAGAAAGCTAAAGAAGATAAAACAATGGCTGAAGAAGACAAAAAACAAATATCTATATGACTTAATGAGAGGACATGTGACATGCAGAGGCTAAAAAGGAATCAATTGGACATGGTGAATCAACTGTTACTTGCTAATCAAGAGTTGAACAAGAAAGATGTTGAAATCAAAAATCTAAGATCAGAAAATAGCCAATTGGAGAATGAACTATGATCTAAAAAGGAACTCATTGAAAGGATAAACAAACCTAATGAATCTATGAAATACTTTGAAGAACTTTTAAGGTCACCTAGAAGGTCCAGTGATACTTCTAGACTTAGACATGATGAACACTTGTCATCCACTAAAGAAGGAGAATCATCAAAGAGTGGAGAATAGAGGGATGTCAAAGAACAAGAAACCTACATGCCATCATTGTGGAAAGCTAGGACACACAACAAACATCTATAGAAGTAAAAATGGTAAGTCCAATCCTAAATAAAAGTTCAATGGAAATTGTTTTAATTATAACAAACATGGACATCAAGAACATGAATGTAGGCCAAAGGTCAGTAATCCACCTACCTCACCTAGATTTCAAGGACTTTGTTTTAACTATCAGAAATATGGTAATAGAGCACAAGAGTGTAGATCAAAAGCTAAGTAGACATCTAATAAATAGACTAAAGCACCTAGAAAAGGTAACACAGACAATTGGGACTACAATACATGGTATAGTTGTCATTATTATGGATAATATGGTCATATTGCACTAAATTGTATGAAGACAAATTTTAGAGGCAATTCCAAGAGTTGGATGAGTGGAAGTCTAGTGTGCTACAAATGCAATAAAATTGGTCACATAAAAAGAGATTGCAGAGCACATATACGGAGAAATGAACAAGTCAAGAATGAAGATATTGTTGAATAGATGAGGAACCAAATAAATAAGACATGGAGAAAGGAAAAAGAAGAAAATAGTAGTGGAGCCAGTGAATCTAAGGTCACCCAATCCAATTGATGAGGTGATCACACTACTTCTAACTAAACAAAGAAGGTATGTGAACAACTGAATCTTACAATGATTTATTTTAGCTCAATTCCTAACATTTGAGATGTTAAAATCCATATCTAGATAAATTAAGATGCACTAGAACATATTTGAGAAAGAAGCTACGTTGTATATTTGATTCCTAGCATCAGTATTGAAGTTCATAGTGACCGAGTCACTAGTATATACAGAGATCCTATAATAGTCGAGATGCATTATGTACCAAGCTAAGACTGAATGGTAGTATTGACCATGCATATATTTTACTGAGTTAACATAAGAAGGTGGAGATAGATGTATACACCTACCCTATGTATAGATCATTTAATAAAGCCCTAATTTGACCATTTGGTGTCTATAAAGAAGAATGTTACCGTTTACTCTCATTTCACCAATGATTTGAGAACTTGCAGAGCAATTTCAAGGAGATTAACTAGAGCTATATTTGTGCTAAGTACAATTTGTGAAGATCTTTACAATGTGTCATCAAAAAATATAAAAAAAGTTGTTTAACAACATACTTATCATGTAACTCGAATTCATAATTTTCAACCCTAAATATTGGAGATATGGCATCTTCATCATCTGCTGCAGCTGGTATGAAGCAAGGAAAGCAAGTATTAAACGTCCAACATGTAAGGAATGATGCGTGAAAACTGTATAAATTTCAAGCCATTCCTAAAAGTGCACTGAAGGTAGATCTCACGGGTGCTCTGTCATCAATCCCTCCTAAGGTCTTGATGGTTAATGATGTACGCACATGCTGCATGTGTAAGATTGGAGAAATAGGAGACTGAGTTAAGAGAAGCCTATGAAAAGATATGAAATAACAGAGTTTTAAAGGTTGGACATCAGAGGGTTGCTGAGTGAGGGTTAGTACATGCTCCTAACTTCCCACAAAATATTAAGGTTGAATGGATAAAGATTGTGTTGAGCCGAATACATGATATGAAGATATGGCTAGAGGGTGGACCAATTAAGATTATAAAGGAAATGACACACCTAATCACTACTTACCCTAGTCTTGTAGGGAAAAAGACAATGAAATGCCAGAGTAGGGAAATTATACAAGAAAACACTCAAGTGGTATGGAACAAAAGAGGGATGACTATCTCTATAGTCAATGATCCAAAAATAGATTTTGTAGTGAGAGTGATTGCTCACAAATTCTACCAATCTAGCAGGTTAGATAGTGTTCCTTGCATAGTGGTTGATCAGGCATGGAAGATGGTTAAGAAAGATCATACTTATGATCTTGCCGAGCTACAATTCACCTAGCTTTCCTAGAACTTCACTTCTATATGAAGAATTCAATGTGTAAGTTTGGTTCTGTACTCACTTGTCTATTCTTCTATGTTTAGAATAGTTTTCCCACCATTGGTGATGTTGTATGGAATAAGGACTGACCAGTCACCCTATAGATAAATGAGTTTATTTATCAGTTAGGAGATAACTTTGGGAGTGTGATGGACACTTATTTTATGGAGTTCAAAAAGAAATTGAGGAAGAGGAGTAGGATTCCTATATCCCTAGTGGAGAAGTATTATAATGATATATGTTTCCTAGTAGATATCGATTATACATATGATTAGGTTGTTATACCAAGGGTATCATGGTTTAGGCCACAACCTTATGAGGTCAACATAAATCAGACAGTGGTAGCCATAAATGTCTTATTAGCTAAATAAATTGATAGAAAAGATAAAACTTTTGGGACTTATGAGGAGGAGAAGTCTAAGATAACCATGGGTTTGAAATATGCAACCATGGAGAGAAAAAGGAAGAAGTTAGTTAAGAACCTAGTGAAGATCCTAGGAGGAGGAGAAGAGGAAAATGCATCTCTTGAGCTAACACAAGGGTTAGGAGAGGATAAGTCTAGTGAATCAGAAGGAAGTGAAGAGGATGAGACTGAAATCAGTAAGAAAGGAAAGAAGGAAGCAGTTGTCAAGCCGAGCAAGAAACAACTATAGAAACCAAAGCCCACTCCTCCTATAGTAATTAGATTGAGAATAATGGAAACTTCTACTGCCATAGCTATCGAGACACAAAAAAAAGACATTAGCATCAGGAAAGAGGAAACTAGTTCAGATTAAGGCTATGTCGAGAAACATAAGAAACCAAGAAGGAATCTAATCTTGGAGAAAGATGATGATGATGAGAAAATAGATATTGATGAGGATACCAAGAAGAAGGCACCATCACAAAGAAGATAATTGACTGTACATGAGATATGCCATAATATCAAGAGCACTATTGGATTAGCAAGCTTTAAACAAATAAAGTTTGAAAAATTGAGCAATGAGGATAAGGAGAAAGTGGAAGAGGCTATGCTTGATATGTTGTGTACATTCAAAATGACACCATTACGGATGGGAAATCTTATCCCTGAAGAACTATACAAAATAATAATTTAAAAATAACAGTATGCCATGATGACTGAAAAACAAATAAGGGAAGAACTATAGCTCAAGTCATGCTTGATCTATCCCCTGAACATAAAAAGCACTAGATATGGATTAATATAGAAATAGGTTTGTACCCAAGTTCTGAGCATACTCCATTCTTTAGCATAAGGTTGAAGATAGTGTGAAATAGAGAACAAGGTTGTGGAAGATTATCTTTAGACTAATAGTTGACAATAGTTCATAACCAAGTGAAGGCACATCCAGTAAAGTGGAGTTGGATAACAAGGAAGATCTTGATGAACCACAAAATGTAAAAGAGGAAGCACGAAAAAAGACAAAAGTGAGAGAATCATATGATGTGATCAAAATTATGAATATCAGTGAGGATACTCTCATAAAAAAAAATATATTAACTAAGGAGGACATTAAAAAAAAACAACTCTTGAGGTAGCCTCAAATAAGTTTGTACCAAGCACCAATTCAGTACTAATTTAGGTACAAGATTATCCAAGGATTGAGAGTAAATCAACTATGGATACTACATGAATAAGCCCTTATACGGTCATAGTTAAACATCAAGACACACAGAGTAACAATGTCAAGAAATAAGACAAGTCATCAATCACATCTAAGAATACACCTACTAAGGAAGAAAATAAAGAAAAAGTCGAGGATAATCGTAAAGATCAAGTAGATAAGTCTACACTATTATTAACAAGTCCTCATGTGGAGGAAATGAAGAAGATTGAAGAAGAGATAGAAAAGGAGAAACCAAAGCCTAAGGAACAAGAGGCCATCAAAGCTCTCATATAGTTACTAAGAGGGAATACACCAAGGAAGAAATCATAGAAGAAGAAGGAGAAATATCTTGGAACACATGTTACACTTTGTTAGGCTAGTTTTCTACCATAGCGAAAATCTTTGAAAATGGCCTTCTCCTTGGAAAGAGTGTTCTTCATTGCCTCCTGCCTCGTGCTCTTTATTTTTGTCACCAAATTCTAGTCAAATCTGCATCTCCTAATTCACCAAATCCAAAAATTTATTCAAAGTTTAAAGTCTGCAGGAAATTGTTAAAGTTTTGCCTCAGTGTCAAAAACCCACAGTGTTTTCAAAAACCCACGATGTTTTCAGCTTCCTGGTTTACCTTTGTGTGATGTTGAAAGGTTTGTGTGTTTTCAATCTATCACTAAAAACACTGTGTGTTTTTGACCCTACATTTCATCTTTTCTACCGGCTCTCCTTGTTCTATGTCTTAGCTACGCAAGTCCGACCGTGTGGTGGGTCCAGCTTCTTCCCTATTGGCTGTCGCATGGCCGCATGTCAAACTTTTCTGACATGCGATCATGTGACCGCTTACCACGTCGCCATGTGGTTCCTGGTCCTGTGCAGCTACCTAGCGGTTTACTTTTCTAATAGCACAAATGCGATGTTGTGGGCCCAGAGATCAAAGATCTACGGTCGGTGTATGATCGCATGGAATATTCCTTACCCATGCGATCATGCACCCACCGTCTGATTTGGTGCTAACGGTTTGTTCATTTTGGGCCCACTAGCGGACATGTGATAGCATTTGGTTGGTTTTTGCATGATTGCATAGTCCATCTTTTAGCTATGCGATCATGCAACCTACCGACACGTGTCCTTGTTCTCGATTCTAGTGATGGTTTCCATGGTGGTTGTAGTGGCAGTTTTCTTTTGGCTAGCGGCAACGGTGGTAGTTAGTGTTTGCAGGCTGGCACATGTTCGCATAACCCATTTCTAGGCTATGCGATCATGTGACAGGGCACCATGTGTCCCTGTGGGCCCGTCTATGGCTATTTGGTGGGCTCGGTGGAGGGTGCTATCATGGTAGTTTCTGGTTGGACCGTGCTGGCAGGGTGGTGGATTTGGAACATGGGCCCAGGCTTGGGTATCTCGACAGTTACTGTGGTGGTCAGGATAAAAAGGTGGCGGTGCTGATAAATGTGGTCTTGTCGCACATTCACAAGAAGATTTGGTGGTTTTTTAGTTTGTCTAATGACTTGGTGAACAGTGGTCGCGGAGTCGCTAGATTTTTAGTGAAAGGTGCAAAGCATTTCGCGAACTAGCAGAGGTTCTTTGGTCGCCAGTTCACCAAATATGTGGGGTCTGTGTTTGCAGTGACCGGGTGAGTGGTGGTGTGACACATGGTAGTTGGGCCCAGGTCTGAGGCTTGGTAGATTATTTATGGGGCCAAGGCATAGTGTTAGCCGGTTGTCGCATGTTTGCATAACCCATTTTCGGGTTATGCGATCATGCGACTAACCATATATGGAGCCCGATTCTTGTGGTGGTAAGGTTCATGACTACGCGGTTGCGTGACTAAGGGAAAATAGGTTGAAGAACATAAAGCTTGCGAAATGCATGATAACCATTGCTATTTCAAATTTGAATTTCTGTGAATTTCCAATGACAGGGGGTACCATTTTTTATGGAATTGAAGGTAGATTAGACCCTATTTGGTGAGAAATGATTTGCAGTGTGGTCCTGGGTGCTTGGCGATTATTTTTAGAGGGATTTGTACCATGAGGGGTGATTACAATCTTTGCTCGAGGTGTGTTTGCAAGTGGTCATTTGTACTGGTTTCATGGCAGTTCCTAGTTTTTTGTCCTAATCTCAATGTGCTCATAATTGTAGAATCTTCTTGAGATTTCTTTCTCCAGGTTGCTTGGTTTCCTGCCCCTTGCAGTAATTTTTGATTGGTTTGGTGGGTGAAACCCTTACCCTAGTTGTCTGTAGCTTGTTGCAACCTATCATGGGTTTCCAAGGCAGCTAGTGGTATAAAGTGTTGAATTTTTGTCTTTGTCTGGGTTCCTTTCTGCCACAATTGTGGGGACTGGTTCTGTGAATGTTCTTCCTACCATGTATTTTCCTTCTTCTCTGCATACAGGGTGTTCCCTCTATCCTTTCAGGTTATGGGAATATAATGAAATTGTAACAGGATTGTCTTATGTATAAGATTTCAGTATATTTGTTCTACTCTCAGATTGTCTCCATTTGAGTTTTAGGCTTATTAATTGTAGCATCAAGGGTGTTATATTTTTTCTACTTGCATTTCCAGTGAGTGTTTGCAGTAGAGTTGTTTTTCATAGAAGCAACTGAGTCTAGGACTAGTGTTCAGATATGTATGAGCTGAGGTATCAAAGATGCATCATGCTTTTCTTCCAGTGGATGCTCGTTAATGTATTGTCTATTCCTAGGTCTTTTCTTTGGATAGGTGATAACATATCTAGGTGCACAGGTGGTTTGGTATATGTGATTTGGTCAGGGTGAGTGTGTTGTCTTCTTGTTTCATAGCCCTATTGCAGTGAGGTATTTGACTCTGCTGCCCATTGGATAAGACACTGGTCTATGAGAGACTTGGGGTACTTTAGGAGTCCATTCAGCCCAACATCAATCATTCATTTAAATCCTTTCCCTTCATGTTGGTAGTAGTAGTAGGAGGTCCCTTCTGGTTTTCAGACTCATTGCATGCAGATCAGGTTATTACATCAGATTTGATTTTATTGGGGTACGGGATACCTACAGGGGTCTGAGAACTATTCCACAGTAATACATCTGCAAGCCTTTTGTTCATCAACTCAAGAAGAGTCATGAGTGTGCAGATGAGGCAAAACCTACCTGAGTGAATGTGGAGCTCGAAGTAGAAGGAGAATGTTCTTTATCCTCATCAATTAACATTTTTTCCCTTATCAGACTCTAGAGTGAAGACTAACCAGTTTGTCAATCATAGTGTAAATCTGGCACCATGTGGGAACAAGTTTAAAAGCTAACAAAATGGTGACTCTGCTGGGGAAGAACATGATGAAAGCCTATTAAGGTCTCTGGTTGCAGTTATTTTGAAATAGTCAATATCTTTTGACCAGATTGGTTTGGCCCATCCGAGTCACCAACAAAATGGTGACTCTGCTGGGGAAGAGGTAAAAAATAGCAAATTTTTTTACTTGGCTGGATCATTCTAGAGTCTGGTTAAAAGATCAAAGAGTTAGATACAAAAATGAGCATTTGCAAAATCTTCTCACTGCGTGCTAAGTGGTGACTCTGATTGTCTCTGTTTGATTAGTGTGTTTCCTGATAAGCAGTGCATGTTACCTGGTGAAGTTTTGGTTGGTTGGAAGAGATACAAGTCAGTGCACATTTTTCCTCTTCAAGGAGGTGGCGGCTCTACATGACAAAGTTCCCTGATGGAGCTATAGGGTGTGTAATACCTCTCCTATGGTGATACTTAGACTTTTTTGATTTGGACATTTTATTATTATTATGGTCAAGACTATACATTTACATTTATGGTTTGTGGATGATGACATGATGAATATGCTCATTTATGGTTAGTAATTACATGTCTATGAGATTAGAAAATTATCTATTTTTATATGGATCTAACCCAATTATTTGAATCTAAACACTATCATGATGTTTTATGTTTCATGGATGTGTCTGATGTGTTTTTCATGACTCCAGGAGGAAGTCGTAGTTACTCACTTAGTTGAGGTCCACACGATGTATCGATCCTGGTCATCTGCTTGCATATATCTGATTTGTATCTCCATATGTATATATATGTATCTCTTCTTGGTGATGTAGGATTGTAGGTACCGGGTGTCATCTCCACCTGGCTTCACAGGTCTGAGTGATCTCTCAAAATCCTCAATCGTTGTTGTTGTTACGGAGGTATCACCAGGTCCACAGGAAGAAACTTCACCTTTGATCCTTTTATCCTTAGGTGGGAAGTGTCGAGTCAGTCCCTTGTGTAAATGTCTTATGTGGTTTTGTAGTTGATGGAATTGTGGATCTTGTAGCTAGTTCTTGCCTTCGTGATATGTTCAATTCTGTTAGTAGATCATGGATGTAGATTATTGTTCATTTGAGGGTATGATTTGGTAGCGTATCTCATTAGGAGCGATTTTGAGTGCAATTAAATCATGTGGTTTTAATACCCATGATAAGGATTAATTTTATGGTATTTTAATGTCTAAGGAAATATTAATAATAAAAGGTTTTAAATAATAGTGGTAAAATTCTAACCTCTGTTAGTGGCTACTTAATATATGCATATATATTTTAGAATGGGGATTAAGGTATGAATAAACAATATAGTTTATAATAATGTTATTCT
Organism: Chamaecyparis obtusa; assembly: GCA_027943335.1. NCBI lineage: Eukaryota > Viridiplantae > Streptophyta > Pinopsida > Cupressales > Cupressaceae > Chamaecyparis > Chamaecyparis obtusa. The sequence goes on from BSBK01009739.1 coordinate 52,827, forward strand.
AATGTTTAACATTAATAATAATGTACCTTATTTATGGTATTATTTTATAATACTAATAACGACAAAGAGTCTATAGCAATAAAAAATAATAATATATTTTATAATAATAATATTATGCTTGTAATAATATTTATAATAATAATAATAATATATGTACACATAGGCATATGGGTGCACACATATGCACATGCATACATATATTTATATATAATTATTACCATGTAATCATTTATTATATTAATAAATAATTAGATCAATTAGCAGTATGGTAAATAGGATTATCCTATTACCATAGTTAAATAATTTAATAAATTGTTTTAAGATTATAATATTTATTTTAATATCCTTAAATTTAGTGACTTAGATTATAGTCTATTTACCCCTTTTCGGGAATGAGTTTTCAAAAAACCATCTCATTAACGGATGGATAGTTGAGATGGTTGCACCGGTTGGATTACCCGTGCAACCTCCTCCTCCATCCTATTTACAGGAAAGATTTCCTGTGTAAAGGGAGTTGGGAGATGAGTTGATTGGGAGAAGAGGATTATTATTATTGTTGTAGGAAATTTATCCTGTGAGTTTGGCATTTGGATTGTTACAGGTAGAGGTTGGAAGATTGCAAGCAAAGGGATTCAAAGGAGTGTTGGAAACATTGGAGAGGGTTTGATCTTCCTTCTTCTCCAACTGGTCTTCACAGGACTCCAGGTTGGAATCCATCCTGAGAAGTAGATTTGTTTTGTAGAATGAATGTAAAATCTAAATTTCTGGAAAAGTTTCTGTATATTGTGCTATGGTTGCAAAATATATATATATGCATTATTGCAGTATTATTATCTTGTGTATATGAATGATCTATTACTTGATGAGATTATGATTGTTTACCTTTTTGTTTAGAATCGAAAACTATATATATATATATATATATATGTTTTATTTTCTATGTATTTGAAATGTGTTTGTGGAAAGTTATTTTACGAATGTTTGTATGTTCACTGTGGTGAAACCTCCCTGGGAGGGTAGAAGTGGTTTTGATCTGGTAGGGTAGTGTATTTTACTGTCACTGGATGTATTATGAATGCTTCCAAATTTTAGAACTTTTGTTGCAACCTTACTGTTTCATGTCTATTTATGTGCCACCTTTCTTTTCCCAGATCTAGAATATATTTGTTAGATAGATAGGGAGGATTGATGGGCCATTTCTGAAGGGAAATTGGGATATCTCAAATGGGTCGTGCTCATATTAGGCAACCTTAGTCCCCATAACACCTAGTTTTACCTGCAAGGCAAAGTTGACAGTCGTTCTCTGCAGTTCCAGTCGGCTCAATGTGTCAACCAAGTTAGGTCGGTAATGTGTCAACCGAGTTAGGTCGGTAATGTGTCAACCGAGTTAGGTCGTTAATGTGTCAACTGAGCTAGGTCGGTAGTGTGTTAACCGAGCTAGGTCGGTAGTGTGCTAACCGAGTCAGGTCAGTTTAGTGTTAACCGAGCCAGGTCGGTAGTGTGTCAACCGAGTAATACTATGTCAACCGACCAGTCCAGTATAAACCGAGGAAAATAGGATTCAGACTTTATACAATTCTAACATTTAATTTCTTATACTTTAAGTTATACTTGTATAAAGGGATTAGGTACCCTTTGAATCCATTGGAATAGGTTTTAGGTTCCTAGGATTTAAGTTGTAACTTTTAAATTTTAGATTTTTAATTAAATCAGACTTAGTCAATTTTCAGGATTAGCCAGGTTTTAGGTTTAGAAAGAAATTTTGTATAAACCTGAAGATTGTTCATTCCTTGTTTAGTGGAGATTATTTTCAGTACATTTAGATGCCTTTATTGAGATAGAATGTTTGTAAGGAGCAGTTTAGGGTTTAGAGTCAAGACATTTTAAACATTCTTAAACGTACTTAATTTCTCTAAACATACATAACTATCCTATTATTTCCAATTCTTTGTAGCAGTTTTTAAATGTGTTTACAATGTGCTTCTACTATGTGTATGATGTAATTGTGATGTATGGGTTGAGGGTAGAAAACCTAACGACACCTAGTGAGTGGCTCTCAGTGCGGGGCTGGGGCCCTAAAGTGGCTAGAACTAGGATAATCGACTGAAGAGTTATTTAACAAGTGAAAATTTAATTAAACTGATGGGAATGGGTTAAAACATTAAAAATATTAAATGCGCCTCACCCATGCCATTAGTGCTAGTAAAGGCTATGGATGGGAGTGGGAGAAGGTACCTATGCGTAGGTATGATCGAATGACACTTGTCTATACGAAAGGCATTTGATCTCGCATGTGCCTACTTGGGGGCCGAGGCCCGAAGTGGCTAGTACCAGGACAACCCAAGGAGTGAGGGCTATGCGATGACACTCACTTAGGTTGTTGCTTAGATTTTCTACCCAAGCCTTAGAACCTTTTGGGAAAGATTACCCAACCCTAGGTTTGGCCTAGCTATTCCTTCTTTGTGGACCTTGGTGTTTATCTCCTAGCACGGGGGAGTGGGCCTTATAGGTATCCACGTGGTTGGGTGGTAAACATTTTTATCGAGGTATCTTTTGCAAATACAGTGCTTGAAGATTCATGCATGCTTATGTACCAGTTATGAAGAATGAAGGCCTTGTGATTATATTTCGTGATGCAAAATTTTGTTACCTCTTATGAGGAGTTGAATGCAATGTAATCAATAAGGCATTTCAAAATGATGTAATTGGAATGGGTAGACTTAGGAAGAAAGGAAAAGGGAAATGTGAACTCTATGTTTAAGATGTATGTTGGAAAAGAAAAGGATTTTTGTAACATTCCAAATTATGTAACATGCTTTCATTATTGTTGTTTAAGTGAAGCTATTGAAAAACCTAATGTAGTATATTTTTAATGTTTCAAATGAGTTGGATAAATTTTATAAGTTACATTGTTCATAAAAGATACTTAGGAATATAGATGATTTTTAAATGGAAAGTAGAAATGAAAATATTTTGTATTTCTTAAAGATATGATGTAGTTTGCTTTGAGAATTAAATTTTGTTGTTAGTTCACTTAATGGATTTGAATGAATCATGCATTTAAATGAAAAGGGAACCTTGGGAGGAATCTAAGTTTAAGTTTTGATTACATAATTCTTTTTAAAGTTCAAAATTTTTCATAAATTATTACTTAGGTTTTCTTTAACAAAGAGAATCTTTGTTCTCTTCCCCGGTTCCCTTGCGGGGCATGACAGGGTGAGCTCTGGATCTACCCTGCCCTCCAACCAGCATGTTGATTTTTACTACAGAACTTTCAGGTATGATATTTTCAAAGATAATAAATGTTTCCTTATGAGGTGATCTGAGCACTAAGAGAAGAAATGTGGTGTGATAGAGAGGTTAGCATGCTTTAATGAATATGAGTTGCAGTTCTGCAAATTTTTGGTGAAGTATGAGCATGGGTAGTGATCAGTACAGTCTCATTCTTCAGCCCATGAGTGCCTTGTTCTTGTCCAATTGGTGGTCTGCTCTCCCAGAGATCTAAATTCTCACATGGGCACAAGTTACCCATCGTCCCCAACCAAAGCCACTGTTAGGCCAGTTTTCTGCCATAGCGTAAATCTTTGAAAATGGCCTTCTCCCTGTAAAGAGTGTTCTTCATTGCCTCCTGCCTCATGCTCTTTATTGTTGTCACCAAATTTTGGTCAAATTTGCATCTCTTAATTTTCCAAATCCAAAAAGTTATTCAAAGTTTAAAGTCTGTAGGAAATTGTTAAAGTTCTTCCTCAGTGTCGAAAACCCACAGTGTTTTCAAAAATCCACGATGTTTTTGGCTTCCTGGTTTACCTTTGTGTGATGTTGAAAGGTTTGTGTGTTTTCGATCTGTCACCGAAAACACTATGTGTTTTCGACCCTACATTTCATCTTTTCTGCCGGCTCTCCTTGTTCTATGTCTTAGCTACGCAAGTTCGACCGTGTGGTGGGTCCAACTTCTTCCCTATTGGTTGTCGCATGGCCACATGTCAGACTTTTCTAACATGTGATCATGCAACCGCTTACCACGTGGCCATGTGGGTCCTGGTCTTGTGTAGCTGCCTGGCAGTTTAATTTTCTAACAGTGCAAGTGTGACATTGTGGGGCCAGAGATCGAAGATCTACGGTTGGCATATGATCGCATGGAATATTCATTACCCATGTGATCATGCACCCACTGTCTGATTTGGTGCCGACGGTTTGTTCATTTTGGGCCCGTTGGCAGACATGTGGCAACCTTTGGTTGGCTGTCGCATGATCGCATAGCCCATCTTTCGACTATGCAATCATGCGACCTGCCGATGCGTGTCCTTGTTCGCGGTTTCGGTGATGGTTTTTGTGGCAGTTGCAGTGGCAGTTTTCTTTTGGCTGGTGGTAACGGTGGTGGTTAGTATTTGTGGGCTGGCACATGTTTGCATAGCCCATTTTTGGGCTATGTGATCATGCGACAGGGTGCAATGTGTCCCTGTGGGCCCATCTGCAACTATTTGGTGGGCTCGGTGGAGGGTGTTGTCATGGTAGTTTCTGGTTGGACCGTGCTGGTAGGGTGGTGGATTTGGAATGTGGGCCCAGGCTTGGGTATCTCAGCGGTTGCTGTGGTGGTCTGGATAAAAAGGTGGCGGTGCCGATAAATGTGGTCTTGTCATGCATTCATAAGAAGATTTGGTAGTTTTCTAGTTTTTCTAGCGACTTGGTGAATAGTGGTCGCGGAGTCGCTAGATTTTTAGCAAAAGGTGCAAAGCATTTCGCGAACTAGCAGAGGTTCTTTGGTCGCCAGTTCACCAGATATGTGGGGTCCATGTTTGCGGTGACCGGGTGAGTGGTGGTGTGACACATGGCAGGTGGGCCCAGGTCTGAGGCTTGGTAGATTGTTTGCGGGGCTGAGGCATAGTGTTAGCTGATTATCACATGTTCGCATAACCCATTTCTAGGTTATGCGATCATGTGACCAAACATATATGCAGCCTGATTCTTGTGGTGGTAAGGTTCATGACTACGCAGTTACGTGACTAAGGGCGAACAGGTTGAAGAACATAAAGCCTGCAAAATGCATGATAGCCATTGTTGTTTCAAATTTGAATGTCTATGAATTTCCAGCAACAGGGGGTACCATTTTTTATGGAATTGAATGCAGATTAGACCCTATTTGGTGAGAAATGATTTGCAGTGTGGTCCTAGGTGCTTGGCGGTTGTTTGCAGAGGGATTTGTACCATGAGGGGTGATTGCAATCTTTGCTTGAGGTGTGTTTGCAAGTGGCCATTTGTACTGGTTTCATGGTAGTTCTTGGTTTTCTGTCCTTATCTCAATGTGCTCATAATTGCAGAATCTGCTTGAGATTTCTTTCTCCAGGTTGCTTGGTTTCCTGCCCCTTGCAGTAATTTCTAATGTAATTTTGATTGGTTTGGTGGGTGAAACCCTTACCCTAGCTATCTGTAGCTTGTTGCAACCTGTCATGGGTTTCCAAGGTAGCTAGTGGTATAAAGTGTTGAATTTTTGTCTTTGTCTGGGTTCCTTTCTGCCACAGTTGTGGGGACTGGTTCTGTGAATGTTCTTCCTACCATGTATTTTCCTTCTTCTTTGCATACAGGGTGTTCCCTCTATCCTTTTTGGTTATGGGAATATAATGAAATTGTAACAGGATTGTCTTATGTATAAGATTTCAGTATATTTTTTCTACTCTCAGATTGTCTCCATTTGGGTTTTAGGCTTATTAATTGTAGCATCAAGGGTGTTATAGTTTTTCTACTTGCATTTCCAGTGAGTGTCTACAGTAGAGTTGTTTTTCATAGAAGCAACTGAGTCTAGGACTGGTGTTCAGATATGTATGAGCTGAGGTATCAAAGATGCATCATGCTTTTCTTCCAGTGGATGCTGGTTAATGTATTGCCTGTTCCTAGGTCTTTTCTTTGGATAGGTGATAGCATATCTGGGTGCATAAGTGGTTTGGTAATGTGTGATCTGGTCAGGGTGAGTGTGTTGTCTTCTTGTTTCATAGCCCTATTGCAGTGAGGTATTTGACTCTGCTACCCATTGGATAAGGCAATAGTCTATGAGAGACTTGGGGTACTTCAGAAGTCCATTCAGCCCAACATCAATCATTCATTTAAATCCTTTCCCTTCATGTTGGTAATAGTAGTAGGAGGTCCCTTCTGATTTTTAGACTCATTGCATGTAGATCAGGTTATTGCATCAGATTTGATTTTATTGGGGTACAGGATACCTACAGGGGTCTGAGAACTATTCCACAGTAATAAATCTACAGGCCTTTTGTTCATCAACTCAAGAAGATTCATGAGTGTGCAGATGAGGCAACACCCACCTAAGTGAATGTGGAGCTCGAAGAAAAAGGAGGATGTTCTTTGTCCTCATCAATTAGCACTTTTCCCCTTGTCAAACTTTGGAGTGAAGACTAACCAGTTTGTCAATCATAGTGTAAACCTTGCACCATGTGGGAACAAGTTTAAAAGCCAACACACTTGATGAAATTATAGTAATTCCTATGTGAGACACTGATAACTTATGAGAAAATGCAGATATTGCAAGATCTCTTGAAGAAAAAATGAAAGAAAGAAGAATTAAGAAGGGAGCATCAACAAAAGAAAGTCTCACACGAAATTAAAGTTATATTTATTAAAGCTTTTGAAATGGATGATGTCAATGAGTTAGCACCTTTCTTGGATCAACTAGTAAAAATTGTTAAGAAGGTGAATAGTGATGATAGCGAGTCAAATGATAAGCTTATGTAGTGGTCTAAGTGAAATTTTGAGACCAAGGTATTGGAAAAAGTTTCCACTGACATTGCAGTAAAATAGGTAGAACTGTAAGGAAACTCAGGTGCGGAAACAGCTTCCTACGCTAATCTCTATAGGAGAGTATTGTGCAAATTCTTATAAATCCTTACAATTTCAGATTCGTTAACTACTTTAACAAAGATATTGCAGCCACATACCATGCATACAGAAAAATAGAGAATGACACAATGATATACCCTGGGGAAATCTTTCGGTAAAAACCCCAGCACTCCAAAACCTATACAATGTATTGATCAAAACTATTATAGCTTACAATACACTTGCAATGCAAGTTCTTTCAGAAGATTTCAAAACCCTTGAAGACAAATCATGGTAGCATAAAATTTTCCAACAATACACTCGCATCACATCTCTTCGCAACCCTAAAAAAGCTTATATCATGCGCTTCGCTTTTTAGGGCTACTCCCAAAGATAACCATATTAGGGTTTTACCATTCTCTGAGAAAATAGGAACACCCCACGATTGGGGAAGAGTGTACAGTACTCAAATTTATCAATTGCCACATGTCTTCACCTGTCATTGAACCTTGTTGACATAGCTCTTACGTGTCATAGGAATCTGTCATAACCATTTTAGCCATGATCTCCTTACACACAATTCAAGATGCTGACACATCAACATTATTTGCAAGAAAAACATTTTACAAAACAAATAATAAGAATAGGAATTATCCAAGGTTGAGACACCTTATTCCTAACATACTCCCACTTTTTGAACACCTTGTAAGAGCAACAGGAACATAACAGGAACTAACCGCTATAGGCCAAAAGGCCCATAGACTCCGAACACCATCTGAACTTCTCAGTGCCCACTGGTTTTGTTAATGCATCTACAACATTCTTCACAATATCTACCTTCTCCAAATTTACCTTTCCATCTTCCACCATATCTCTCACAAAGTGAAACTGCACATCAATGTGCTTCATTCTGGCATGGAAAGTTGGATTCTTTGCAAGGAAAATAGTGCTCTGACTGTCACACCAAATAGTAACATGTTCTGCATCAACACCAACATCATAACACAATCTTCTAAGCCAAATGGCTTCTTTACAAGCATGAGTAGCAGCCATGTACTCAGCTTCTGTAGTGGACAAAGCAACCATAGGTTGTCGCTTACTCATCCAACTAATGGCACCACCAAACATAGTGAACACATAAGCATTGGTGGATCTCCTGCTGTAAATATCACCTACCCAATCTGAATCCACAAACCCATGAATACAAACTAAATGCAAAGATCTAGAAGAGTTACCATGATAACATATGGAGTAATCTGATGTACCCCTCAAATATCTGAATACTCGCTTAACTGCATCCTAATGTACCTGTTCGGGGTTAGCCATAAACCGACTCAGGACTCCCATTGCTTGGGCAATGTCTGGTCTAGTATAGACCATAGCATACATAAGACTACCAACTACACTAGCATAAGGTACTCTACTCATGTCCTCCACCTCACTAGGAGATTTTGGACAATCATCTACAGATAACTTTGTTCCCATAGAAATAGGAACACATAGTGGTCTACAATCTGCCATGCTGAACCTGTCCAACACAGACTTCACATACTTACTCTAACTCAACCAAAGTTTTCTGTTAGACCTGTCTCTACTGATTTCCATACGAAAGATGTACCTAGCTGCCCCAAGATCTTTCATCTCAAACTGTGCTGACAATTGAGATTTAAAATCAGAAATCATACCCTTACCCTTCCCAAATAGCAACATATCATCAACATATAATGCAACAATAAGAAGGCGATCATTTTCAACTCTGAAATAAACACAATGATCTAATTTTGATCTTACAAATCCAATTGATAGCACAAAGGCATCAAACTTAAGGTACCACATCCTAGGAGATTGCTTCAAACCATATAGAGATTTCTTTAATCTGCAAACTAAGGATTTTTTACCTTTAACAATGTAGTGCTCAGGCTGCGACATATAAATCTCTTCCTCCAAATCACCATGAAGGAAAGCTGTCTTCACATCCATCTATTCTATCTCTAAATCATATGATGCAGCAAGAGATAACAGAAATCTAATGGATGTCAACTTTGCAATAGGAGAGAATATTTCACCATAATCTATTCCCTCTACCTGTGAATACCCCTTTGCAACCAATCTAGCTTTGTACCTTTCAACACTGCCATTTGCACAGAATTTCTTCTTGAACACCCATTTACAACCAATAGATTTTCTCCCTTTAGGCAAAGGTACAAGGTCCCAAGTTTTTTTTTTCTTCAATGAAGCCATCTCATCATTCATAGCCTCAATCCAAGAACCTGCATGTTTCATGCCCAAAGCCTCTTTCACAGATCTAGGCTCATCAGTGTTAGTAATCAAAGCAAAGGCATAATTGGAATCTAACATAGAATAACCAAACCTTTCTAGTTGCTTTCTTTCTCTCGTGGATCTCCTCAAGGGCTATGGTTGAGGTTGTTCTTCCTCTTCTTCCAAACTATCAGAACTACTAGAGCTCTCCTCATCATTAGGCCCAACATGGTCTCTCAGTTCAGTCTTCTCAGGGGTAGGAGGCAACTGAACAACATCTTTTTCCTTTTCTTTTTCATCTGGTTGTAGCACAATAGGAGAAGATGTTAGCTCTCTGAAAATAACATTTCTACTATACAACACCTTACTAGTCACAGGATCCCAAAGCTTGTATCCTTTCACACCAGCACTGTATCCGATGAAAATACATTTAACAGCTTTATTTTCCAACTTAGATCTTTTCTCCTTTGGAACATGTGCATAAGCTTCACAACCAAAAACATGAAGATGTCTAATTGAAGGTTTCTTACCAGACCACACCTCCATGGGTGTCTTACCAACAAGGGCTGATGTAGGAGATCTGTTAACCAAATAGCAAGCAGTGGCCACAGCTTCGGCCCAAAACTTTTGTTCTAAACCAGCTCCACTAAGCATACTCCTAGCCTTCTCCATTATTGTCCTATTCATTCTCTCTACAACTCCATTTTGCTATGGGGTATAAGGAGTTGTCTTATGCCTCTCGATACCTTGTTCTTTACAGAACTGTTCAAACTCTACTGAGAAAAACTCACCACCATTGTCAGTTCTCACACACTTAATCTTCTTACTAGTCTAATTCTCTATAAGAGCTTTAAATTCCTTGAACCAACTAAAGACTTGTGTCTTACTTTTAAGGAAATAAATCCACATCCTTCTACTGTAATCATCTATGAAAGATACAAAAAATATAGACTTGGAGATTGAAGGAACTTTTACAGGACCAAATACATCAGAATGAATAAGATCCAAAACATCAGAAGATTTGTGAGAACTAGAGTAAAAATGAACACGATTTTGTTTACCATAGACACAGTGTTCACAGAAGTCAAACTCGAGATTGCAATCATTTAACCCCTCAATGAGATTTTTATTTTTCAGGATTCTGAGACCCTTTTCGCCAATGTGGCCAAATCTCATATGCCACAACATTGTCTTTTTCTGTAGGAAGCTTACCTTCTAAAGTGTTTGCACTACCATCGGAACCAATAGCCATAGACTTCTTCAGTGCTTGTTCAGATGGTGAGGATGAAGAACTATTACATAGAGGAATACATGCATCTAGCTGAAATAAGGTACCTCTCCTAGTACCCCTTGCAAGCACTATCGATCCTCTCATCATCTTGCATCCTTCTTTCAAAAAAACAACTTGCACACCTACATCATTCAGCATACTTACAGATAATAGGTTTCATGCCAAACCTGGAATGTGCATAACTCCATTGATTCCCTTTACTCATCCATCAAGAAATTTGATAGTGACCCTTTCGCGTCCAACTATCTTTAGGTGAGAATCATCACCCAAGTACACCTTTCCACCATCGAACTCTTCATATTTTGAGAACCAGTTTCGATGAGAGGTCATGTGAAAAAATGCACCTGAGTGAACCAACCACACATCATCAGATGCATGGGCTGCCAAAGCTATGATGAATGCATCGCCATCTTCTTGAGATCTTTCTGAAGCTGAATCTAAACCTTTCTTCTTCTTCTTCGGCTCTTTGCAGTCTTTATGGAAGTGCCTAGATTTATCACAGTTCCAACATTTTGCCTTGGACTTATTGGAAGTCTTTGAATTCCCATGGGATTTGGATCTACCCTTATTGTCAGACTTATTGTCATTTTTCTTCCCTCTTTCAGTAAATCTCCCACGAATAGCAAGGGCTTCTTTTTCCAAAATGGAAGCCTTTCTCCACATCTCCACTGATAGCAGCGAAGACACCACATCATCCAATTTTAAGGTGACTAATGTGCTTCCGAGAGCCATCACAAGATGGTCCCATGAATCTGGTAAAGAACACAAAAGTGTGTAGCAACATTCCTCCTCCTCTAACTTGACACCAGCTGATGTCAATTGTGCAGACAATAGATTAAATGCATTTAAATGATTCGTTAAGGATCCACCTTCCTCCATTCATAGAGAGTACAACTTCTTCCTTAAGAACAACTTGTTCACTAGAGATTTGGCCTGATACACAGCCGTAAGTCTTTCCCACAAACTATTTGCGATTTTCTCATCTAGAACATTTAGAAGAACTGCATCAGTTAAACAAAGTCTTATGAGACCCTTAGCTTTATGGTCTTTGATATCCCAATCAGCTTGAGCTATAGTTGCTAGTCTTATAGCACTTGAAGTCGCTTCCCATAGGTCATGATCTTCCAACATGTCTTCCATCTTGAGTTTCCACAACTCGAAATTAGTGCCATTAAATTTCTCCACCTCCATTCTTCCATATGATGAACTTGCCATCTCAATCTGCAAATAAGATTCAGAATGCTCTGCAAAAAAACTCCCACTCAAACTTGAGATTAGCTCAAAAAACCCTACCCAACAACTAGGATCAAAATTTGATCAAGCTCTGATACCACTTGTAAGGAAACTCAGGTGCGGAAACAGCTTCCTACACTAATCTCTATAGGAGAGTATTGTGCAAATTCTTATAAATCCTTACAATTTCAGATTCGTTAACTACTTCAACAAAGATATTGTAGCCTCATACCATGCATATAGAAAAATAGAGAATGACACAATGATATACCCTGGGGAAACCTTTCGATAAAAACCCCAGCACTCCAAAACCTGCACAATGTATTGATCAAAACTATTACAGCTTACAATACACTTGCAATGCAAGTTCTTTCAGAAGATTTCAAAACCCTTGAAGACAAATCATGGCAGCATAAAATGTTCCAACAATACACTCGCATCACATCTCTTCGCAACCCTAAAAAATCTTATATCATGCGCTTCACTTTTTAGCGCTACTCCCAAAGATAACCGTATTAGGGTTTTACCATTCTCTGAGAAAATAGGAACACCCCACAATTGGGGAAGAGTGTACAGTACTCAAATTTATCAGTTGCCACATGTCTTCACCTGTCATTGAATCTTCCTGACATAGCTCTTACGTGTCATAGGAATCTATCATAATCATTTTAGCCATGATCTCCTTACACACAATTCAAGATACCGACACATCAACATTATTTGCAAGAAATACATTTTACAAAAAAAATAATAAGAATAGGAATTATCCAAGGTTGAGACACCTTATTCCTAACAAGAACTTTCTACCTTAGTAACTAACGTAGAGGAAGTTGTGCAAAATACTCACTCATTGTACAACAAGTTATGTGATGTTGAAGAGTTCACTAAGGACAATCAAGATTTGATTGATAAACTACAATTAGACTTAAAGTCTACTAGTATTCACTAAGCATGGATGCAAGTTCTATCTCCATCCACTTCACTAGATTGCTATATGCACAAGGAAGATTATTCGAGTTGATGGCTAATGATAGAAGAATAAGGGAAAGGCTAATTTCCATACAAAAGATGATGACACCTCATTTGGAGGTTATGTAGAAGGAATTAGCAATGAAAAAGGAATTAGTGCACATAGACCCTTATCTCTCTATTGCCGAGAGTATAGTGGATCTAGCTACCTAGCTAGAAATAAAAAATATAGGTTTTGGAGTCTGTAAGGTCTGGTTGGGACAATGCATTAGGTAAGATAATGCAGCTCCATAAACCATTTTTGGATAAATATTTCAAAACCCCTACACCTCAGTAGATTTAAGTGACACAAACAAGGGGGAAATGATATGCCATGATAGAGTTCAAAGAAGAAATAGGGGAAATGACACGAGGAAATGACAGAAAAAATAAGTGAGCTGAAATGTTACATTCAAAGAAATACATGAAGGAATTTATATGACGGTATGACATACTATTTTGTAATGTGTATATATTCATTTGTATGTCAAAAGAGTCTTATGTATAGATATGTGTAGAATCTTTTGAAGACCGAATCAAAGTCATAGGGGGAGTTTTTCATATTACTAAGTAGTCTTATTGTAATGTAAATGTCATGACAATGTGTTTTTACCACTAATGTCAAAGGGGGAGAATGTTGATCCCTAAGTTTTGTTATCTGTTAGTATCTTACACTTAGTCATATTCTAAGAAATGTTCATCAGTCATCACTGTGACCAAGCCATCTAGAAAAGGAAAAGTTAAGTCTAGACTTGTATCTTATACAATTACTAAGTAGTAGTTACTATCGAGCAAGTCCGAGGTCACTGATTACTTCAGTAATAGCTGAGTATTTTATGTCAAGTTCTATAGAAGTGTTAGTACCAAGCACCAGTCTATGAAGAGCATTTTATGCTGAGTGTTAGAGACTTCATATGCTAAGCAAGCTAGATTTGACATATGTGTTTGTAATGGCACAGAAACTTAGGTAAACCATTTTGGTCGACATCTATATAATTTTTAATGATTGTTGAGGAAATCACAAAGGTAATTATGCCTGAGATTTATAATCATTAATCCCTATGTAATCTATGTAGCCAATCAGATTTAGGGCATGCTTAAGCGGTATAAGTAGAGAATCTAGATCATTGATCTTGATCTAGGGACCTATCTTGTTGTCTATAAAAGATGAGATCTGAACCCTAAAACATAGTAAGAGGATATGAAGGATCTCATATACAGAATAGAGAAGCATTTTGATATAGGGAGAGAATAGTAAAAGTGACCGAGAAAAGAAGGGAAGGATAGAACAAAGATGTATCTGATTGAGGAGATCAAATAAGTATCAAGCAAGGACAAGATTTGTTATCAAAATCATAGTACAAACCAAAAGATCAGGTACTAAGACATTTTAACAGGTGAATAAGGGTAAATCTCTTAACAAAGTGGTCCTAATAGGCCTAAGTAAATCTCATAACCGAGTTCTTAGTTTATTATAAGTTTAAATCCTTTTACCATGGTAGATTGTATAAGTCTTTAAGCTCTTAACACGGTAGACCCCTTATAGGATAGATCATTATTTTATGATCAAACTTTGTAGCCTTAGCAGGAAAACTTAAATATTGTAGTAGTGAAGATTTATGAGTGTCATCCCCACCCCAAATTTACCTTTCAAGGGTTTCTGGGTATCCAAAATCTTTGGGTGATATTTGAATTTCATGGATGAAGATTATAATGTTAGATCTATTTTAGTATTGAATTTGATGTTTAATTTAAATGCAAGTAAATTTATGTCAACGTGGAATTATAAGTAGATATCTGATTCACCCTCCCCTCTCAGTATCTCACTTTCCCATATTAGATTTCCAACACTATCAACTAGTTGTAGGGTATAACGAGGCACTAGGGCTGATTCATGGTAAAGGATATCATCAGGGAAAATATATCAGATAGATTCAAGATAGATTTTGGAGAAACAAATCACTACGTGTAGCACCTATTTGCCAGGTTTTCACCATGCATGTTTCCTGCCCAAAGTGTCTGTTTGTCAGGTTTTCACTTTTGGCAAAAATTTTCTCTTTATTTCTATTTTCACATTCCAAGATGCCTATTTACTTGGTTTTCATCAAGGCAACCTCTTTTTTTTCACTTCTTCTAGCAATGGTTATCCCTCACATGTTGTAAGCTGATAAACTCCAGAGTTGTATGTTTTAGTGAATATGCAAGGTCCTTCCAGATTTTGTTCAAATTTTCCAAGCTTCTCTCATTTCTATTGGTTCGTGTAATTTATCTTCAAAAAAAAATCTCCAATCTTAAAAGGACAACCTCTAATATTCTTGTTATAGCTCCTTTTGAGATGGTTTTGATATGCTTGCAAATGTACTAAGGCAGCTTGTCTCAACTCATCTAGCATTTCAAGTTCATGGAGTTTAAATACATCTACTATGTGTTGCAATGATAAGATCAGTATTATATTTTAACCTCGAGAGGTAGAATGGCCTTAGCACCATAGACTAAATAATATATTGTGGCATTGGTGGGGGTGCAAATGTTAGTTTTGTAGGCCCAAAGAGCTAGATTTAATTGCAGGTGCCAGACTTGGCTAGCATCATTGACAATATTTTGGAGTATCTTGTGTAGGCAAAAGGAATGAAAATTAAATAGAAAGTAAACGATATAGTTAGGAATGAAAAATTACTTTCTTACTCTTTCTCTTAAAATCTGAAATGCAAAAGTAAAAGAAAAAGGAAATGGAATTCATTTGTTTAAGTAATGAAATGCAATGCTTAATTTTGGTAAATGAATTCATTAAGGAAACCTTAAGGAATGTACTTGTGATTGTTAATAATGAAATGATAGAATGTTAGGAAAAAAATTGTTAGTTGTAATTTTGGGTTAAAAGACTTGATTCCTAATGGGTTCCTTGGCGGGGACATTACAAATGTAATGAATGTTGTATAGTTGTCAATATTCTATTAATCTCTCATCCTAACTTGTGTTTTTATTCTCCTTGGCAGTGTCAACATGATTGTATACATAATGCATGTGATCATGATTCTTGTATTTATATTATTCTTAGCCACCTGAATGCAAAACTCATTATTACAATTCTTATAATTTATTCCAATCTTCTCATTCACCTTTAATCTATTATTAATCATGTGAACAATGTTCTATTGGACAACTAATCAATTCCAACTTTCATCAAATGACTCTTCTAATTTATTATCTCAAACATAATACCAAATTTATTGCAATGAGTAATAATAAACATAATAGCATTTCAAGTTTAAAAACAAGTTCAAATGGTGTAGATCTTCCCAATCAGTGAGAGAAGCCTAATAGCTAAGATTTGTCTCCTCATACTGCTAAATTTGAAACTCTTAAAGACTTTCTAAACCATTTATAATCTATAATCCTAAAGATAGCATTACATAAATGTTAGATGTAAATTGCATGCTATAGTCTAATAAATATGTTGTAATAAAAATCATTCTAAAAATAAAACTAATATCAAACAATAATTATTTTGATATTACCATCACGATTCAATTGTGTAGTTTTTAAGTCAAACTCATTGACCCATGTTTCATGAGTAGTGGTTCACATGAACCCATCTCTCATGAGAATGAATGGAACACTTAGCACTCATTACATCTAGGTGATGCTCACAGAGGTGAAGCACCATGACTTCCCGGGATGTCACCCATCCCAGTACCACTCCAGTTTGAGTGTGCTTAACTATGGAGTAAACTCATTGGAGGAAGGGTGGATTTAACCATGGAGGAAGCTTCGTAGTTAAGCGTGCTCAATCTATAGTAGTACTAGGACGGGTGACCTTCGGGGAAGATGCTTCATCTCTGTGAGCATGAGCTAAATGCAATGAGTGCTAAGTGTTCTATTCATTCTCATGAGAAATGGGTTCATGTGAACCACTACTATGAAACATAGGTCAGTGAGTTTAACTCAAAAAACAACACAGTTGAATCTTGATAGAAATATCACAATTTGACTTGCTCTGAAAAATATCTCCTACTTATCAAACATTAATTAATATGGCTCATTTTCATTACCAGACGCTTTCAGCATTTTTAGGCTATTGAATTTATTGACTACAAATTCCATTATCCAATTTTTCTTCTCCACCAAATGACTTGAATTTTCAATGACTACAAATTTCAGTTAATGTGATATCAACAAAAAAATTTAATGCTGGGTAAAAAGGTTCGAGTCAACAAAACTACTCGTCTCGAGAAGTCTTAGAAATTTCGATGTGATGTTAACAGTCATTAAAGAAATTAAAGTTTTCCGTTGGCCCAACCCTTCAAACACATTTAGTGTTTTTAAATAATTATATCATATCTCAAGAAGGTTCAATGTATTTATTTGTCTATAGAAAATGTAGAAAAATATTGTTCAAGTAGGTAAAGTTTCAATTTATCTTCCAATATGCTGCATTTCAATTCATTGCCACAAGCTTTCAACATTTTACTGTACAGGGAAGTAAGTTGAATCACAATTCAATTGTGTAGTTTTTTGAGTCAAACTCATTGACCCACATTTCATGAGTAGTGGTTCACATGAACCCATCTCTGATGAGAATGAATGAATGGAGCACTCAAACTGGAGTAGTACTGGGATAGGTGAGTCTTGGTGCTTCACCTCTGTGAGCATGAGCTAGATGCAATGAGTACTAAGTGTTCTATTCATTCTCATGAGAGATGAGTTCATTTGAACCACAACTCATGAAACATAGGTCAACAAGTTTAACTCAAAAAACTACAAGTTGAATCTTGATAGCAATATCACAATTTGACTTGGTGCGAAAAATATCTCCTACTTATCAAACATTAATTAATATGGCTCATTTTTATTCCGGGATGCTTTCAACATTTTTAGGCAGTTGAATTTATTAACTACAAATTCCATTATGGAATTTTACTTCTCCACCAAATGACTTGAATTTTCAATGACTTCAAATTTCAGTTAATGTGATATCAACAAATAATTTTAATGCTCGGTGAAAAGGTTCAAGTTGACAAAACTACTCGTCTCGAGATGTCTTAGAAATTTCAGTGTGGTGTTAATAGTTATTAAAGAAATTAATGTGTGTCATTGGCCCAACCCTTGAAATACGTGCTGAGATGAGAGAGGATAATTATATCAAATCTCAAAAGGTTAAATGTATTTACTTGTCTATAGCTTAGCAAATGTAGAAAAAGATTGTTCAAGTAGGTATGTCACAACCCTCTTCGAAAAATCCCAATTGATAGAAAGAAAATGAAGTGTTGAACTTTAGTCGTGTTGAGTTCCATTTTTTTTTGTTATTGGAAATGCTATTTTATTTTAGTTTTGGTTTAATTAGAACATAAATCTATTTTTTATCCTTAATGGTTATAAACTAAGAGTGGGTTTTAATGCGGGAAATGAGAGGGATACAAATGTCAGTTAACTCACCTTTGCATGCGATAATTAAGGCATGGAGAGTTAAATAAGGGGAATGCGCATGAAGATGGCAAGGAATAATGAGCAATTGAGAATGGAGCAACAGATATACGAAAGATATTCATTCATCACTAGAGCTTTTTACTCTTGTTAGGAAGGAGGATTATATGGGCCAAACATGATCACTACATAAAAAAATAAACTCCCACTTGGATCCATAGGATTGCCATTTCTTGAGGATACTAACGGTCTCATTGGAACGGGTAACTCATCAGGGCATCAGAGAGTTCTTTGACGAACGCAAGCTAGGTATGGGTCGATTTTTATATCCAATTGGTTTTCGGGAAGAGAAAGAAATAGTTGTATCGGTGGATCTGGAGTTCAAAATAATGAGGGTAGATTTTGTTTGGTGGAAGTCCACGAAGAGCTTCAGGAAAAGATCCATGGAACCTTTGTCAATTTGTACAAGTATGACAGACTAAGATTCAATGTCAAATTCATGGAGGATGTACAAAATGCATTTCTCACCACAATGAGCAAATGGGAAGACCAGTGAGATATCGCTCTTCAACATGACTGCGGTGAGAGTAAAACAAAAAGTTTCAGATGAAACTACTCTTTTATTTTGGCATGCGAGGGAGGGACAAAATGGAGCATACAGAAGATCTGCAATTATATTATGTATTCTCTCTAAAAATCTATGGAAATTCTAAGAGAATGAATGTTCTGAGAGTATCAGGAATTACTTGCTTGTTGGCTCTGTTGTTTACATTGACATTTGTACTCATCTTCAAGGGTTGGGCATGAAGGACCAGTCACCAGTAGAGAGAAAGATGGGTGATGGGAAAAGGGTTTTTTTTTAGTCATTAAATTGTTTCATGTTTATGAACTAGAGATTTCGGTAGTAATGTATCGAGTGGTCTCCCCTGGAAGTGGGGATTCCCATCTCATCTTATTAGGAGAGCAACCTTATTCATTGGAGGCACCTTGAATAGAATGAGATGTGTCGAGTCAAGACCACACCTGTGTACTATAGAATTTTGATGAAGGGTGCTCCCCTTAATACCACAAACACATAACAGAAATAGAGAAACCACAACAATATGCAAGAATAGAAAATTGGCTTCTTATTATCTCCACAAATGTGGAATTACAAACTTTCAGAATTACAATATCCAAAGCCACATGGGCATTCCCTTACAATATTCTATAGGACAAAGCCTTGAATCAATACCCAGGTCTACTACCTAGAACTATTCTGAACTTTTTAAGACAATAATACAGCCTTCCTTATATAGGCAATTTTCCACCGCCTGGGAAGGTTCCAAAATTTTAGCCAATAAGGCCGACCAACTTAGAATTATTTTATTTTACATTTTACTACATCATAGTCGGCTCAAGATAACCTTTGAAACCCGAACAAAAATTTTGAAGAAAATTATTTTTCGCCATTTCAGATGGCCCAACTTTCGAAGACCATAAGTCATCACCCGTTGACCCGCTCGGCTATTATAACCCCATTTCGGAAACACCACGAAGCGCTCTACAGACTTGACCAACGCAAGCGCTGTCACCCAAATTTTTTGACCTCATCCGGGGCCTCTAAAGCCTTCAAAACTGAGTTCAAAGTTTCTGTACCCTGCTGCCAATACCGAAAATCTTCAATATCTTCCAATATACACTTGATCTGGCAATGAAACTTTACTGGCAGACTTATATGACCAAAATGAACCTCCAAGAAAGAAATCAGATCATTCTGAGCACATACAAAAATTACCAAAAATAGTAACTTTCCATAAATAGCAGCTCTGCACAAAATAGCCCTTATTGAAAATAAAAAATAGAAATATTTTTGGGTGATGCAAGATTGCTCTTACACCCAGGATGCTCCTGCATCAGACACCCGGGGTAATTTGAGAAGTGACCCTGTCACGACTCAGGTGTGCAGAGGAAAACCAAGATGGCTAACCTCCTCCTTTGGTAGCCATGATGAATCTTCAACAGGTCATCCTTTCCACTTGACTAGATATTCTTCATATGTCCTATTCCTTGTGCTTCTGCCAACACGATTGTCCAGTATATCTTCGATCTCCTTAGTGTCTGAACTAGTTGCTGGAATACTCCACTGTACTGCTGTGATCTCATCTTCAACACCTCCCTCATGATACTCTGTCAAATCTGAAATGTTAAACACTGGTGAAATATTTAGCTCAGTAGGCAATTCTACCTCGTATGTGTTTCCTGAATCATGTTTCTTCAATATCCTACATGGTCCAAACTTCTTCATTTTCAGCTTGTTATATGTACCAACTGGAAACCGCTCCTTTCGCAAATGAACCATGACTTCATCACCAACCTAAAATTCCTTATACCTCCTTTTCTCATCTGCCTTAGCCTTATACTGTGCGTTCATCTTGGTAATATGCTTCCTCACCTCCTCATGGATGTTCTTCAAGTGTTCTGCAAAATCCTCAGCTTCAACACTACTTATTTCTCCTTTATCTATCTTCCTCAATTCAGATGCATTTCTTGGACTACTTCCATATACAATCTGGAATGGTGATTTACCAGTGCTCCTATTGATAGAATTATTGTATGCAAATTCTACCTGTGGTAAAATCAAATCCCATCCCGTTGGCTTATCTCCAACCAAACATCTCAGCAAATTTCCCAAACTCCTATTCACCACCTCTGTCTGTCCATCAGTCTGGGGATGATGTGATGAACTGAACTTCAAATCTATCTTCAACTTCTTCCACAATGTATGCCAGAAATATCCAACAAACTTAGTGTCCCAATCTGAAACTATGGTCTTTGGCAAACCATGAAGTCTCACTACTTCTCTGAAAAACAATTCTGCTACATGAACAGCATCATTAGTCTTCTTGCAGGGAATGAAATGTGCCATTTTCAAAAATCTGTTAACCACCACAAAAATTGAATCATGCCCCTGCTGAGTCCTCGGTAAACCAAGAACAAAGTCCATGCTGATATCCTCCCAAGCCTTCTCTAGTACAGGTAATGGCTGATACAATCCTGTATTATGCTTCACTCCCTTCACCATCTGACATACTCTGCAACTCTGTACAAACTTCTTCACATCTTGCTGCAACTGCGGTCAATAATAATTCTCACTAACCAAACCAACGGTTTTATCATGACCAAAATGTCCAGCCAATCCTCCACTATGCTTCTCCTTGATGAGATTCTCCCTCATAGAACTTCGTGGAATGCACAACTGACTCCCTCTGAATAGCATATCATCTTGGATGATGAAATCCAACCATTTCATCCTGTCTAGAGTAACTGGTTATGTACAAGCTTTCCAAGCTTCACCAAAATCAGGATCCTCTGGATACAAATTCTTGAGTTCCTTGAACCCAACCACTTCAATCTGCATTTCTGTCAGCAATAGTTGCCTTCTGCTAAGAGCATCCGCAACCCTATTAGACTTTCCACTCCTGTGTTTCAAAACAAATGTATAACTCTGCAAAAACTCAACCCATTTCAAATGCCTCTGATTCAACTTTCCTTGACTATTCAAATATTGCAAAGCTTGATGATCAGTATACAAAACAAACTCCTTAGGAAGTAGATAATGTCTCCACTTCTTTAATGCCTGAACTATAGCATAAAATTCTTGATCATAAATAGAATATTTTCTCTTGGCATCATTTAACTTCTCACTGAAATAAGCAACAGGTTTACCTTCTTGGCTCATAACAGCTCCTATTGCAGTACCACTAGCATCACAATCTACTTGAAACACCTTATTAAAATTTGGAAGTGCTAAAACAGGTTGTTCTGTAACTTTTTGTTTCAATAATTGAAAACTCTTTTCTGCCCCATTAGTCCACTTAAACTCTTTTCTATCCCCTCTAATTATTTCAGTCAAGGGTCCACAAATACTGCTAAAATTTTTGATAAACTTTCTGTAAAAGCTAGCTAAACCATGAAAAGATCTTACCTCAATAGCACTCCTTGGAGTAGGCCATTCAAGGATAGCCTGTCCCTTCTCTGGGTCCAGTTTTAGACCTTCTGCTAAAACTACGAATCCCAAATACACTAACTCTTTCTTCACAAAACTGCACTTCTTTAAATTAATCAACAATTTCTCCTCTCAGCTTCTCAAATACCATACGAATATGCATCATATGCTCCTCCAATGTCTTAATAAAGATCAAAATATCATCTAGGTAAACAATGACAAACTTACCCAGAAATTCTTTCAGAACCTCGTTCATGAGCCGCATGAAAGTGCTCGGTGCATTGGTTAGCCCAAAAGGCATGACTAACCACTCATACAGTCCTTCCTTTGTCTTGAAGGCAGTCTTCCATTCATCTCCTTCTCTGATCCGAATCTGATGATATCCACTTTTCAGATCTATCTTTGAAAAATACACAGCTCCACTCAAACAGTCCATAATATCATCCATTCGTGGCAATGGAAACTTGTACTTGATTGTGATCTTGTTTATTGCCCTAGAATCTGTACACATCCTCCATTCTCCTTTTTTTTTTGGTGCTAATACCGCTGG
Source organism: Chamaecyparis obtusa (assembly GCA_027943335.1). Taxonomy (NCBI): domain Eukaryota; kingdom Viridiplantae; phylum Streptophyta; class Pinopsida; order Cupressales; family Cupressaceae; genus Chamaecyparis; species Chamaecyparis obtusa. The sequence goes on from BSBK01009739.1 coordinate 75,405, forward strand.
TACAGCACAGAAACTCAGACTCTCACAGATCAATCCTTTCTGTAACAACTCATGTACTTGTCTGTTCAACTCCTCACTTTCTGCAGGTGTCATTCTGTGTGCTACCTTGTTTGGCAAACTCGCTCCTGGGATCAAGTCCATCTGATGAATGATCTTCCTGACTGGTGGTAATCTATCAGGCACGTTATCGGATACAATATCCTGAAACTCATTCAACAAATCTGCAACTTCTACAGGAACATCTTCTACTTCCTCTTTACCATCTTTTGGAATTAAAGCAAAACATACATGCTCATGCCTCATACCATCTAAGAAATTTCTTCCATCAAAAAAAGTTATCCTTGCATTACCACATACCTTTTCTTCAGTCTCCTTCAATGGTTTTAGCTTATGTCGCACTCCATCCTTTGTCAGGGAATAGGTATTCGCACGGCCATCATGTACAGCACATCTGTCAAACTGCCATGGTCTACCCAACAACATATGACATGCATCCATAGATATGATATCACACAATACCTCATCTTGGTATCCGCCGATCTTGAACTTTACCAGGCACTGTTCACTGACCATGACCTTGTGGTCATCCTGCACCCAGGCAATCCGATATGGATGTGGGTGTTTCTATCTCTTGAGCTTCAACTTTATCACCATCTCTTCTGACACCAAATTGTCAGTGCTTCCACTATCGATAATCACATCACAGCATTTACCCTCACACTTGCATCTAGTGCGAAACAGGCTCCTCCTTTGTTCAGGTTCATTCTCACCACTCAGCAAGACTCTTCTATTAATTAGCGTTTCTCCTCTTTCAGCATCTTCAGAATTTGATGATCTAGCATCTTCATCAACATGTGCAACTCTGGCCTGGCCTTCATTTCTCCTATCTATTCTACCTTGGCGCTGAGGACATTCAAATGCCCTGTGACCTTCTTCTCCACAATAAAAACATGTTCCATGGAAGCCACCTCTTCCAGATCCTTGTCCTCTTCCTCTCTGATCTCTATTATTCTGATCTTAGAAATGATTGGAATTATTTTCTCGCTGATTCTGACTGCTACTGGCCTCATCCTTCTTTTTCGTATCTTCATTTCGGCCACCATATGACCGTCCACCAGATCGTCCACCACGACCTCTTCCATTTTGTCTGCTCTCAAACTTCTTGTTCAGCTTTTTCTCTACTTTTAGGGAAAACTGGTATGCCTCTTCAATACTATTCATTTGAACCAGATTTAGCTCCTCCTGAATGCTTGGCCTTAACCCATTAAGGTATCAGGCAACTTTCTCCTTATCAGCTTCTACATGGCCTGTTCTGATGAGAAGTCGATAGAACTCCTCTGTATACTCCGTATACTCCTGAATAGATCTTCCTGCTTGCTTCAAACTCTGCATTTTCTTCAGTAGGTCAAGCTCATAATCAACAGGAATGAACTGTCACTTCAATTTATCCACCATCCGATCCCATCTCATGATTTTCTCCTTTCCCCTTCTATTTCGCTCCAACTGAATCTCTTGCCACCATATCTTCGCATGACCTTTCAGTTTGGCCTTCGCAAATTTGACCCTATCAGGATCCTCAACATCTTCATACTCAAAATATTCTTCACATTCATTGATCCAGTTGATCAATTCCTCTGGGTTAAGATTTCCAGAAAATGTAGGAACCTCAATCTTAGGTCTTTTTCCAATCTTGGAAATCACCCGAAAAAGTCTTTCTTCCTCTTGGTTCACAATTTCAACTTCTCCTTCTTGATATTCTTCTTCAGCTTCATCCTCTCTTTCGTCTCTGACATTAAGATTCATTCCTCTGTGAATCTCTTCTTGCAATGCTCCCACTTGTCTCTGCAGCTCTCTAACCTCAGGTGTTACAACACCAGCTCTTTCGCCACGTTCCCTTCATGGAGGCATTTTTGCGATGCATGCTGAAACCCTAGCCACAGTCCTGGTGCAAACTGCCTCACAGTTGACGATCTGTTTACACATTCAAGAACTCCTGCTCTGATACCACTTGATGAAGGGTGCTCCCCTTAATACCACAAACACATAACAGAAACAGAGAAACCACAACAATATGCAAGAATAGAAAATTGGCTTCTTATTATCTCCACAAATGTGGAATTACAAACTTTTAGAATTACAATATGCAAAGCCACATGGGCATTCCCTTACAATATTCTGTAGGACAAAGCCTCGAATCAATACCCAGGTCTACTACCCAGAACTATTCTGAACTTTTTAAGACAATAATACAGCCTTCCTTATATAGGCAATTTTCCACCGCTTGGGAAGGTTCCAAAATTTTAGCCAATAAGGCCGAGCAACTTAGAATTATTTTATTTTACATTTTACTACATCATAGTCGGCTCAAGACAACCTTTGAAACTCGAATAGAAATTTTGAAGAAAATTATTTTCCGCCATTTCAGATGGCCCAACTTCCGAAGACCATAAGTCATCACCCGTTGACCCGCTCGGCTATTATAACCCCATTTCGGAAATGCCACGAAGCGCTCTACATGCTTGACCAATGCAAGCGCTATCACCCAAATTTTTTGACCTCATTCGGGGCCTCTAAAGCCTTCAAAACTGAGTTCAAAGTTTCTGTACCCTGCTGCCAATACCGAAAATCTTCAATATCTTCCAATATACACTTGATCTGGCAATGAAACTTTACTAGCAAACTTATATGACCAAAATGAACCTCCAAGAAAGAAATCAGATCATTCTGAGCACATACAAAAATTACCAAAAATAGTAACTTTCCATAAATAGCAGCTCTGCACAAAATAGCCCTTATTGAAAATAAAAAAATAGAAATATTTTTGGGTGATGCAAGATTGCTCTTACACCCAGGATGCTCCTGCATCAAATTTTATAGGCACTTTTATTACAATGCTACTAGATCATCATTGAGGAGTATGTTGGGCATGGTAGCTGTCACTTGCTTTTGCCCATAGGCACAAATTGTCTTTTTTTCATGCCAAAAGAATCATTGAAGGAATTCTACGTAGAAGATAAGGGTGAGCCATTTTCTGTATTGCAAGAGTTGAAAGTTGTATATCTCTTTCTTTCCAGTGGCTAAGGTATGTTAAAATGAACTCTGAATTTGATGTGTGGTAAAGTTCCATGTTTACATCATTCATTATAAACTTAAGTTTCCCCATTTGTTGAATAAAATAGGAAAGTCATTTTGAAATTTAATTGCTTTGGATTGATGAATATAAATATGCAAATTGAATCATGTGACTTCCTTGCATGGAAAATAGACATTGATTTCACAATATCTTCTCTCACGAGGGAGTTAATTGATGTGCATGCAGATTGATAGAAAGTATTGGACTTTAGTTTCAACCTTTATAATGACTAGAGTTTGATTTTATAATTACCGTTCAGATTTAGTGACAAATAGAACATAACCATATAACTTCCTAATAGTAGCGTATAATATAGGTGGTCACTTCAAGATTTTATGTCAATGACCACAATTTCTCCATCTGGTACTTGCCTTTGAATTGTTGGATATCCTCCAACCTCGTTGGTCCATTTATGCTTTATGGATGTCTTTATACTATTTTCCTTGCATTCCTCTTGGTACGGGTAGCAAGTATGCTCGCAAGAAATTTGCAGCTTATATTATGATAGTCACATTTGGCCAGTATAGTACACTACTTGACAATAATTATTTTTATCATCCAATCTAAAGTACTCTAAGTTTTGAAAACATCTAACATGAAGTTTTCCTTCAAGGTCATGCTTAACCCTTTAGGAATTTCTATACTAAAATTTAACTATAAAGGGGTTCAATATTTCTATGTTAGAATACAATGTTCTGATTGGGATTATAAGGACAAATGTATGAGTCTAACTTTCAATATTTTTTTTAAAAGACCTTAGTTGGGATGAAATTGTTCCTTCCCTAACTATTTTAATATATGCCGAACTTAGATTTTTTTTTTTAAGCATTGGGTGAATCTATTCGAAAAAGAAAATGTTTAAAAATTCATGGCAAGAAAATAGTGTAAAGGGCATAAGTGTTGATTATGAGGTTTATAGAGAACTAAATATATTTTATTTGGGGGCATGGGTTGTCATATTTATGGAACTAATTGTGACTTGAAAATTTAATTTCCTTCTTGATTGTGTTGGAATCTAATGTGGTGTGTTGAGTTTATTGATTAAAAGAAATATATATGTAAATAGACATTAAATATTGTTGTTGGTTTCTTTGTATATACTTAAGTTCATGGATTATGTTGAACTAATATCTTTAAATATTTTTCATACCAACTCATTGCATGCTAATGAAAGAGTAATTCTTATGCTATGTCAGATCATTCTATATGAGATAAAATTATGGGATTGAGATCTTTTATAATAGATTGACGAGGAAGATAATTGTTATTGTATGATTATACATGAGAATCTTGTATTACCATTTGAGATTAATACATTACCAAATAACAAAATGCTAGGAAACAAAAACTAGATCCAAGCTCTCCTTGTTCAGTATAATACCATCAACAACAACCAGGGACCAAAAAGAAAGTTTTAGAACCCTTACAAAATTAAAAAAGCTCCCACTTATACCCCTAGTCACCTTGGAATCCTCAAAGAGGATGCAACAAGCTACGAATGACTAGGGTTAGGGTTTCACCCACCAAACCGACTAGAAATAGTCAAAAATTTAAATGCAGGGGATGAAAACCAATCGGCCATGCCTGAGAAAGATTTGCACTTATGATAGATCTCTGGGAAAGTACTACAAATCATGGAATTTTGAATTTGTCAACTTGTTTAGCCACCTGCAACATGCCTCGAGCACAAAACCACATAGTATAGATCCCTACAAACGATCATAGAACACCCTGGACCACACTGCAACAGTTTGAAAATCATTTCCACTAACCCCAGCTGCTTAAACATTGAATTGTAGTCCTTCTAGTCACAGGAAACCCTCAAAAATTTGAATTTGAAATTAAACGGATAGTTTCATAGCGCCAGCAGTGAATCGGTGATCGATATTTGAATCTGAGTCAACTTTAAGTCATGACTATTCAATCCCTTCATTTTGCAAGCTTTATGACTTTAACTCACCCAGACACCTCAAGTTAACTCTCAGTGAATTGGCGACAAAGGAAATCCTTGTTCGCAAAGTGAAAACACTAACCCACCTTTAACCCTATGACTTAGCGAACAAAAGAAAGCGGCTAACCCTGGTCTTTATTCTGAAATTTTTCACTAGTTCACAAAGAACTTTATCTTTCTGCCAAATGGTTTAGCGATTATGCAAATACACATTCATTGAATCGCCAGTCAATTTAAAGTACCACCATCTCATTTTGCGAACGAGTGAAAAGCATTGAAATTCATCGGGCCGCTAACCTTAATTTTCAGGATCGCCAAACCTTAGACCTCCGCCTAGGCCTGCCTTCAAGAAGATCGATGGTCATCGCATCTTTGCATGTGTCAAAAAAGACCCTTCAAATTATATGCCGACCATCGATCTTTGTCATTGTTAGAACCCCAAAGACACGCCGGATACTAGGTCCCACTGACACTTGCCAAATCATAATTATGTGGACCAATAAGAGATCGCCAAATGTGCATGTGTGGCATTGGACCCACTGAGAACATTATACCACCTAGAAGATCGGATGGACGATGCATGATCTGAAGGGCTTGGAAGATTCCATGAGATTATGCACCTGCCATTGATCATGAATCATCTGACTAAGATACTGGGCTCGCTTGAGAACACATCTAGCTCACTAACACACTGACCAATAAGATGCCACCATTTCAGCACCCTCTGACAGTGACCTGCTTGCTTTAGAAAAGCTACGTCATAAAAGAGAATCAACGGCTGGTGCATGATCGCAAGCCTCTGACACATCCCATAAGAACTTACGCCCGTTGTTGATTCACTGCAAGTGTCAGGACCCTTTGACAAGCCCGCAACTTAGGTCCCACTAACAACTACCACCTTGTTAATACATGGATCAATCACAGACCACCATTTGTACCTATGTGTCACCTTGGACCCACAGTTTGAAACACAGTGTCACAAAGGAAAATCAACAGTCGTTGTAAGATTGCAAGCCTCTGACAAAACCCTTGTGCTTTAGCCACAACCATTGGATTGAGATGGTGTCAGGGAACTAGGCCCAGGAAAATTCAAGTCAAAACATTAGGAAATATAAAGCGCAGGACTTAGGAAAAATTAACAACATAGGGGATTAGGACTTAGGAAATATTAAAGGGACCTCGCCCGACATGAAAAAACCTAACCGCAAACAACATAAAAGTGGTCTTTTAATTAACACATGTGACAAAAGGTTTTAAGTGGCCTGATAAAGTAACACAAAAAAATAACAAGGTGAGGGTAAAGATAGGTTATATTTTGAATCTTTTGTACCCAACAGCTAGTTATTTGAAAATTTGAACTAAGGCTTTATGCCAGAGACCTAAAAACAATTGCAGAGACTAAAGGAAAAAGGCTAGAGCCATGAAATTTTTTACACGTGCTAACACTGTCTATTCAAAACATGCAGCAGACCATATCAAACATTTGAGGAATATTTTTGAATGATGTAGAGAATTTGGGATATCTCTTAATCCCAAGAAATGTGTGTTTGTAGTTCATGAAGGAAAATTGTTGGGATATGTAGTATCCAAAGAAGGGATCATAGTAGATCCTGAGAGAATTGCAGCTATCTTAGAGCTACCATTGCCACATCATAAGAAAAGTCTCCAATCTTTCATAGGAAAGATTAATTTTTTTAGGCGTTTCTTGCCTAACATTGTCGATTTACTAAAGCCTTTGATAGCTATGTTGAAAAAGAGTTCATCTTTTAGTTGGACTAAAGAAGGAAGAGCCAATTTCTAGGCTATCAAAGAGACCTTAACAAGAGCTCCTACCCTGCTAAACCCAAATTTTAGTAAGGATTTTATCCTTTATGCTTATGGAGGGCATGATGCTATATCTACAATGTTGACTCAAGAAAATTCAAATGGATTGGAGCAGCCTATTGCTTTCTTTAGCAAAGGTTTAGAAGAGTATGAATAGAGATACTCTTTTGTAGCGAAACATGTACTTGTTGTGGTGAAGAGCCTTAAAAAGTTTAGATATTTGTTGACCCATAGCAAGGTACACTTGAAAGTTACTCATCCAAGTGTCAAATTTTTTTTTCTTTCCAAGGACCTTAATGAGAAAAGAGCTAGTTGGATCACCAAGGTGATGGAATATGACATTGATATCCAAACCACCAAGCTAGTTAGAGGAAGAGGTCTTTGTGAACATTTGGCAGGGGATGAAAGTTTAAAGAAATTAGAGAAAATAGATGCATCTCTGGTGGTGCATTCTATAGAAGGACAAGCCAAGGCAACAAGCTGGTTGCCTAATATGATCAATTACTTGAAGATAGGACAATGTCCTACAGGCCTAGATTCAGCAAAAAGGAGGTATTATAGATTGCAATCTGTTCCTTTTGTGCTGATAGATGAAGTTCTTTTTAGAAAGGATCACAATGGTGTCCTTTTAAGATGCATAGATTTAGAAAAGATAGCTGATGTCCTATTTGAGTTTCATGATGGACCTTTTGGAGGTCACTTTTCTCCTAGGACTACTGCTTTTAAGATCATGAGGGCGACATACTATTGGCCATCTATCTTCAAGAATAGTCATGAGTATGTGAGGAAATGCATCAAGTTGCCATGTTTGTAGGAAAAGAAAGGCTTGTAGCCTTGCCCCTACAACCAATCAGAACAAAGCAACCCTTCATGAAGTGGGGCATAGATTTCATTGGAATGATCAATCCTCTATCTAGTGCAGGCCATAAATGGACAATCACTACAATAGATTACTTCACCAGATGGACAGAAGCAATTTCTTTAAAAGAATCAAAGGAGAGTGCTATCTTAAGTTTTTATGATGATATAGTTCATAGGTTTGGCACTCTTGATCCCATCATATTAGATAATGCATTGGCATTTACAAGCCTCAAAGTCTCAGAGTGGGCAGTCAAGAATGGCATCTATCTGAATACTAGTTCCAATTACTACCCCCAAGGCAATGGTTTAGCAGAATCAACAAAGAAGAATTTGATTAGGATAATCAAGAAGACTCTGCAAGACAATTAGAGGGATTGGCATACTAAGCTCAAGTCTGCATTATGGTTAGATAGAATTACCCTAAAGAAGATCATTGGGAATTCTCCTTATGTGCTAGTGTATGGAAAAGAGGCCAAATTGTCCATCTTAGTTGAATTGCTAGCTCTGGACTTGGCTACTCAGTATGCCCTATTCGATGAAGGAGATCCCTTGCAGATCAGATATGCTTAGTTGATGGAGTTAGAAGAACTCGGAGATAAATCAATGCAGGATATGGAATTCCATCAGATCCAAACAAAGAAAAGCTTTGATAAAAGAGCCAGGATCAGAAATTTCAAAGTTGGGGATGTAGTCCTCAAGTGGGATGAGTTCAAATCCAAGCCTGGTAGACATACCAAGTTTGATTCCTTCTGGGGTGGACCATTTGTTATAACAGAGTGCAAGCAATCCACTACTTTTCAACTATCAAATATGGAAGGAGTTCCCCTACCTATCTCAGTGAATAGTTTTCACTTGAAGCCCTATTTTGAGGTTAATCCCTCTCTATAAATATTTGTAAATATGTGTGTTTTCTTCTTTGTTTCCCTATTTTCTAGGTTGGTTTCCTACTTTTCAAGAAGTGCCTATGCACAAGTGTCATTCCTCAGTTCTAGTTTTGTTCCTCTGTCAAAGTTTTGTGCCTAGAGGATGACCCCATGCCCAATGGATTGTTTATAGGCCACTTGTTTCCCATGTCTAGCAGGCTGACATCCAGCAGAAATTGCCAAAATGTTACCCTAATTCTCCTATCCTATACAAATTTGGCTAAAATCTATCCCCAGGTCCCTGTTTTAACCCTGCCAAGCATCCCTAAAAATTTCATGGTGTTCTGCCCTATTCTCTGGCCTCTGAAAATTTCTAAAGGCCTCTGGTCTGTAGGTCAAATATTCATAAAACTAGCCGTTATAAGAAATAAACCCTAGAAAACCCTTTGGCCTATTATAATTCTTGGTTACTTTATCGGTCACTTAAACCCCAAAATGCATGTGCACAATTAAATCCTTCAGTCATCAAATCTCTGATTCCTGGTGGTCAAAGCCCTAACACTTAGCGATCTAGCAAGCGGTTACCTTTTGAGTTGGGGGTCTCTGCTTCGCGGCTAAGTCAAGATTCTTGATCTGATAGTTGTCGCATGATCTCATGGCCTTGAAAGATTCCATGAGATGTTGCAACGACTGTCGATCTTCCTATCTATAGAGTGCATTTGTTAGTGGGTCCGACCATGTTGTCCGAGCTATGCAACTTTGATTGGTCAAAGACTTGTGATTTGGTGCCATGTCAGTGCAGGCCCGGTGATTATCAGTCAATGATGATCTAACAACTGGTGCATGATCTAAAGGAGCTTTTATGACACATGAGATTATGCACCTATCATTGATCTTACTTTATCTCTGGGCTCTATTAGGTGGGTCCTCAGTTTCTGACGTGCTTATTCATTATTGGTTGGCCAGTCAATAGCTTGGATCTATCAGTGGGACCATGTCAGAAGGTCTACGGATGTGTTAGAAAGGCTTAGATCTATAGTGGTTGCATGATCTCATAGAATCTTCTGACCCTATGAGATCATGCGACAACTATCCGATGAGAATCTCTGGGTCGTGGGTCCGATGTGCTACCTGGCACTGATGTGCTCACATATAATTGGCTACTCTATGATAACTGGGATTTTTCAAAGGATCTGATGTGTTGTGGGGTCCCAGTTCTAAAGGGATCAGTGGCTAGTGCATGATCTGAAGCAATATTCAGGGGCCATGAGATCATGAGCCCACCGTTGGATTGGAATCCAGTTCTCTATGGGACCGATGTTAGAGAGGTGACGAGGTGTATGCCTACAAGTGGGTGGGATGAATTAAAGAATGCCAAGTGGAAAATGGGCCTAGGGTTAGCAAGGAATTCTTCATTTCAGTGACTAGGGGTTCTCTCTTGTTCTTTGGACTTAATCAGGGTTAGCCGAAAGACTTAGAAATTTAGCGACTGCTTTGTTTGCACAGTCGCTTAACTAGACCAGGGTTATGAGAAGTTCTTCACAACTTAGAGAAAATTCTTCGATCGTGTAGTCGCTGAATGACTTAAGAAAGAAAAGCTCGAGGTGGGGCCAAAATGACAGGTGTGCCGACGTGCTTGAATTTGATTGGCTGCAGTGTGGTGAGGTGGGTTTTAACTTTTCAAGAGGGTTTTATAACTATTTCAAGGATGATCTGAGCTATTCATCTACTAGGAAACATTAGATATCGACGGACACATTTTAAAATGACCAGCTAGCTATTATAATTTAAATTCAAATCTCTTTGCAGAGGGTTTTCTTTCAGTGATTGATTCAAACAAGCTACGAGTGGCAGGGTAGCTAATAAATTTATGTCTACAGGATGTTTGCAGTTGGAAAAGATGATGAAGAAGTCTAGGTGGCCATCATGAGTCATTTCTTGTCCCTATGAGGTACCATTTTAGCATTCATAGCGGGCCTGTTGCAGAAAAGTTGATGGATCCAGGTTGCTTGTCCGTGGATTGATGTAGTACAGAGATGGGCACACAATATCTAATCGGTCATAGTGTTACAGAGATGTATTTATGATCAGATGTGATGTAATTAAATTTTAATATTATTCTAATGTAAAAATCTTGTAACCCTAATTAGTTTTTTGACTCCTGCCTGCGTGCAGTGGAGTGTGTATATATTGTATTTTGGAACCTTAGTGCTCAGAGAGTTCACATTTTATAAAGGAGAGAGTCCGCTTTTGAAAGAAAGTCATCCTTTCTCAGAAGGCTATCTATGGTATCTTCTCTACCCTTCGGTCTTTACTCTTTGTAATCTCCCATTGATTATTCAAACATTGCAGAGGTATTTTGTGACAATTCTTCATGTCCCTATGCTTCCTTGTCTGGATCATCTCTTAATGAATTGAAGTGTATGTATGCTTTCAGTGATAACTTAGGGTTCCTGATCCCTCTTACTTTTTGTAATTGTGTGTGTTATTGTGTTTGATCTGATTTAGATGTTTTGTGGGTATACTTCAGCCCCCTAACAGTCTTGTCTGAATCCTACATCGAGTTGTAGAAGTGGATGTCTGCTTGCAGGTCATAGGTTGTGTCTTATGTTCAGGCCCTCCTATAAAACACTTATGCAAGCCTATTGAGTAATTTGTGACCTACTAGACCTAATCCTTTCATTGGTTCTATCCCTCTACATTGCAATTCATACCCTAATTTTGGTGTATCACCTAGTAGGTAGTTTTCTTTCAAGTCATTTCCCTTTCAAGTACTCCTTCTATTCGTTTTCCCCTCAAGTTTTACTTTCATGTCTAGAAGAAAATTAAGGTGATTATCCAAGAGGAACTAGCCTAGAACCTGGAGGTCTCATCTCAGTTAGCATAGGTCCCACAACCTGGAGATGATTCCCATGTTATACTAGGTTATCAAGACTACGCGAGCTTGAAACAAGGGTGCAAAGTTAGTGTATAACAGTATTAGCAATATGAAAAATAGTATGCATATCAGGAGTCTGAGGTGCATCCTGAGTGGCCATCTAGATACATAACATGTGAAAGCTAAGTGTTAATAATTAAGTACTTGATTACATGTTATAACTACATGTAAAATGGAAGAAAATATCTAAATATATAAAATTATAGGTGTTGTCGATAACATAAGTGGTCCTAGAGTGTCTTAAGGATTAATTGGTAACATAAGATGTCATAAGCTATAAATAAAGGTCCTAGAGTGTCTTAAGGGGTCATGGGTAACGTAAGTAGTCCTAGAGTGTCTTAAGTGGTTCTCATTAGGTCATAATTGGTTCTAATTGAGTCTAATTAGGTTCTAACATATAGATAAGAGTTAGAGAGTGTCTTAAGGGGTTGTGGGTAATATAAGTGGTCCTAGACTATCTTAAGGGGTCATGGGTAACATAAGTGGTCCAAGAGTGTCTTAAGGGGTCATGGGTAACATAAGTGGTCTTATTAGGTCTTAAGGGTTCTAAGATTTACTAATTAGGTCTTAAGGGGTCATAGATAAAATAAGAGGTTTTATTAGGTTTTAAGGGATTATGGGTAACATAAGTGGTCTTATTAGGCCTTGAGGGTCCTAAGATGTACTAATTAGGTCTTAAGGGGTCATAAATAACATAAGAGGTCTTATTAGGTCTTAAGGGGTCGTGGGAAGCATAACTGGTCCTAGAGTGTCTTAAGGAGTTGTGGGTAACATAAGATGTCATAAGCTATAGATAAAGGTCCTAGAGAGTCTTAAGGGATCGTGGGTAACATAAGATGTCATAAGCTATAGATAAAGGTCCTAGAGTGTCTTAAGGGGTCATGGGTAACATAATATTAATGAGTCATAGATGTGATAAGTGATCTAAGTGGTCCTAGGACATCCTAAGATTCTTTAATGGGTCTTGGAGGTCCTAAGGTTTCATATGTGTTTTAAGATTTCATAAGGGATCCAGATAAGATGTCATAAGCTAAATTGTCTTAAGGGGTCTTGGGTAACATAAGATGTCATAAGCTATACATAAGGGTCCTAGAGTGTCGTAAGGGGTCATGGGTAACATAAGAGGTCCTAAGGTATAGATAAGAGTCATGGAGTGTCTTAAGGGGTCGTGGGTAACATAAAAGGTCCTAAGGGGTCTGAGGTTACATTAGTGGATCCTCGTATGTATTAATTGAATCTAAGATACATAAATGTTCCATAGGACAACCTAAGATATGGTAATGGGTCTTCAGGATCCGAATAGGTCATATATGTCTTAAAATATCATAAGGGATGTATAATGGTCCAATAATATTAATGGGCCATAGATGTGATAAGTGGTCTAAGTGGTCCTAGGACATCCTAAGATTCTTTAATGGGTCTTGGGGGTCCTAAGGTTTCATATTTGTTTTAAGATTTCATAAGGGATCCAGATAAGAGTCCTAGAATGTTAATGAGTCATAGGTTCAATAAGTGGTCGTAGAGTGTCTTAAGGGGTCATGGGTAACATAAGAGGTCCTAAGCTATAGATAAGGGTCCTAGAGTGTCTTAAGGGTTCATCGGTAACATAACTAGTCCTAGAGTGTCTTAAGGGCTCATGGGTAACATAATATTAATGAGTCGTAGATGTGATAAGTGGTCTAAATGGTCCTAGGACATCCTAAGATTCTTTCATGGGTCTTGGGGGTCCTAAGGTTTCATATTTGTTTTAAGGGTTCATAAGAGATCCAAATAAGATGTCATAAGCTAGAGTGTCTTAAGGGGTCGTGTGTAACATAATATGTCATAAGCTATAGATAAGGGTCCTAGAGTGTCTTAAGGAATCATGGGTAACATAAGAGGTCCTAAGGTATAGATAAGGGTCCTAGATTGTCTTAAGGGATCATATATAACATAAGAGGTCTTAAGGGATCCAGATAAGAATCCTAGAATGTTAATGGGTCGTAGGTGCAATATAAGTGGTCCTAGACTATCTTAAGGGGTCATGGGTAACAATGAGTCCTAGATGTGTCTTAAGATAATGTAAGGGATGGATAAGGGTCAGGTAGAGTGTCTTAAGGGGTCAAGGGTAACATAAGAGGTCCTAAGGGGTCCTACGTTTCATTAGTAGATCCTTGTATAATATTAACTAAATCTAAGATACATAAATGTGTCCTAAGACAACCTAAGATATGTTAATGGGTCTTGATGATATGAATGGGTCATGTATATGTCTTAAAATGTCGCAAGGGATGTATAATGGTCCAACAATGTTAATCGGTCATAGATGTGATAAGTGGTCTAAGGGATCTTAGGTTACATTAATTGATACTAGTATGTCTTAAGGGTTCTTGTGGGAAATGATGTGTTCACATATGTATTAACAGAAGCTAAGATAGATGAATGTGTTCTAGGACATTTTAAGATATAATAATGGGTCGTATGGGTCCTAAGGGGTCCTATGTGTCAAGTAAGATGTCATAAGAGATACACAATGGTCTTAGAATGTTTTAAGGGGTTTTAGGCCTCATAATAGGTCCTCAAAGATCATAGGTTACATTAATTCATCCTAGAATGTCTTAAGGAGCCTTGAGGGAAACAATGAGTCCTTGTATGTATTGATGGAACCTAACATGTACATCAATGGGTCATAAGACATCCTGATATGTATTATAAGATCTTGAGATTCCTAAGGGATCTTAAGTGTCTTAATATGTCATAAGAGAGGAATAAGGGTGCTAGAAACTTATTGTACTACAATTTTTTAACATTTTCTAACATACTACTAGATCATTTTAAAAAATTTAATTTCAATTTTCTAAGATTTTTAAAAACTAAAAATTATTTAAAACAAATAACTAACTTTAATATTTACTAAAAATGCATGTACATGTGTGTGAGAGAGAGAGAGAGATTCCTAATATTTACAACTTTAAACTTAAAATTTAACATTTTCTAACTTTAATCTTAATGTTTTCTAACATTTTCTAACATTTTCTAACATTTCTACTATGGTTTCTAATGTTTTGTAAATATTTTCTAACAAGTGCTAACAAACTACTACGATTTTCTAACATTTTCTAACATATTCTAACATTCTACTATTAATTTCTAACATATTAGATAATTTTTAATTACAAATTTCTAACATTTCTACAAATAAAAAATTATTTTAAAAAAATAACTAGCTAAAATAAATACAAAACATATTATTTACAATAAAAAATGAGAAAAATGCTTGTACCTGATACTACTAGGAAACTGAAGACGTCGACGAAGCTCTTGAGGTGTTGGCAGGCTGGCGTGCTGAGGTACTTTGCTCCAAGGCCTGGGGTCCACAAATAGTGTCAGTGAAAATTATATTGAAAAACATAAAACACTAGAAATTTATAAAAAAATCCGGTCCAAAGGGGCTTTGTACGAAGCCCCTCTTTGGACAAAGATGCCTACATGGCGGTCTTTGTGCGAAGAGGGGTCTTCGCACGAAGCCCCTTGTTTGGGGTACTTCGTGCAAAGTGGGTCCACCACTTCACATGAAGTATTTACTTTGTATGAAGGCTCTAATTTTTTTTTCCCAACTTCACGATTTTGTTCATCCCTAAAAGTGGGACATAGCTTCATGGGATCACACATGTATGGATCATTTGGACTAAATATATGAAAGTATTTGTATTTCTCTCTTCCATTTGTCTTTTTGTTTCTTTTGTGTGTTGTTTTGTAGGGTGGATCTAGTTAGGGTGTGCCTTTGGCCCCTCTCTGCATCCTCCCTTGTGTCAAGTGGTATCAAAGCGAGGTGAGATCTAGATCTAGATTTGTGAATCTAGGTTTGAGGGTTCCTTCTTGTCAAACCCTAGTTGATTTGTTGTGGGGTAGCAGATTGTGATCTGACCTGAAATTGTAGAGGGTTTCAAGGTGGTTCGTGGAAGGTGAGATGCAGATCTAGGATTGGCAGACATGTTGAGACAACTTGCTGCTAGATTAGAAGTTGTTGAGAGAGCTCAGAGAAGAGGAAGACATCTTGAAGATGTTAGTGATAATGAAATTGAGGTAGAACAAGTTGATGTAGAACCTCTACCTATGATGGATCAAGGTGAGGAGAGACTTTTGAAGGCTTTGACAAATCTGAAGTCTTCACCACACTTCAATCCCCTGGAGTATAGTGGAAAATTGGATTCTAATGAATTGGTGGACTAGATCATCGATATGGAGAAGTACTTTGAATATGAAAATGTACCTAAGGAAAAGAATGTGAAAATTGCAAGCACAAAGTTGAAAATTCATGCATCCTTATGGTGGGAACATCTATAGTTCGACAGAAAGAGGAAGGAAAAGACAAAATTAAGGTATGGAATAAAATGGTGAATAAATTGAAAGGAAATTTTTTACCTTGTGATTATCAGATTAACCTAGTTAGGCGAATGCAAAGTTTAAGGAAGAAAGATAGCTCAGTAAAGTAATATACTGAGGATATCTATAGATTAGACATCAGATCCGGACATGATGAAGATGATGTGGAAAGAATTTCTAGGTCCCTGAATGGATTGAGAGTTTCCATCCAAGAAGAAATCATTTTGGTCAAATTGGAGAACATTGAAGAAGCATATCAATTTACATTGAAAGATGAGGAGAAATTGAATAAGAAACATGAGCAAAGACAAAGAGATAGAGGTGGTAGATTCCCTAGAGGAAGAGGTAGATCCTATGGTGAAAATAGTAGATCTGAACCTGAAAATACAACTCTGGACAAAGGCAAGACCGGGTGGAAAGGTGAAAATTCATCTAGAGGCAAAAGCAATAACTACTGAGGTGGCTATAGTAGAGGTGGTTTCCAAGGAGCTTATTACAATTGTGGAGAAGAAGGACACAAATCATTTTAGTGTACACATGCAAGTAAGAATGTTGGTAGCAGTAGAAATTCTTTGGTGCAAGAAGAGTTACCAAATGATCCTAAGAAGGAAAATAACTTGATGGTAAGGAGAGAACTTTGGAGTGAAAGTAATAAGGAAGATCTGGTAAGGAAAAGTTTGTTCAAGACTAGATGTAGAGTTTCTAATGAAGTTTGGAAAGTAATCATTGATAGTGGTAGCTCGAAGAATCTGGCATCTGAGGAAATGGTCACTAAGTTGCAGTTGAAAAGGTTGGAACACCTGAAGCCCTATCAAATTTCATGGATCAAAGATGAGCATACACTCTTGGTAAGTGAACAATGTTATGTGAATTTGAAAATTCAAAAGTACTATGATAAGGTGTTATGGGATATCATGCCTATGGATTGTCATCATATTTTGTTGGGTAGACCTTGACAATACAATAGACATGCTATATATGATGGGAGATTGCATAAATATACTATTTGGGCTGATGGGAGAAGACAAATTTTGTTACCCTTGATTGAAGAATCTATTAGTAATGTTTGTACATTTGTGAAAGTTTTCTTGATGGAAGGAAGAAAGTTTGAACTAAGGATTTGAAAAAGAATGATGTATGTTTTGTTGTGATTCCTAACAAACCAAGTTAGAAAACAAAGGATAGTATCCCTAAGGAAATTGATAAGTTACTCATCGAGTACAGTGAAATCATTTTTGATAATGTACCTAATGGTTTTCCATAGAAGAGAAGCATTGATCATTGCATGGATCTAATCCCTGGAGCTAGTTTACTGAATAAGACACCACATCGGTTGACACCTACCAAGAATCAGGAATTGAAAAGATAGATTCAAGAATTGTTGTAGAAAGTTTTGATTAGAGAAAGTTTGAGTACTTGTGCAGTACCTTTTCTATTGGAACCTAAGAAGAATGGAGAATGGTGAATGTGTACTGATTCTAGAGAAATTAACAAGACACCAGTGAAATATAGGTTTCTTATACCGAGAATGGATGATATAATGGATAGTTTGACTAGAGCAAAGTATTTTACCAAAATTGATTTTAAAAGTGGGTATCATTGTATCAAAATCAGAGAAGGTGACGAGTGGAAGATTTCTTTCAAGATAAAAGAAGGTTTGTATGAGTGGTTGGTTATGCCTTTTGGTTTAACTAATGCAACGAGTACTTTTATGAGATTGATGAATGAAGTTTTGAAGAAATTCCTAGGTAAATTTGTGATTGTATATCTTGATGATATTTTGATATTTAGTAAGACCAGAGAAGAACATTTATTGCATGTTAAACAAGTATTATAGAGGTTGAAAGAAGAAAAGTTGCTGATAAATGTGAAAAAGTGTTCATTCATGAAAGAGGAGATTGTGTATTTGGAATTTGTCATTTCAGCTGATGGTTTGAAAATGGATCTTGAAAAGGTTGAAGCTATTTTGAATTGGCCTACACCTGAGAATGCTAGTGAGGTAAGATCATTTCATGGTTTGGCAAGTTTTTACTAAAAGTTCATTAGCAATTTTAGTTCAATTTTTAATGCTATGACTGAGACTATGAGAGGAGATAAAAGAGAATTTAGATGGACACATGGAGCTGATAAAAGTTTTCAGACTTTGAAGTAGAAGGTTGTTGAATTGCCTATTTTGGCATTGCCTGATTTCAATAAGGTATTTCAAGTAGAATGTGATGCAAGCAGAAGTGCAATAGGAGTTGTGTTGAGTCAATACAGTAAAGTTGTTGCTTTATTTAGTGAAAAGTTGAATGACGCAAAAAGGAAATACTCTATGTATGATCAGGAATTCTATGCTATTGTTCAAGGGCTGAAGAAATGGAGACATTATTTGATACCGAGTGAATTTTTTTTGTATACCGATCATAAGGCTTTATAGTATTTGGGTAGTCAAAAAAAGTTGAATCAGAGACATATGAAATGGGTTGAGTATTTGCAGAGTTATACATTTGTGATAAAGCATAAAAGTGGAGTCACTAACTAAGTTGTTGATGCATTGAGTAGAAGAAGATCTTTGATGACCGAGATGAAAATTGAAGTTCTTGGCTTTGATGACATGAGAGATTCTTATGAATTTGATCCTGATTTTTTTGAGCCGTGGAGAAAGTGCAGAGCACCTATTCAAGATCAACCAAGTAGTAAATGGGAAGAATATTTTATGCAAGAAGGTATGTTGTTTAAAGGTAACCAGTTGTGTATACCGAGAGGATCAATGATATCTAATTTGATAAAGGAGAAACATAGTAGTGGTTTGGCCAGACACTTTGGTGTTGATAAGACATTGAATTTTCTTAAGGAGAAATACTTTTGGCCATAATTGTATAAAGATGTTCAGAAATTTGTGAAAAGTTGTGGGATTTGTCAAGTTGCAAAAGGAGTAAGTCAGAATATTGGATTGTACAAACTGATTTCTATTCCTGAGAAACATTGGATTGACATCAGTATGGATTTTTTTCTTGGCTTACCAAAGACAGTAAGAGGTAATAATTCCATATTTGTTGTTGTGGATAGATTTTCTAAGATGGCACATTTTATACCTTGTAGAAAGACATCAGATGCAGTACATATAGAAGATCTTTTCTTTAAGGAAATTGTCAGATTTCATGGATTACCAAGGAGTATTATCTCTAACCGAGACACTAAATTTATTGGATACTTTTGGAAGACCCTTTGGAAAAAGTTTGGCACTGAGTTGAAATATAATTCTACATTTCACCCATAGACCGATGGAAAAATAGAAGTTGTAAATAGAAGCTTGGGAAATATTTTGAGATGTTTAGTTGGAGACACACCGAGTAATTGGGATTCTATGTTGGCACAAGAAGAGTTTGCATTCAATAATTCAATGAATAGGAGTACGGGAAAAACACCTTTTGAGATTGTAAATGGCATACAAATGAGAGGTATATTAGATTTGAGGGATATTGCTAATGAAAGAAAAAGAAGTGCTGAAGGAGTAAAGTTTGCTGAGTACATGAAGATGTGAGAAACAAGCTAGAAATGAGTAATCGGAAATACAAAGACAGAGCTGATAGATTGAGAAGACATAAGACTTTTGTTGTTGGTGATGAAGTAATGGTTCATTTAAAGAAAGACATATTTCTTGTTGAAACATATGGGAAGTTAAAAATGAAGAAGTTTGGTCCTTGTAAGATTCTGAGAAGATTTGACAGTGGTAATGCGTATGAGATTGAGTTATTTGATGAAATGGATATATCACCTATATTCAACATTGCTGATTTATATGAGTATGATGAACCTGATGAAGACATGACAATACTGATGGATTATCCTAAGAAGCAGACATAAGAAGTTGAGCATATTTTGGAACAAAGAGTTGGCAAGAGTACAAGAGGTAAACAATATATGGAATATCTGGTAAAGTGGAAGAAAAGATCGATTGAAGAAAGTTCATGGATTTCAAAATCTAAGTTGGATTCAGCTCAGGTTGTACCTACTACATGATTTGGATAATCATTCTTAAATAACCCCAAGTGTCTAATGCAAGAGCATCTTGGGTCCTTGGCAATCCTGTGTCACCAAAAAGATGTTTAAAGTTTTCTTTGTTGCTTGGTTCCTTTTTTGACCAAGTTGGTTCAGTGTTGCTCAGTTTCCTATGTTTACTGATGTTGGTCGGTTAATTCCCTGGCGCTCGGTGATGCTTGTCTAGTGTTGGGTTATCCTTGTTTACCAAGTTGTTTATTTTGGGTTCCTGTTGAGGCCGACTCTTGCAATTAATTTTGGTCCCAGATTTAATGCTGGTATCTATCATTGGGAAGCCTATGGACCTAGATATGGTCATTCCTTCCATTGATTGTGGATCTGAAGGCCGACATGGCTCGGTAGTCTCTTGTATAAATATAGTTGCTAGGTTAGAGTTTAGAGGGGCAGCTTAGTTAGAAGATAGAAGATAGAATTTTAGAGGTTGTTGACAAACCCTCACATGTTGGAGGACTTATGTACTTGATTGTAATATCCAGCCTAACCAGGAAGGCCTTACAACCTGACATGTATGAATCAATTGGATTAAACATATGAAAGTATCTATATTTCTCTCTTCCACTTGTATTTTTGTTGCTTCTATGTGTTGTTCTACAGGGTGGATCTAGTTAGGGTGTGCCTTTGGCCCCTCTCCCCATCCTCCCTTACGTCTTAGTGATCTCTTCCACCAATTACTTTCCTTTTACTTGTTCTCCGATAACTATCTATCTTTGAAATGATAAAGAAATGATATCCAATACTAATTGATTTCCCTTAGATGTATCGAGTATGAGTTCCTCTATATCTATTACATGATAATATGTGATCCATCCTATCTTTACTTATAAAGAGATAATTAAATTTGACAATTTGTTATCGGCCCCTAGGAAAAAACTTACTTGCTTGGTTTGACGATGACTCCTCTTCCCTAGAGGTTAGAGGGATTTTTTCTTGATTTCTGACTCTTTCCTTCTTTGTCCACTTTTTCTTCATTTTAATTTTTTCTTTCTCTGGATTAATAGTTGCTTTTCCTTTGTTATCTTCATTGTTGGCTTGTCGGTATCTTCAATTTTGTGCAATATGTCCATACTTGTGACAGATGAAACATACCCTACCAGTTGATCTCCATGGTCCTGAATTTTCTCTTCAATTTCTCATTCTACAATTCATCACCATATGTCCAAAGTGTCCACAAATGTTGCAGATAACTTGAACATTTCCTTCTCTTATCAATGTACTTAACAATTTGGCTAGTATTCTTGTTGGTACATTTCTTAATCTACAGTGTTCAACTTGATGTCCATACTAAGTGCATGTGTAACAGTAACCTGTAAAACTTCCTTTGAATGATATGTTGTTGGATCTTGATCTACATTCGCTTAACTAGTGTCCAAACTTATTTCAACTGTAACAATGTCCATTAAAGGGTGTACCACTTGGAGTGCTTACTAGTCTACTTCTACAAATATTTGATGTGTGACCAAGATTTCCACAATTGTAACAAGTAGGTTTTAAAGGTTTCTTTCCTTGTGTGTCAATAGGTTCCTTTGACTTTTGTGATGGATTTTCTGCTACTGCTTTTGATGATTCATTGGTTTAAAATTTATTGTAACCAATATATCCTAGGATGGTTCTGTCTCTAGATCTTCTATGATTTTTTTAGTTGTTCATCAATTCTTTGCATGCTTCGATCAA
The DNA here is from genome assembly GCA_027943335.1 of Chamaecyparis obtusa. Taxonomy (NCBI): domain Eukaryota; kingdom Viridiplantae; phylum Streptophyta; class Pinopsida; order Cupressales; family Cupressaceae; genus Chamaecyparis; species Chamaecyparis obtusa. The sequence goes on from BSBK01009739.1 coordinate 97,055, forward strand.
ATTTAGTGAGTCTCTCATTAACCTCTTTTTCAACTATCAAATTTATCTTTAGGGTTTTAACTTCCTTTCTCATATTTTTTTCTAGTAACTATTTGTCTATTTTCTTCATTTGTTTCATTTAGTTATTCACCTAGGGTGTTATTCTTATTTTGTACTCTCTTAATGATGTTGTCTCTATCTTTGATCATTCTTTCCAGATTTATCTTATCGATTTCAAGGCTTTACTTGGCTTCCTCGGTAGTCTTCATTCTTTTAAGTATTTCAGTCATCCTTATATCTTGACTCTCAACTTCCTTTTGGGCTTCATTTACATTTTCTTCTAGGTCTTTATTCTTTTCCAATAGATCCGCAATTGGTACATCATCTTCTTTAGAATGTGTACTTTTTTTTGATAGTTCTTTAAGATTTTCTATACTTATCTACAAGCATTCTATGCATTCTATTATTTTAGGAAATGATTCTATTAGCTTCTTCTTTAGATTTTCATTTTGTGCAAGGGCTTCATCTAGGGCTTCTTCCATTTGTCTTTCTTTCCTATACCTTTTCATGTTCCCACTATTAAACTTTCCATCTAGAGAACTGAGCTTTGATACCAATTGTTGATTTGAAAAATTAGGTATTGAGAGGGGGGGTGAATTTTTACTTAAATATTTACATCAATTAAAACTGTCAATCTCAAACAAGTAGTTTCATTCTCAGTTTACCGATAATCTATTTAGTAAGTTACCAATATTCTAGTAATTGAAAACATAAAGTAAATAACCATAACTCATGCAATGATTCACACACCCATAACACATAGATTTTTTGTGTCACAAAAATCCTTGGTTAGAGGAAATAACTGCGGTGGGGATGGTAACCACAACTCCTAATTGCAGCTAAAAAATTTTATCGATTAAGGCTACAATATGTCACTTTTTGAGGACTCGCTCTGTTAGGAGTAATTGATAATTTGTTAAGTGTATCTATAGTCTTGTTAGATCTACTTTGTTAAGATATTTTATCTGGCCTATATGACATTCACCTAGTTAAATGATTGATAAAAAGATCATACGATGAACTTCTAAAGTTTTGTGAGAGACTACCCAGTTAAGGGATTTACAATACCTTGTAGAAGCTTTGTTAGGATTCCTTACAAGATAATTGACCTATCCTTTCTTTCCTCCAAATCTTATCAGATCTCTTATGCTCACATTCTCTATCTTCAAACTCTTATTTCATTCACTACGTGTTCTTCGTTGATATCTCTTTTTCTCTATCTCTCTTTTGATATCTCTCTTTAACATTTTATATGATTATGTACATTAAACCGTATAATCATGACCTTAGATCTTAGGGTTCCTTCATCTCAATCTTATCTGTATATTATTTTCTCTATTTCCTTTTGTCGGTTGCAATATTTTTTTCCCTTTATCTGATAACTGTTGGCTTCTGATAACTAACTCCAATATCTATCTTATATATCTGATAAGACCTTTAGTTTTCTGATAACTCCTTTAGTGTGTCGATAGTATAACTCTGATAGCTTGACATCAATGAAAAAACTTATCCTTATATTTCCAACAAGATGTGGGATACAAAATTCTTCAAAGGGGAGTTTTTAATCCTTGAAAAAAAATTACAAATAGTATCTAGATGTACCATTTCAAAACTATAAACCATGTAAAGGATATGGTTCACTCTCTCCAAATTTTCAATATTAATGTTAACTCTTAGTGAAGGATGAGCTGAATAGTTTTGGGCAAGTTCCTAGAATTTTGGACTATTTGATCAACTAATCTTTATTGGAAGCTTACTCAATTTGGTTGGCATGTTGTCTACTATATTTCCTATTAGTTCTAAATTGATTCATTTTGGAATCTTCAACCATTACCCTTTTATTGAACCCTAGGAAATTATAAAGGATAATTCATTATTTTTTTGTTCTAAAAACTACATACTTAGATTATAAATAATAATTTAACCAAGCACTTTAGTTTCAAGCCATTATCTTGACATATGATTCTTGATCTTAAGGAATTGAATTAATTTCTATATAAGATAAAGCAAGGTCCAACATAACTAGTTAAATCATAGATCATGCTCAATATTTGGATAGATAAAAATTATGCATTAGTTCAAAGTTATTTTGTTGATATTTGTATCTTAGTACATTTACTCCGTGATTTATTATAATGAACCTATATATTTGCAAGATAATATTTGTTTACCTCAATTTCTCAAGTTGAAGGGCTTCTTGACCACTAATGTAATGAATGTTGTATAGTTGTCAATATTCTATTGATCTCTCATCCTAACTTCTGTTTGTCTTCTCCTTGACATTGTCAACATGATTGTATACATAATGCATGTGATCATGATTCTTGTATTGATATTATTCCAAGTTTCATCAAATGACTTATAATTTATTATCTCACACATAATACCAAAGTTGTTGCAATGAGTAATAATAAAGAGAATAACATTACAAGTTTTAAAAAAAGTTGAAATGGTGTAGATCTTCCCAATCAGTAAGAGAAGCCTTATAGCTAAGATTTGTCTCCTCACACTACTAAATTTAAAACTCTTAAATACTTTTTAAACCATTTATAATGTATAATTTTAAAGCTAGTATTACATAAATGTGAGATGTAAATTGCATGGTATAGTTTAATAAAATGTTGTACTATAAAGCATTCTATACAAATAAAAATAATATAGAACATTAATTATTCTGATATTGCTATCACGATTCAATTGTGTAGTTTGTTTAGTCAAACTTATTGACCCATGTTTCATGAGTAGTGGTTCACATGAACCCATCTCTCATGAGAATGAATGGAACACTTAGCACTCATTACATCTAGGTGATGCTCACAGAGGTGAAGTATCGTGACTTCCCGAGAGGTCACCCATCCCAATACTACTCCAGTTTGAGTGTACTTAACTATGGAGTAAACACATTGCAAGAAGAATGGATTTAACCATGGAGGAAGCTTTGCACTTAAGCATGCTATAGATGCAGTAGTACAAGGATGGGTGACCTTCTGGGAAGGTGCTTCACCTCTGTGAGCATGAGCTAGATGCAATGAGTGATAAGTGTTCTATTCATTCTCATGAGAGATGGGTTAATGTGAACCACTACTCATTAAACATAGGTCAATGAGTTTAACTCAAAAAACTACACAATTGAATCCTGATAGCAATATCACAATTTGACTTGCTGTGAAAAATATCTCCTACTTATCAAACATTAATTAAACGGCTCATTTTCATTTGGAGACGCTTTCAGCATTTTTAGGCAGTTTATTGACTACAAATTCCATTATCCAATTTTGCTTCTCCACCAAATGACTTGAATTTTCAATGACTGCAAATTTCAATTTTCAATGACTACAAATTTCAGTTAATGTGATACCGACAAAAAAATTTAATGCTGGGTGAAAAGGTTCGAGTCGAGAAAACTACTCGTCTCGAGATGTCTTAGAAATTTCGATGTGATGTTAAGTCATTAAAGAAATTAAAGTTTTCCGTTGGTCCAACCCTTCAAACACTTTCAATGTTTTTAAATAATTATATCAAATCTCAAGAAGGTACAATGTATTTACTTGTCTAAGAAGTCCATTTTCCGTTCCGTCCTTCCTCCAGCAATTAAAAAACATAGACCTCTTAAAAAAATAGACAACCATAGACCTCTTTCTCGATCTATTATTATTTTACCACATCGTCTTTGACTACAACAATTACTTAGAAAGCCTAAAGAAAGTTGTGAGTCGGTTACGAGTCACAAATTGACAACCATTAAATTTGCAAACACGGTCAATGGTATGGATGGTCTAGGGCCAGTGGGCTTGGCCCAGCAATAGAGCTTTTGGATATTTTAATCTTAACAGCCATTAAATGTATTAGAAATCTTCCTTGAAAAAAAGAGTAATATAAATAGTGTAGGAAGAAATCGTCAAATTCACATTATTGGTGATACAAGGTTCAATGCATTTACCTGTCTATATCAAGGGCAGTAAAAAATTGTTCAAATAGATAAACTTTCCATTTTTTTCCAATACGATGCATTTTTCCTCGCTGTCATTGGCTGTCTACGGCAGGTGGGCTTGACCCAGCTGTAACTCACAGTCACAGCCATTAAATCTATTAGTGATCTTCCTTGAAAGAAGAATACAATGAGTAGTCTAAAAAGACATGGACAAATTCACATTATTAGGCCTACAAGCGAATTCTCATCTATAAACGCACAAATTCCTTCTACAATTACTTCTGTTTTTATTTTTTATTGAAACGATGCCGGTGAAAAGAATTATATTTTTTAAAATCTTTTCCCGCTAGCATGTATATGTTAATTTATACTATTTTTAATTTTATTTCATATTAGAAGAATTGTTTGTACTATATTTTATTTTATATATCATAAATAGTTAATTATATACACAATATTATACATATAATATATGTATAAATATGTAATAGTATTTAATATTTACATATATTATTTAATTTAATTTACATATAGATATAAATATAATATTCATATTATTTAATATAGATATTATATTATATTATTATTTATATATAATTATATACCAATACATTATACATTATTGCTACTATTTTTTGGTAATAATTTAATTATAGTAAGTAAAATAATTAGATACATATACATATGATAATTTTATAATATAAGTATTTGTTTTGATAGTTCTTTTAATTTTATTTTATCTATCAAACATAATTAATTATATGTAATTTATATATACATCTATTATCCGTATAAATATTATATTATTTCTATATGATTATATACTACTATATCAAATATCATTTTTTAAAATTGAAAATAGCTTACAATTAAATAAAAATGAAAATATATAAAAAATAATTTTGAATATAATATCAAGTTAAAAATAAAAGTAAATAATGAGAATGAAAATAAATATTCAAATAATTTTAAATTAAAATAAAACAACTCTTTCATAATAAATTAATTATAGTAGATATAAATAAAATAAGTTTTCTAGCTACATGATATATTTAAAATATATAAATTATAATTATATATGTATATATATGTATATATGTATATGTATATAATGTATATATGTATATATGTATGTATGTGTGTATGTGTGTATGTATGTATGTATGTATGTATATATGTATATGTATATATATATATATATATATATATATATATATATATATATATATATATATATATATATATATATATATATATATATATATATATATATATATATATATATATATATATATATATATAAACAATCAATATTAGTATTAAAATTGACATTAACTTATTGAGGAAAATTTTTGTAATTCTTCAAATAAAAAGAAAATGAAGTAAACAATATAAATAAAACATAATAATCGTTAAAATAAATCATAAATAGAATGATCATTGAATAGATAAAAAAGTCTAAGGTTGTTCTAAATT
>BSBK01009739.1:107500-117119 GCA_027943335.1 Chamaecyparis obtusa
ATGTAATGTAGAGGACCAGGTTCGATAGGATAAGAACCTACCATTTCATCCTTATGAACCACTTTAGACATGGTATGAAGATTTCTATCCCTTTCTACTTATACAACTTCTATCAATGATAATATTAATGGCTATAGCGATAAGGATATTACTAATCCATGCCCTTCATGAGGGGTTATTACTCTTGATTTATGAATATTTTAAATCCCAAATCTTGGGGAAGGAAATTATTATTAATGAGGACAAAGTGCACATTTCTGGATCTGACTATGTCCCCTCAAACACTGAAGCAAGTGTGGGTTTTCATTTGGAGGACAAGAGTATTGTGAAACAAAAAAGAAGATTTAGGGTTCTTCCTCCAAAAATAGAACTGCTAGTTCTATCAAAAAAAGAAAAAGCGGTGATGCCCTCAAAAAAGTAGGCTATAACTATTATTTCTTTTGACGAGGAATATAAAAAAAAATTAAGAATGGATGAATACGGATGAAAGGAGGAGGTCTACAGTGGAAAAGGAAAGAAGAAAATGGAACCTACTGTAGAGAGGATTTCAAACAAAAAAATCAAGAATAGGGGCAAAAGCTCTGGCTAGTTTTCTCATGAGGATAGGGCCATGAGCCATAGGAACACCCCCCCTTCCTAGCCCTCATGAGAAGTTTGAGGACCCTTATCTAGATGAACCTTAAGATAACTAACAGGAAGACCCCCTCTCCCCAGTCTCATCACCCCCACAATTCAAGGATGAAAAGGACTAGTACAATGAGGAGTTTCACAGCAATGAGTTTGTCAAGGGGAAGAAAGTGTGGCGTAAATTCAATGTTAACACTATGAAGATTGGAATTATTAGGAAAGGCCTTAATCCCAAAGTTCTTGAGGGAGAGGATGGTGGGGATTCAGTGGAAGGAGTTGATTGACCCGACTCTAGTGTCCTAAGTGATAACACTAGGGAAATGGACCTTAACCCTCTCAACAATGCCAAGAACAGAATGCTAGATAACTTTAGGTCAATCAAATGGCTTTACCACAAACTAGGGGATCTCAATAATAGAGTGAATAGAATTGACATAAATAATGGTAGCAGAGTGATTGAGGATTATCAGTGATTGGAAACTAGGATAATTAAGATAGAGGAAAAATATTGAGCCTTGAGGACACTCTCAAAGGCATCACAAAGCAGAGCTTCAACACCTTGAAAGCCTCTAATGAGAATATCAAGCTGCTTATTGAGAAAATGGAAGAAAAGCCGGAGGAAAAGAAGTGCAGATCATAAAAGAGGACAAAGTGCAAAAGTCATATGAAAGACTAGATAAGAGGAATAGGGATAGATCCAAGAAGAATAAGGAGCATGAATAGTCCATGGACACCTAAAAGATAAGGAGGCAGCTGATAAAATGGAGATCCTTAAGTCCAAAGCAGCTACCCTTCTCAGGAACATATTCTCACTATTTTTCCTAGTTTTTTTATGCCTACCTCGATGTGTGGTTTAATTTTTTGTTAGATCTATCTTTGTTTGGCTTTACTTTCATCCCTTCTAGTGGTTTTTTTCTCTCTTATTTCTTGTTGTTTTTAGGCTTGGACTTATGTCTCCTATCTTTTTCTATGTATTGGGTTTCAGGCACCCTGTAAAACCTAGTTTACATAATAAAAAACAATGATTAGTGAACCATTTGTTATAATATGGTTGGTGGTTCTTTTTCCCATGCAACCCATCTCCAAAGATACAATAGGAAATGAAATCATTTTATTGGGGGTAGGACACAAGGAGAAGCACACACAAAAGGATTAAAGATAAATTATACAGTAATGGGATCATATTTTAGATTTTTTTGAATACAATAATTTATCATATTAAAATGGAAGCACTTCCATCGTGATAGGTTTTAGCACCCTCTTTTAGTACATTTATTATGATAGACTTGCATTTAGGATGCATCTTTGCACCTGAATCCTTCATTCTAGGTGAAATTAGGGTTAGGATCCCGAGGATTCTCCATGATTTCCCTTCTCTATGGCTCAATATTCTAGGTAGGATCTAGGTATAGGTCTTGATATCCCTCATCATGTTCAGCATTGGCCTTTGTGTCCTTTTTCTGGCACACCTGACCCCTTCTGCTATCATTTCTACGTCTCCGGGCAACCTCGGGATCTATTTTCAATACAAATTGAATCTGGACCCCTAGGTCAAGGTCAAGGTTGGACTTTGACCTAGGTCAGGGTTAGGGCTGACTTTGACCTAGGTCAAAGCCAAGGTTGACCTTGAGCTCTATCAGGATTTGATTCCCCCTTTCAAAATTTGGTCCTGACAGGCCTAAAATCAATGTCGAGCCCTCGAATCTGAATGCCGAAGGGTTTTAATTTGAAATTCATTTGATTCTTTTCCCTCCTTAGTTGGTTATTGTGATTGGACCATGATTCGAGGTGAAATTTGAATTATGGGCCCTTACATTGCCTAAGGAATCCACCGTGAAATCTTTATATAAAGACTCTCTCTTGCCTTCATTTTCACCAAGCAACTTCATGATCAAGTGCTCGCAAGGAGACAATTACTCATCAAGCATCCATCAAAAGGAGACATAATCAATTAAAGAAAGAAAGAAATTGGTGGTGAAGTGAAGATGCAAGATTGCAAGAGGGGTGATATAGAATATCAAGCCATTGTTGATATCAAGCATCTTTGTGAACACACCATTGTGAACATCTACTTGGAGCAAGAGAGATCCCTTCTTCCTTCATCCACCATTTTCAACATTCAAGCATTCAAAGATACAATCATGGGGTAGTGATTATGGATTATGAGTTTGGTAAGAGTACTTTAGCCTTGGGGGCTTGGTATGCATTCTTATCTTATTCAAATCTATGCATTTCTTTCTCATACCATTCATGCTAGGATTTCAATCTAGAGGATTAGATCTTGGCACTACACATTCAATACAAACACATATTCTATTAAATCTAGCTATTCATGGAGGTGGTGATCACCAAAATGGGGGTTTGACTAAGGCAAAACCCTCTATAGCCACCCCAAAACACATTTTCAGATATCTATAGTCATTGTTTCGAGAATTGAAGAGCAGATCTGAGTACCCTTTTCATCAAACTTCTGGGATCCACGAACAAAATTTTCCATTGGAGCTTTTTCAAGTCAAGGTGGACTTTTAGTGGGGGTCAAGATTGTACTCCAGCGTAAGATCTTACCCCATGTTTCTAGGTCAAAGTTGACTTTCCTCAGAATTGAAAAAGATTCTAGGTTTTCTCTGTTTTGGTTGTCTGGTTCCAAATCTGGTTGCAGACTTTCATGAAACTGTACACATGCATCAAAAAGTAGGTATTTCTAGATCAGTTTTACTATGAGGGTATGTATCTTATCTATCTAATTCCAAGCATTTATTTCAAAAAATACCAAAAAATTGCAAAATCTCTTTCAAAATACAAAAACACTTACATTTTCATGCTTTAGTATTTCTTTGTGTTCAACATGTATGACTCTTATTTTGAATACTTTGATGAGGCTTTTATTGTAGAAGAGGATAGATTTCCTAATGAGGTACATGGAAGTGAGAATGAAAATAGCTTGGAATGAGATCTCCATTGATCCTATTCCTATTTCATTCTCCTCCACAACCTCTCCAATTGACCTTTACCATAGGGTGTGTGCATGGATACCTTCATGTCCCACTATTTGCCAACATTGATAAACCTTAAATGATATATCCTAAACCTTTTTTGATGGTAAAAGGATGTCCTTGATTAACAATTAAGGTAAACTTAGAGATCCTTTAGATTTCTTTGATAGCACTAATTCCCTCTCACGTGCTTATCGCACACGAAATAACCCTCAACCTACTATTTTGATTTCTTTACCACCTTCTCAACCTATGCTTCCTCAAGGTCATAGGTTTCCTTCTACATTAAGGAGTATAACTTAGTTGACCAATTACGTGCTACTCTTGCTAACATGTCCTTATGGGAATTACTTCAAACTTCCCTGAAATATCATGAGGCATTGCAAAAATCTTTACCCACTCCCTACTTCACCTCCTAATCAAGAGAACATTCATTCTATTTTAGAGTGCATTCATAATATGCCTTTTGTACCTCCTATTGTGTTTTTTGATGATGATTTACCTTCTCCTGAGGTGCATAATCAATATGATGCTCTTATGGTTGTTGTGTCTATTAGTCAAAGTATCATATGAAGAACATTAATTGATAACGGATCTAGGCTTAATGTTAGTAGCATGGATATGCTTAAAGAAATTAAGGTTGATCTCACAACTATCCAACCTGATAATGTCCCTATCCATGGATTTGATAATATTTCAAAAAGAACTTTGGGCATTATTACCTTACCTATTAAAGTTGGTCCCAGTTATTCTCAATACACCTATTCATGTTATGCCTGGACCTCTCAATTATAACCTTCTTCAGGAAGACCTTGGTTACATACTATGCATGCACTTCCTTTTACTCTTCATTGCAAGTTAGGTTCATTTACAACAACTTAATGTATACATTACATGCGGATGATTGCACCAAAATCCTTTTCTAAATGTAGAATATGCTAAAGTTTCTAAGCCTCTTCAACCAAGCAAAGAGATTGGAAAACAACCTGAGATACAACAATCTGAGATAAAATAATCTGACGCCTCCATCTTATTTTTTGACTAAGGATGATTGGGGGACATTGGACTTTAATCCTACTTTCATTAGAGAATATAAGGTCTCTGATTTGGATTTTATGAAACCACAAAGTGAATTTGAAGAACAAGATTTTACTCTTTCTCCGCTTTGTGAAGAACTAAAAGAGTAATTTTGTTGATGCTTCGATTGAAGAAACAATTGAAACAATTATACCAGATTGTTATGATATTGTGACATATGCCACTCCTTGGACTCCATCTGATATGGTTGATATTCTAGGCTCTGGTTATCATTTTCTCAAGAAATTAGGATTTAATGGGAAAGGATGTGGTAACTATGAGCGAGGTAAACAAGTACCTTTGGATAATGACATTTATGACCAATACATATGGATTAGGATTTAATCCCTACAGACAACCATTGGCTCTTCATCTTCATATAATCACATATGCAGTGGACAGTTGAAATTGGTTAACCTGCTTCTCATTGACATTAACCAAAGACCTACTTTAGATATTTTCCCAAGATGGAAGCCTTAATGGATTTTTAGGGGTTTACGAGGACTTGCCTAAATTTCATCACAAAATGATGGAAGCCTATTGTTTAAATATCGATGCTTACTTTGGGAGAAGATGATAAACATGATATTTCTCCTTTATCGATAGATTCTCTAATACAAAGTGATTTGTTAATAACAGAAACTGTTGATATTAAAAATGGATGAAAATGACTCTAGCAAGATGATAAAAATTGGGAAATATTTGAATCAGGAAGAACATGATCACTTGATTTCCCTTTTTCTGAATTCAAGGACATCTTTTCTTGGACATATTCAGATAGGCTGGGTATAGATTCTAAGATTGTTACTCATAATATTATTTTAAAACCAAATATGAAACCTATGAAGCAAAAATATTCGAAAGATGAAATCCATGAATTGCTTTATTAGTTAAAGTTGAAATTGAAAAATTATTGGATTCTGGATTTATCCATTCTATTTATTACTCAGATAGATTTCAAATATTGTGCCTTTTTTCAAAAGGAGAAAAAAGATAAGGATGTGTACTGACTTTAGAGACTTAAACAAAGCATCCTTAAAAGATTACTTCCTGCTACCTAACATTGATATGATTGTGGATTCAACACGGGTCATGCGTTATTATCCTTTATGGATGGTTTTTCTGGATATAATAAAATCTTTATTCCCCCCTGAAGAGCAATTTAAGACCACATTTATAACACCTTGGGGAACATTTTGTTGGGTCATGATGCCTTTTGGATTAAAGAATGCGGGAGAAACTTATCAACGAGCTATGATTTTGATTTTTCAAGGTTACAATTCATTATATTCTTGAGGATTATGTGGATGATATCTTAGCAAAGTCTATACAAAGAGAAGATTATGTTACTATTTTAAGACAAACATTTGAATGGATTAGAAGTTACAACATGATCTTTGAATCCTAAGAAATGTGTCTTTGGAGTTGACTCTGGTAAATTATTGGGATTTATAATATATAAGTGAGGCATTGAGGTCGATACTGAAAATATTGAAGCTATTGTTAATATGCCTCCTCCTAAGAATATTTTTGTGAGGCCCACTTTCGGCCCCACATAGTGATCCTATTTTATAGATATTAGCCTATCATTTTGATTATGTTTTAGAGATACTTGGACTCTGTCGACTACTGATATACTATGTTGACTCATTAGACTATTCATTTTGATGATTCTGCATATGGGATCCATAGTGTGTGGATTTGGTTTATGTTATTATATGATGTTTTGTGAACTCGATGATCTTGATGATATTTGAATTATGCTATGGAATTTCATTTGAATTATGCAATGTAATTATGTATATTATATGCAATTGAATGATTATTGTTATATCATGTATGTTTAATGTATTGGTAACCTCACTATAGAATAACGCTAACATTATCACTTTTATCCTTCTTAAAAAAAAATTGTTGATTGTGTTTTGCCCTGAAATTTTGGGCATCACATATTTATTAGTTACGAAGTTTACAAGGAAAATTTCAAGCTATTCCGTCGCTTTGTTTCCAACTTAGCTAATAGAACCATTCCTTTTACTTCCTTTCTTAGAAAGGATACCACTTTCTCTTGGAATGATGAATGTAAACAATCCTTGAGAAATTTAAGGAGTATCCTGCTAATCCTCCTATCTTGCAACCAGCTAAATTTGATAAATCCTTTCATTGTATACTTTAGTGACTCCAAAGGCTGTGAGTGCATTGTTAGCTCAAAATGATATTGAAGGTAAGGAAAGACCTATGTATTACATTAGTTGGACTTTACTTGATTACAAAACAAGATACACAGATTTGGATAAACCAATGTTTAGCTATAGTTTATGCATGCCAAAAAATCAGAACATTATCTTATAAATTGCTGAAGTCAATGTGATTGTTAAATTTGATCCTTTGAAACATCTTTTCTCACAAACTGATCTCTCTGGCTGACTGGCAAAGTGGGTGAAGTTACTTATAGAATTTGATCTCAATTTCATTCTCAAAAGTCAATTAAGGGACAAGCTTTAACAGATTATTTAGCTGAAGCTCCTTGTCCTCACCTCTGATACATGCTCTACTTCCAATAGAATTCCCTAATGAAAAAATTCTACTGCTATTCAACAGGATGATGTTTGGGAATTATATTTTGATGGTTCTAGATGTAAGATAGGTTCTGGTGTTCGTATTATCTTGATTCCTCCTATGAAAAATTGAATCCCTTTATCGTACAAATTAACCTTCCCTTGTACTAATAACATTGCAGAGTATGAAGCTCTTATAGCTGGCCTACGAGAAGCTTTCATCCCTTGACATCAAACACTAGCAAATATTTGGAGATTCACAATTGGTTGTTGAACAAATTAAAGGAGGTTATCAAACTAAGAATGATAAAATGACATAATATAGAGATTTGGCTCTTGATGTGCTTTCACAATTCTCTTCTTATACAATTCAAACATTAAATAGCAAAGATAATTGACATGCAGATGCCATGGCAAGTGTAGCTTCTTTAGTTTGTCTTGAATATAATTCTTAAAAATATTCAATTTACTATACAAACTCTTAAAAACCCTGTAATTTCTAAAAAGGTTACCTCTGATTATTTCAATTTGCATTTGGATTGAATGGTATTCTCATATCTTTCCACTTTTTGAAAGATGGTACTTTTCCTGAATCAGCAACAAGGAACATGCAAAATCATATAGGAAGCTTGCAACACATTACATCATTTTAGGAGACACGCTTTACAAATGCTCTTGTGAGGGTTTACTATTAAGATGTCCTAATACAACCAAAATTCCACTAGCTTTGGCAAAAGCTCATTCTAGTTCTTCTGGGGGACATTTTGGTGGAAAATCTCCAGTTAATAAAATTGCTTAGAATGGGATATTATTGGAAAGCAATGGAATACGATTCTTTCATGTTTATTAAGAATTGTCCTCAATGTCAACAACATAGTAATTTGATTCATGCCTACTACTTGTGAGCTTCGTAATCAAGTTTCTCCATGGCCTTTTAGTATTTTGGGTTTTGATCTTATTGGAAAAATCTCACCTAATTCTTCTCAAGGACATACATACATCTTGACTGCTAGAGATTACTTCACGAAGTGGGTAGAATTTGTCCATCTTCTTCAACAACTGTGGATGTTATATGTGATTTCATCCTTAACAATATCATAACACGATTTGGTATCCCTTCGACGATAGTTTTAGATAATGGTACCTCTTTTAAGAATAAAGAAGTCATGAAATTCTTGGAGAAATATCAAATTCAACATAGATTTTCAACTCATTATCCTCAATCTAATTGTCAAGCTGAAGCATCAAACAAAATCATTGAACAAATCTTGAGAAAAATAGTTAATAAGCATGCCAAAGATTGGGCATACTCAACTGACTTATGTTTTATGGGCTATAGGACTAGTGTTCGTACTACCATAGGTACTTCTCCTTACAATCTTATATATGGTACTGATGCTATTATACCTTTGGAATTAGAAATACCTTCTTTAGGTGTTTCATTTCATAGGATAATTGATAAAGATACTTTTGAGAACAATGCTTACAAGAGCTAGAAATGTTGGATGAACAACGAATACATGCTTTAGAACATATACAGGCTTATCATAAATCTCTTTAGAAAAAATATAATCATAAGGTTATTGAATGAACATTTTCAGTTGGTGAATTTAGTCTTATATGAAAATCAACAAAATGTGAATGCTTTACCAGGTGAAAAAGGAAAATTTAGCCCTAATTGGCTTGGACCTTTTGTTGTAATTGAAGACTTTGGTACAGGTGCGTATAAACTTGCTGATATGAATGGTGTTTCTTTCAAGGAACCTATTAATATTATGCATCACAAAGCATTATTATCCTTAATATTTCTTTCTTTCCTTGTGCATTTATGTATTCCTTGTAAAATAATTATGTTTGTTTTATAGGTTATGTAGTTTTAGAAAAAATTACATTTGAATATATTTATGCACTTACTTTCTTTCTATTAAGTTTTATAATGATAAAAAAAAGTAATCAAACATAGAACTAATTAGTAGAGAAAGTTTTTCATTTATAAAATGTTTTTCAGTTGATACATATGTGGCCCATGGCCCTATTTATTACTCTGTCTATCTCTAGGCTCTTATGGTTGATTGACTCCCAGCTCTCTCTCACCTATGATAGGAAGATGAAGATCTATGTGTGTGTGAGTGGATCCTTGATATGCTCATCTCACGCATGTCTACCATCAGCTTCTCTTCTCTTTCTCTACATAACCTCAGCTCCCCGTTGGACACATGTAAAGATATTGGCATGCCTGTCAGGATTTCTATGACCATTGGAAGAATCTCACTCACTCGTTGGTAGTCGGTAGGATATACATGTATCCTAGAATCTCAGATACAAAACTTGTCCACTCTGCTACACTAGTTGTAGAAGGAAAAA
>BSBK01009740.1:5000-60507 GCA_027943335.1 Chamaecyparis obtusa
TTCTATGCATAAGAATATATATTATATCATATATATAATATGCAGATAGAATCATGTGGAAAGCCGTATTCGACGAAAGTCGTATGTACGGTTTGGAGGGAGATCTTTGCCGCCTTTAGAGATCCACCCTACAATATGGAGTTAAAAAAGCCGAAATAAGTAATGATTAGTCTTTATGAAATAAATTTATGAACCTTTTTCACACTCATGTCACGTCAAAGTACTGTAGAAAAGAAAATTGATAAATTTGATCCGATTTATCATAATCGATTAGTTAACATGGTCGTTAACCGTATTCTTAAACACGGAAAAAAATCATTAGCTTATCGAATTTTTTATCAATCTCTAGAAAAGATTCACGAAAAAAACAGAGAAAAATCCACTAATTGTTCTACGTCAAGCAATAGACAAATTAACTCCCAAATTGATAGTAAAATCAAAACGTGTAAGTGGATCCACTTATCAAGTTCCGATTGAAATAAAAGAGAAAGAAGGAAAAATACTTGCTATTCGTTGGTTATTAGAGTCATCCCGAAAACGTTCTGGTCCAAATATGCAATTCAAATTGAGTTACGAAATAATGGATGCTGCCAGAGAGAAAGGCAATGCTATACGCAAGAAGGAAGAGATTCATAAAATGGCAGAATCCAATAAAGCTTTGCACATTACCGTTAATCCATTAACTATATAAAATAGATCTACAGATCTATTCCATTCTGATCAATAAAAGAAAACTTACTTTATCAAAATTTTATTGGAACGAAAACGAAAGGAAAAGAAGAATGAAAAAGAAATCATAGATAAATGATAATAAGGAGATTCTAAAGAAAATGTTGCTTAAATATTATTGAAGTTACTAACTAATGATCCGGACAAAATGAAAAATGCATTTTCAATTAATACCTTTAAATCATTTTTATGAAAGAATTTCATTTGCTTCTCTTCTATGGAAGTTCCATTTTTCCAGAATGCATCCTTATTTTTGGCCTATTTCTTCTTCTAGTAATCGATTTCATTTCTGATCAGAAAAAAGACAACTTGGTTCTATTTCATCTCTTTAACAAGTTTAGTGCTAAGCATAGCTTTTTTGTTATTTCAATGGAGAGAAGAACCTACGATCAGTTTTTTTGGTAATTTCCAAACAAACAATTTTAATAAAATATTTCGGTTTCTCATTTTATTATGTTCCACTTTATGTATTCCTCTATCCGTGGAATACATTCAATGTACAGAAATGGCTGTAACAGAGTTTTTGTTATTCATATTAACAGCTACTTTAGGAGGAATGTTTTTATGTGGTGCTAATGATTTAACAACTATCTTCGTATCTTAGAATGTTTAAGTCTATGTTCTTATCTATTATCTGGATATACCAAAAGAGATGTACGGTCTAATGAGGCTATTATGAAATATTTACTTATGGGTGGAACAAGTTCTTCCATCTTGCTTATGGTCTTTCTTGGCTATATGGTCTATCTGGAGGTGAGATTGAAATTCAAGAAATAGCCAATGGTCTTATAAATACACAAATGTATAACTCTCCAGGAATTTGGATTGCACTTTTCTCTATAACGGTAGGAATTGCATTCAAGCTTTCTTTAGTTCCTTTTCATCAATGGACCCCCGATGTATATGAAGGAGTGCGATTCGTTTTACAAATAGAAACTCTATAGACATGTGGGAAAAAAGATTGTTATTCCCACTTGGACTAAGACATAACTTTTACCAAAAATTTGAATTGAATTAAGGTAAAGCAAAGTAAGAAACAAACGAATTTTTTTTTGATTTGAATAAATAACTTTTACAAATTAATTATTACGGGTAGTTTTTACAAAGGATCAGATTAATGACGTGTATAATATTTTTATTCTTAACGTAGATGCTATATAGTAAGTTTTCATTCTTCAGAAACTACGAGTGTAAAAAAGAAGGCATCCGTCGACAAAAAGATTACCCTAAGATGAGCATCTCATGACTATTCAGAACGATTTAAATCAGATGGTTTTATTTTTTCTTTTTAACTCTTTCATAACTGAACTTAAAAAATAAGAAAAAAAAAAAAAAGATTGACCATACCATAATAACCACTGAGTAAGGATTCCTCGGAAAGTTAAGGATTAGTTATTCTTTATATCAATTGAATAGATTCAATCTTATACATACACGAGGAAGGTAATAAAAAAAAAAAAGAGAATCAAACGATTATGCTCATTTTTTTATCACTTAGGAGCCGTGCGAGAAGAAAGTCTCATGCACGGTTCTGAATGAGAGAAAGGAGGGAAAATTCCTCTTTTCGACTCTAACTCCCCCACTCCAGTCGTTGCTTTTATTTCTGTTATTTCAAAAGTAGCTGCTTCAGCTTTAGCCACTAGAATTTTTGACATTATTTTTTATTTTTCATTGAACGAATGGCATCTTCTTTTGGAAATATCAGCTATTCTTAGCATGATATTAGGAAATTTAATTGCTATTACTCAAACAAGTATAAAACGTATGCTTGCATATTCATCGATAGGTCAAATTGGATATATGCTTATGGAATAATTGATAAAGACTCAAACAATGGATATGCAAGTATGATAACTTATATGCTGCTCTATATTTTTATGAATTTAGGAACTTTTGCTTGTATTGTATTATTCAGTCTACGTACAGGAACAGATAACATTCGGGATTATGCAGGATTATATATGAAAGACCCTTTTTCAGCTTTGTCTTTATCTTTATGTCTGCTATCTCTAGGGGGGATTCCTCCATTAGCAGGTTTTTTTGGAAAACTTTATCTATTCTGGTGTGGATGGCAAGCAGGCTCCTATTTATTAGTTTCGATAGGACTCTTTATGAGTGTTGTTTCCATATATTATTATCTGAAAATAATTAAGTTATAATGACTGAAAGAAAACAAAGAAATAACTCCCTACGTGCAAAATTATAGATTATCTTCTTCAATCTCAAAAAATTATATCGAATTTAGTATGATTATATGTGTAATAGCATCTACTTTACTGGGAATAATAATGAATCCAATTATTGCAATTGCCCAGGATACATTATTTTAGAGATTGAGATTTTTTCTATAGAATTTTTCTTACTTACTAACTCAAAAAAGTCAGAATTGCCCTAATATTCATATTCTAAAATCGCAGGGAATAGGCTGAAATTATAAGATGAACTTCTAATTACAAAATCAACTTGATCGTTAAATTAGAAGTTCATTTTGTACCAAAATATAGATTTTCTATCTGATAAAAAGTCGTTCAAACGTGCGTAAATGAATTACAAATATTTGAAAATATTTTGTAATTCTTAACTTCTATTTAAGATTAAAAGAGATAGTTAAGAATTACAAAACAGGGATGGAGATAATCTAATCTCGATACTGAATTGAATCGAGATAACCTTGCTGCGATTCTTTCATCTCAAAAATATTGTGAGCAGAGTGTAATAACTGCTTATTGTGCATCCAGCAGGAATTGAACCCGCGACTTCCCAATTATGAGTTGGGGTGCTTTTACCATTCAGCCATGGATGCTATGGTAAAGTGATTTTATTAGAATCAATATGGTAACCAATTGAATTCTCATTTTCAACAAAAAATAGATTTGGGATTGTTAGCAATTTCTGTAGGACAAAATGCTAATTAATGAATAATACAGATAGATAAGATCGTATAAATAGAGATTCTTTAATTAATTACGTTCTTTTCTATATATCTATTGTTCTAAATAGGGCAAAAAAATCCTATTTTTGGTATATTTGGCTTCGTATTCGTATAATATATTTGTTATAATATTAATGTTGAAATATTGTATTATTTACTAATTCAATTCTATCTCAATAACAATCAACTTTTTTTGACGAATTATTCAATAGTTAGTGGAATAAGTTGTATTAACTACCTCTTACTTATTATAATTATTTTTTAATAAGTAATAATTTAAATTTTTTTATAGAACAAAACAACATAATGAACAGAAAAAAACCGTGGTCTACGGATCCTATTGGAAAGACCCAAGAAATAGCTTGGTTCTTTAGCGTTCAGTCGAAATTTCAAGATTACATGATGGAAATATTCGTTCCATGGAACGAATCCAATTTGGTGAGATTGCTAAGTCAAATATTTTCTGGTCGAGAAAGTGTTTGTTAAGCTTTTTGATTTTCGGATTCTTAGTACATTTCTTATACGGGATATACGTATATTTATTTTAAAAGGTCAAGCAATAAAAGCTGTAATGATAATAGCATTACCATTACTTTTCTCATTTTTAAATACTCGAGCCTTAATTGAAAGAAATAAATCATCATATAATTTGATGAAGATATTTCCAGCTGTACAACATCTTGGAGCTAGAGCTAGAAAGGAAAATTTGTTGCTCGTTCCGCATCTTTTTATGTTTTCGCCAAAAGCCAAAAGGAGATATCAACGTTGCTTGCTCAATCCAAAAGAACATGTTTGGATTTTATCCAGTTCTAACACAAATCTGAATCAGAAAAATAGAATATCAGAGAAGCAAGAAACAATAAAATTGGGAAAGCCCTTTGGAAAAAGAATCTAATGGTATCGAATGGGAGATTGATTCATCTTTTAATTCAATTCCAAACGAATATTGGGAACCTGAAACAGAACCTGAAAACCTTTATGAATGGAAAGAATCAATACTTATCGTCATCGAAGCAAAGTTATTGAGGAACTAGAAAACAAAATCGAACAATTAGAAGAAAAACTAGTTCAAGTAGAAGAAGAATTCGCTCTCTCTTCAGAACCAGAACAATTCAAAAGTTTAGAAAGGGAAAGGAAACAAAGAGTTCGAGAAATCGAAAGATACAAAGAAGGGCTACGAAGAATAAAGAAACTATGTGAGAAAAGATCGCAAGAAATGGAACAAGAAAAAATGTTCCAAGAAGAATCAGATCAAGCAAGAGAATCTTTTTCCTTTTTCAGAGTCGGAAGTTTTTGAAAGGTTGTTTGAGCATTTGTCAATAGATGAATCATGTATAAGTATTAATTATACTAATAAACCGAGTGAAAAATTTAAATTGTTGAAAGAGCGACAAGACGCTTTTCAATATTTCAGGGGATTAGAAAAGAATAGAATCGTTGATCTATGGAAGGTTAAAACATTTCTTAAAAATCCTCCTGTAAATTATGATATTTTACCAGATCCCGAATGGAACATCAGCAAAGATATAAACCAATTCAATTGTATTCGATTTATGAATAAGAATTCATCTTCAAGATCTCCCTCATCCTGTGATCAAAATAAAGAACAATTAGCATTAAACGATGATTTTCAATTGAAACAATTGTTCTTAAAATAACGGATCAATTACTCTATCAATAACTAGGCCTAATCATATTTCTTACCCTAATGATGCAATTGACGTGGATATCGATCATCGTGTGAATGAATTACATTTATTCAACCAGACTTTATTGAAGTGCTTTAATTACTTCTTCAATTACAGAGATGAATTAACGCATGATTCTTTCCTTAGAGTACTCAATATTTTTGAAAAAAAGAAAACATCAGAAGATGATAACACTGAACAACTAATATTGAATAAAATAGTGAATAAAATTCAAATAGTGAATAAAGACAAGATTCAAGCTGACGAGCATGTGAAAATTGATAAATTCGATTTTTTGAAGAACGTTGAAGATTTTGTATTGAACGATTTAAAATCCGAAACTGTATTAGACGATTTAGAATCGTTCCAGAAGTATTATTTGGAAATATCATAAAATACTATATGGAATTAAAAAGATACTCTTTGGAATTACAGAAAGTATTGAATAAGAATAAATACTATTTGGAATTACAGAAAGTATTGAATAAATACTATTTGAAATTACAAAGATACTCTTTGGAATTACAGAAAGTATTGAATAAGAATAAATACTATTTGGAATTACAGAAAGTATTGAATAAATACTATTTGAAATTACAAAAGGCATTCCATAAATACTCTTTGGCATTCCATGAATACTCTTTTGAATTACAGAAAGTCTTAAATAAGAATAAATTGGAATCACAAAAAGTATTAGATAAATACTATTTGGAATTACATAACTATTTGGGATATTTCTATGTGGAATTACAAAAATATTCTTTGGAATTACAGAAAGTATTGAATAAGAATAAATACTATATGGAATTACAAAATATTCTTTGGAATTACAGAAAGTATTGAATAAGAATAAATATTATTTGGATTCATCTATTTTATCAAAACATTAAGTCGCAATTTGAATAATGTGACGCAAGATGCAATTAACCAGTATTCATCAAGTTGGATACTATGTCAGAAAGAATATTTGGAGCGCCCTTTTTTTCGACCTGTTGAGTTGAGAAATCCAAATTTTTTAAACGCTTTTGTATTATCCATTCAGATCGAATACTTTCAAAAAAGATTAGAATATCTCTTGTCCATTTCCAAACAAAACAATTTCAAAAAGAGAGTGTTAGATCCAATTGAATTATCGATTACTCAACATTGGAGTTGGGTTTGGACCAATTTTGGATAGTAAAATTAATAAAATTCTCTGGGACAATCTTAATAGTTCTCAAATTCTCTGGGACAAGCTTAATGGAAATGTCTGGGACAAGCTTAATGAAAATGAAATAAAATCTAAATCAATTCCTAATCTTGAATTCTCGATCAATAAACCAACATTAGATTTGAATGAGAAAAAACCAATAATTGAATTTATTATTGACTTCTTCGATAATGGAAAAAATTACATGGAATTATTGGAATTATTGAATAACGCGGGTCTTTCGGAAATATTCGATAATCAAGACAATTGGTTGAATCCTTTAAAACTATCTAATAAAAATTCATTGAGAGCTTCTTTTTACAAAGCAAATACCTTTTGAATTTTTAGATTATTTACACCGTCCTCGTCTTTTTTATAAAAAAAGATTGGCTTCTTACATGGGAAAGATTAATATCAAAAATAAGAATGTAACCTATGGACAATTATTAAATTTAGTTCCCATTCATAACAATCTGTTTTCTTCCTCTATTAGTGAAATGAGAGCTGTGTATTCAGAGAAAGAAACTATCTCACTCATAAAGTCACAAGTCATTATATTATTGGATAAATATTTACGTGACAAAGTGCTAATTCATGATTTGCATAAATCGTCTAATTTACTGGATAAATTGAATTCTATTCTTCGTAGAAATATCAATTTATCGATTGAAGATATTTCTAAACCTCCTTTAATAAGCCTACAAATTGTCAATTTTGACAAAAACTCTTGCTATCCTTTTTAAATAGTTCAGATTTAGAAGAAAAGACCTCTAGTCAGTATTCTAAAAACAGTTTTAGTTCCAACATAGATCTTATTCAAACTCAATCTTATCAAGATGATGTATTGTCCGAAATATTTTTTGCGAATAAAGAAAATTGTAGAAAAAGAAGAAAAATATAGTTCAACAGAAAGTTTAGAACACATAATAGAAGACAAAGCCATAGGTGACTTTATGGAAGACAAAGCCATAGGTGACTTTATTGAAGTCAAAGACATAGGTGACTTTTTTAATAAAGAAAAACTAAAGTTTTTTCTTTCAAAACTAAAGTTTCTCATTTCTTTTAATGAAATAAATTTTAATTTTGAGAAATGGGGTTTGTTTCAAACATATAGGTCATGGTTGTGGCTTTTGACTTCCACAGGGTGGAAATATACTAAAAATCTATTTTTTAGCTACTTTTCCGGAAATAACAATAAATAGTATTGATCAGTTAGTATCAATGCCGGACAATATTAGGCAAAATTGGAATCACAATTTGAATATTTTGTGGGCACTTTATCATCAATTTTGGACACTTCTAAAGTGGGAATTTAGAAATAAAATTGATCAAATTCTCACAATATTGAAGAATCAAATTCTCACAATATTGAATGATCAAATTCTCCCGATATTGAATGATCAAATTCTCCCGATATTGAATGATCAAATTCTCCCGATGTTGAATCTTATGTTATCCCGCTGGAATATTGACAAATATTGGCAAGTAGCAAATGAAAAAGTACTTAAAGCAGCACTTGAGGGAAAGGATCTATCAATATCATTTGATACATGGAAAAATATACAAAATGTTCGGGAATATGATATTTTTCTTTGTATCTTCGTTGGATTTTTCTTTTATATTTCCTCCATAATTCCCTTATTCTTGATTCAGTTCTATAGGAACTTCTATCTGATCAGATTTTTGCAGTATTCCCATTGCTCCGAGAGAGTAGGAGAAATGATTAGATCTTATAAAGACTTAGAAATTTTTCTAATTTAAATTGGTATGGTTCTTGGCTTACATTTGTGGACTATATCGAGATGGAGTCGGATCCTGATGATATAGGATTATTTCTACTATTGAAAATTTGGTATGTAAAAAATATTCAATTTTCATATCGTTCTTGGTTCTCGTTGCCTTGGTTTCCAGCGGGATCTGGAGACTGTGGGAAATATAAATCACTTGTAAAAAAAAATTTTGTACGAATTTGAAGTAGATGACTTCCTTTTGAGAGAAAATCGATTGTTTTTACTACAAGAACAAATCTCCTCAATTTGAATCGAAGTTAACCCCCCCTATTGGTTTGTTTCATGAATTGGAAACAAGAAAACAGCCAGGACTTCTTTACTTTCGATATTTAGCTGAATTTATTCAGCGAGGCCTTAGAATAGGCTTAATGAATTCCGAATTAAATTCATTGTTTTTAGCAGAAATGCCGATCTTCGCTGCTTTTTATCAGAAGATGACTTCCGTACCAATTCGCCCATCTTTATATGACCACGTGAGATTCTACCCACTCTACCCAGTACCGTCCTTTTCGAATCGAATTTTATTGATAGGGCCTAAGAAACTGGACGATCGTACTTGGCTAAAAGTTTAGCAGCAGATTCTTATTTACCTTTAATAAGAATATCTCCTAAAAGTTTTTTGAGGCAGCAGAAACTTCTGTCTCGCTATGAACCCGAGTATACATCTTCGGCTAAACAATCATTACCTTGAGCATGAAAATATCCTCAGGTCTCTCGGCTGGTCAGGCAGGCCAAAAAGACATACATGAGAAGAGCATTATGAAAAAAAACCTCATAACTTTTTGTATGACCGAAGCCGAAGGGAGAATCCTAACCTCCAGAGTATTTTGCGAGAAGAGTAATCCAATTCCAATTTGCACTCAAATTGGCAAAATTGATGTCTCCTTGCGTCATATGGATTCCAAGCATTCATGAACTGAATGATTACTATTACCTTCTTGCATTATTGGTAGAACTCCTTGGGGATCCATATAATCCGAGTGATGGTGAAAAAGAAACCACCATAAAACAAATATTGTTGTTATTGCTTCAACTGATATTCCAAAAAAAATTGATCCAGTTCTAATAAGTCCTCCTCGTAGTAAACGAAGATTCGATACATTTATTAATACTAAAAAGTTGCCTGCTCCATATCGAGAAAAAGAATTTCCTTTGCTTTTACGTAACAAAGGGCTCTACTTGAAAAAAGAATGGAACTGCTATGATGAATTTGGATTAACTACCAAAGGCTTTACTGCGCAAGATCTAGCAAAACTTGCTGATGAAATATTTCTAATTAGCATGAGCCAAATACTTCAGCTATAGACAATGATATAATTGGAGTAGCTTTGTATAGATCAAATTGGGGTCCTTGCAATTATAATCTGAAATTCAGTGAATTTTTTCAAGGACTTCCCTATAAGATAGGAAAAGCCATTATACAAAATAAACTAACGTATTTAAAAATTTCCCTAAGGCTTAATCTAGATTTCCAGGGTCGAAGGGCAAATTATTTGCATCAATGGTATTTAGAACCTTCAATTGCCGGAACAGCTGCGAAAGAGTTCACCGTATTCTATCATATTTTGGGTTGCTTGGCCGGATCAGTAGCGCAAGATTGTTGGTTTTTTATCGGAATCAAACAGAGAGAATTGGAGTCCTTTTGATCCTTTTATTGAAAATGATTTCATTCTAGCTTCGAATCTTTTACAGGGTCTTCTGGAAGAGTTTCCATCGTTGGCAATATATCGGGGTAATTCTGATTCCATCACAATTGCTCCTCAGTTCAAAAAAGATACGATGCAAAAAGGATTATCTTCTTTACTAGATAAAATCGTTTTATCTAAAGAATTAAGAAATTCCTACGGAACAGAGGATGAAACTCCTATAGTTTGTGATTCTAGGACCTGGCGTTTTAGTTTTATTCGCAGCAATCGATTTGAGCATATCAAAGATATAACAATAGAAAATCCATTATTGGATTATCTTCATCTGTTTGGAAGCTTCAAGAAAGACCGACCCGTCTTTCTAGCTTGTATTGGAAGAAATTTCTGATGTCTGGCCCCGACTTACGGCCTGTTTATGGTGGGAAGGACGATATTGTAGAAAGACAGACAGCTGCTTACTGGGAAGCAAAATTATTATACAAAAAGTTTCAAAGGCTGGGAATATATCAATTTGACACAGAAGAGTATGCACTGGAATATCAACCTTTAAATACACCAGTAATCTGTCTGGCTCGTCGATTTCTTTGGGATCCCGTGAGTATTCGCTTTCTAAATAAGCACCCTGCTTTTGAACGAAGAGAACTTTTGGTTTCTAAAGAAATCGTGAAGAGTATTTATCTTACTTATTCTAAAACAAGAGAGCTAAATGTCAGTATTAAAAAATCGTTAAAAGCTATTCGAAAGCGTAAAAGGGTGAGAAAAATAGCCCTAGAAATGAAAATTCAGACTAATGATGACGATTTACCTCTTAGCATTAAAATGGAAGAAAGAGAACATTTTGAAACTTTCAAACGCTTTCAAGAAATTGGTATCCGATTGAGACGTGTATTACCCTATCCCCAATCGGTGGTAAGTGAACGTTGTTCCGTGAAAAAACACGGGATGATAAATTTAAACAACGTTTGCTCAAGGGAGAAAGGGAAAAATAGAGATTTATTATCTAATGAATCTCTTATTTATAAGACTCTATCCGAAAGTCATGAATATTTATCAAATTTATTCTTCTCTAATAGAATGTTATTTAAACAAATGATCGATACATTGGTAAAAACAAAATGGCTTTCTACAAATGACATTGATTGCTTATTAGCGGAAGGATTGAATAAGAAAAAAAAAGCCTAGATCTTTAATTAATTTCAATATAAATTGATATTTTATGTAAGAGTAAGCATAGTAATAAATATGAGCCCAAGTCAGTTCTCTTGAACTTGATGAGATATTCTCTACTATGTTACTCTTTATTTATTTTACTTATTTTATTTAGGTTATACCTAGTATACTTTCCGAAGAAAAAATATTTCATTTGCTTCTTTCTATATATTATTTGTTCAAATTCGATTGGTCCGGATTTTGCAAACCTTCAAAACAACAATTGTTCATTCAATAGGCATTACAATATGTGTGCCTTGAAGAGGACTCGAACCTCCACGCTATTTAGCACGACATTTTGAGTGTCGCGTGTCTACCATTTCACCATCAAGGCATCCAAGAAGCTAATTTTATTTCATGGAATATTTCACAATACAATATTATTCATCATATATAGAGTTCAATAGTAGAAGAGAAAGTGGATCGGAATATTCATATCGATCTATGCCGCCTTATAGATATCATTTATATCAATATATTTTTATTATTAGATAATTTACATTAATCGATCTAATAGACGTAACATTTTTTTCTTTTTCAATTCAATAGAACTCGGTTACCCAAATCAGAATATCTTCAAAACAGAATTTTCTATGTAGTCTGTATCATATACAACTATAGTTTAATTCTATTTATTGAACTATTAATAAAGGTGGATGTAGGCATTTGTAGTTTATTTGTAAATGATAGTAAAGGAGAAATATTTATGTATGAAGTTCAATGTCTAGATTTAGTACTTACACAGAAAAGTGTTAGTCTTTTTGAAAAAAATCAATATATTTTAAATGTCGATTCGGGATCGAATAAAACAAAGATCAAAAATTGGATTGAACTTTTCTTCAATGTGAAAGTAATAGGAATCAATAGTTATCGACCCCCGCAAAAGAAAGAAAAAAGAGGAAATAGAAAACAAATAATGAAACATAGAATGCATTATAAACGTATGATTATTACACTAAAACCAGGTGATTCTATTCCACTTTTTCCTTCAAAATGAAACTTATTTAATTGCCAAACATGAACACCCGTTCGTACAGGACTTTTATTCCGGGCACACGTGATAAATCTCTATCAAGTTTTGATGAAAAAGTCCAATCTCATCCACAAAAGAAATTGACTTCCGGTCGGCATCGTTGTGGGAAAGGTCGTAATAACAGTGGAATTATTACCATACGTCATAGAGGAGGAGGTCACAAGCGTCTGTATCGTCAAATTGATTTTCGACGGAGTGAAAAAAACATACTAGGAAAAATTGTAACAATAGAGAGTGACCCTAATAGAAGTGCATATATCTGTCTTGTGCACTATAGAAATGGTAAAAAGACATATATTTTGCATCCGAGAGGGGTTATGATTGGAGATACTATTCTTTCCGGTCCAAGAGCTCCCATATCAATGGGAAATGCCCTACCTTTGAGTGCGGTTTGAATTATTAATTTACGTAATTGGAAATAACCAATTGGGTTTACAGCAAAACCTTAAAATCTATCACTGATCCGACTAGAATAGTTTGATGGGATCAATCCCAAAGGGAAACTGAGGATAAAGAGCAGCGGGTGATTGAGTTCAATAGTTTCTGGAATTAATTATTGACTCCAGAGATATGATAATATGGAGAAGACTTAATTGTCTGAAGCAGAAACAACTAAGGTAAAGGAACCCTTGTTATGAAGAGAAAAACAAGTAACTCACATTTGATTTGATGGTCAAAGGCAGATTCGAAGCTGAACAGTGAAAATATTTTTTTTTTTCTAAAAAAAGAAAATCTCTATTTCAAATGCCTCCTACGTTATCCGGAAGATGCGAAAGCATTAACGTAATTTGATAAAGTCATTCATTCTGAATGCTACATGAAAAAAGAACATAAGCCAGATGATGGAATAAAAAAACCTAGGATGTACAGAATAAGGACATAAGGAATTTCAAGTATGCCCTTCATCTTTAATCTCTCTATAAAATAGATTAAGAATAACATTTATTCACATCCAGAAAGCTGTATGCCCTGAGAGAGGCTTGTACAGTTTGGGAAGGGATTTTTACAAATTAAAGGTCTACTTCAACCAATATACCTTTAGGCACGACTATACATAATGTCGAAGTACAAGTCGGAAAAGGCGGACAATTAGCTAGAGCAGCGGGTGCTGTGGCAGAATTGATCGCAAAAGAAGGCCGATTGACCACATTAAGATTACCATCTGGGGAGGTTCGTTTAATATCTGAGAACTGCTCAGCAACAATTGGACAAGTAGGCAACGTTAAATGGAAAAATAGAACTTTAAGTAAAGCTGGGTCAAAACGTTGGCTGGGTAAACGTCCTGAAGTAAGAGGAATAGTTATGAATGCTGTGGATCATCCTCATGGGGGTGGTGAAGGAAGAGCTCCAATTGGCAGAAAAAAACCCCTGACCCCTTGGGGCTATAGCGCACTTGGAAGAAAGAGTCGGAAGAGAAATAAATATAGCGATGTTTCAATCCTTCGTCGACGTAAGTAGGAATAGTTGTAAATCCATTTTTTATTTTCTATCAATAAAAAGAAAGGTAATTAACCATGGCACGTTCACTAAGAAAAAATACTTTTGTATCTAATGATTTGTTAAGTAAAATAGATAATCTAAACATGAATAAAGAGAAGAAGATAATAGTAACCTGGTCTCGGAGATCTGCCATTGTACCCGCAATGATTGGTCATACCATTGCTGTTCATAATGGAAAGTTACATTTACCCATTTTTATAACAAATGGTATGATAAACCACAAATTAGGAGAATTTGCACCTACTTCCATTTTCCAGGGACATGCAAAAAAGGATAAAAAATCGAAAAACGATAAAAAAAAAAAATAAGATAAAAGGAACAAAATAAAAAAAAAAGAGAGAGAGAGAAACGATAAAAAAGTCTCGTTGTAAATAGTATACATTAATTCATTATGGAGGATGAAGATGAAATTTATATTTAAAAATAGGAATTTAGATTTAAATTCAACTATAAGAATACGAGCTGTAGCTAAACATGTACGTATGTCTTCTAATAAAGCGCGTAGAGTAGCCCATCTACTTCGTAATTCTACCTATATACAGGCACTTGCGATATTGACTTTCATGGATTATAGAGCATGTGAGCCCATATACAAAGTACTTGTTTCTGCAGCCGAAAATGCATATTCATTTATGGGTATACATAAGTGCTATTTAGCTGTCCTTGCGGCTGAAGTGAATGAAGGTCCTATTTTGAAAAGATTTCGACCTAGAGCTCGGGGTCGTGGTTATCCAATACAGAAATCCACTTGTCATATAAGTATTACATTATTTTACGATACATCATCGGATTTCTCTAATTCAACTCCCGATTACATTACAGTACGATGAAACATTGGATTACGATAAAAGATACATTACGGATTTATAATGGTCAAAAAATAGAAACAAAATATCCAAATAGAGGCAAGCATAATCCATTTATGCCGCAAATATACTACTACTTGCAAAAAAGTATTCAAAAAAAATATGTATGGGAAACAAAATAAATCCACTTGGTTTTAGACTTGGTTTTACTCAAAACCATTGTTCCCTTTGGTTTGAAGAAAGGGATTATTCCGAAGATCTACGAGAAGATGAGAGAATATATAATTGCATCGAAAATTATGTACAACATATCAAAAGTTCTAGCAATTCTAGTTATGGAGGAATTACACGTATAGAGATTCTGAAACAGGCCGAATTGATTTCGGTAAATATATATATTGCATTTGTCGATTTGTTTATCGAAAAAAAAGGGCCAAGAAAAAAAGAAAAAAAAGATGAAGAAAAAGAAGAAATTAAGGAATTAAGAAAGGAAGTACAAAGTATGCTTGTACAAAGTATGCTTAATTCTGTAAACAGAAAACTTGTTATTTCTATAGAAAAAGTGGATAAACCTTACAGAGAACCCAAAATTCTTGCGGAATATATTGCTCTACAACTAAAGGAGAGAGTTGAAATAAGAAAAATAATGAAAAAAGCTATTCAACTGGCTGAAAAGGCAAATGTAGAAGGTGTTAAAATAAAAATTAAAGGGCGTCTTAACGGAATTGAGAGAGCCCGGAAAGAATCGGCTATGAAAGGTAGAGTGCCCCTACAGACCCTTCGAGCTAAAATTGATTATTGTTATTATGCGGTTCAAACCGTCTATGGAGTATTGGGGATCAAAATTTGGATCTTTGTTTAAGATGAGCAATATCTTTCTCTAATCTAACCAATCATAAATCTTAAATTCTAGAAGATCAAATAAAAATAATGAAACATCTTGGAGCAGTGCTATGCTTAGTGTGCGACTCGTTGAGATCAAGCTTTTGCTTCTTTTCTAAAATGATAGAAAACTCCAAATAAAAACAAATTGGTCTCTAGTATATTTGTTTTATCTTAATTACTAAGATCCAATAAGCTAGTTATTTAACTATAGATAGTTCTATCAAATGAACGAAAGACTTTTTTCCACGAAGAGACAAACCTATATCTCTCGTAAAGGGAAAAAGAGTCTTTGGTAATGCAAGAAAAGAAAAAGGGAAGGAGAAAAAGAGAAAATGAAATCTTCTTCCTTACAGTATTGTATGGTTCATAAATCACCCCCAAAGAGCAGTGTGATAAAGCATAAGAATTATCCTGATTATTTCTATTCAGTTTATAAAAAGAGCTTTGGATCAATGGAAACTAAGAAAATTGATTCTTGTAAAATAAGAGCTCCATTGCAGAGGGTATACCTAAGCAGCCATTTGAAAGCTATGGGAACGATGGAACCTGTGACTGCATAAGATCATATAGAAATCTTAATCATTCATTGGATAGGATGGCGAAATAAACCAATAAAGAATAAATTGAATTGGAGTCCCCCAAATAACTTAGAGTTAATATTCGCCTGTAAGATACTTATTGGGCATATAGAGGTATTTGTATCCTTATATTATATGAATAATATATGTGTAATGAGTAAATACAGATTTATTTCTAGTACCTAACTATTTAAATGATCCAAATTTGCCATAGATTCTTCACAAGGAGCCGGATGAGAAGAAATTTTCATATCCGGTTCTGAAATAGAGATGGAATTCAAATAGTATTATATTATACAACCATCGACTAGAACCCAAAAAGAACGAAATTTCGTCACCAACATAGGGGAAGAATCAAGGGAATATCTTCTCGGGGTAATCGCATTTGTTTTGGTAGATTTGCTCTTCAGGCATTGGAACCTGTTTGGATAACATCTGGGCAGATAGAAGCAGGACGACGAGCAATTACTCGTTATGCCCGTCGCGGCGTAAAAATATGGATACGTATATTTCCCGACAAACCTATTAGAACGAGACCTGCAGAAATACGTATGGGTTCGGGGAAAGCCAAGGGATCTCCGGAATATTGGGTATCCGTCGTCAAACCAGGTCGAATACTTTATGAAATAAGTGGAGTATCAGAGACTATAGCTAGAGCAGCTTTTCAAATCGTTGCATATAAAATGCCTATACATACTAAATTTATTACTAGTTCGCGTAAATAATGCCGAACCAAAGAGATATTTCTGGTAGAAAAAGATCATTGAATTGCTAAGAAATACTTTTTTTCTGCCGAGGTAACAATTCTTTTGGAGGAAAAATGATTCAGTCCCAAACTTACTTGAATGTAGCAGACAACAGTGGAGCCCGAAAATTAATGTGTATTCGAGTGCTAGGAGCAGGTAATCGTAACACCGCTAATATCGGCGATATTATCATCGCTATAATTAAAGAAGCAGCACCTAATATGCCTCTGCAAGAATCAGAAATAGTTAGAGCCGTAGTTATACGTACGTGTAAAGAACTTAAACGTAGCGATGGAATGATAATACGATCTGATGACAATGCAGCAGTTGTCATTGATCAGAAAGGAAATCCAAGAGGAACTCGAGTTTTTGGTTCAGTTACTGAGGAATTGAGAGAATTGAATTTCACCAAATAATCTCATTGGCTCCTGAAGTACTATAAATACTTATAAATTATGTAGAAGTAATGTCAGGCATATTCCTAAAAAAGATAAACATGCCTTTATATTGAGCTTGTAAATTCTTAAGAATTAGTTCGTCATGGGTAATGATACTATTGCTAATTTAATGACTTATATAAGAAATGCTGACATGGTCAAAAAAAAAAACAGTTCGAGTAGCAGCTACTATTATTACCGAGAACATAACAAGGATTCTTCTACGGGAAGGTTTTATAGAGGATGTTAGGAAACATAGAGAAGGTCAAAATTATTTTTTTGTTTTAACTTCAAAATCTAGGGGAAGGACGCAAAAGAGATATATAACCGCTTCAAAGCGTATTAGCAAACCTGGTCTGAGAATCTTTCTAATTCTCGAGAAATCCCTAAAGTTTTAGGTGGAATGGGGATTGCAATCCTTTCTACTTCGCAAGGAATAATGACTGATCGAGAAGCTCGACAAAAAAAAATAGGAGGGGAATTATTATGTATTTTTTGGTAATTCCAAAACAAAAAGTAAATGCCTAAATTACATTTTTGCCTCCAATATTGCAATGCTGTAAAAAAAAAAAAAAAGAATTTAAACAAAATAGATTATTGATAAGAATTTAATTGAGTGTTGAGTGTTCAGTGTCAGAAATTTGGCTGACAAAAAAAGAATTCAACTATATTCAATGAATATTATTGAGTAGTAATAGCTGATAAAAAAAAAAGATATTCATAAAAAAAATTGATCAAACGTCTTTAATTTAATGAAATGATTCTTCTCTTTTAGAAATCTATCTAATGTCATAGTTAATAACAAAGTTAATATGTTATAGTTAAAAAACTAGGAAAAATGAGTACCAAAAAGAATTTTGTCACTATTGATGGCGTAGTTACCAATAGCATTATCCTAATGCTATGTTCTTAGTCCATCTAGATAACAATATAGATGTTATTAACGGTTATATCGGGTAAATGAGATGTCGATCAATACGAGTAGTACCAGGAGATAGAGTGAAAAGTTGAATTACCTGTTTATGATTTAAGCAAAGGACGGTATAATATATAGACATCCCGTCAAACGAAAGAATGATGCTACCGATGAGGCCCATTAACAAAAGATTTTAGCATTAAAAAAAGGACCACAAATATGAAAATCCGTGCTTCTGTTCGCAAACTTTGCGAAAAGTGCCGCTAATCGTAGACGGAAACGCCTTGTTGTAATTTGTTACAATCCAGGGCATAAACAAAACAGGGATAATTCCCATATAAGGGAATTATAAAAGAAATAAAGAAATTTCGGCATCATATATATAATAATAGATTATAATTATATATAATTATTATTATATATATATTTTTTTTTTTTACTTCAAAATATAATATCAAATTGATCAAAAATGATAAGAAGAGAAGATTTGTGTTGTGTCAAAAAATACCCAAAAATTTGTATCAAAAAATACAAAAAAATTTGTATCAAAAAATACAAGAAAATATGTGCCACGTAGAGCTACAAGAAGATTTTGCCACGTAAAACTAAACATCGAATACTGAAAGGAAATTATTTGCGTTCGAACAAGTTTTCGCAATACCATTGTTACTGTTACAGATACACAAGGGCAAGCGGTTTCTTGGTCTTCTGCCGGTGCTTGCGGATTCAAAGGTACAAAAAGACGTTCACCATTTGCTGCTCAGATTGCAACAGAAAATGTTGTTCATACTTTAGTAAATCAAGGTCTTCTGAAAGAAGCAGAAGTTCTAGTAAGTGGCACTGGTCCGGGGAGAGAAACAGCAGTGCGAGCCATTTATAAAAGTGGTATAAAAATAAATAATATACATGATGTAACTTCTATGCCACATAATGGATGTAGACCTCCCAAAAGGAGACGTGTGTAAGAATTGAATAAATTGAAAGAGAAAGAAATGATTAAATCATTAAAATAATATTATGAATCAGAATGAAATATCAGTCTCAATAAAGATACCAGAATTGAAGTGCGTCGAATCCAGAACAGAGAGTAAGCGTTTTCATTATGGTCGTTCACTCTATCTCCGCTTCGCAAAGGTCAAGCTATACAATAGGTAGTGCAATAAGAAGAGTTTTACTCGGAGAAGTAGAAGGAACATGTATCACACGTGCTAAATTTCACAATATATCAAACGAATATTCCATGATAATAGGTATTGAAGAATCAATACATGAAATTTTGATGAATCTAAAAGAAATTGTACTTCGAAGTGATGCGTACGGAATTCGAGAAGGATCTATCCATGTTGTCGGACCAAAAAAAGTAACCGCTGAAGATATCATACTATCACCTTCTGTGAGAATAATTGATACTACACAACATATAGCTAACATAAATAAATCAATTACCTTAGATATATCATTACAAATTGAAAAAGGCCACGGATATATTATTCAAAATCCAAATAATTCCAATTATAAGGATGAAATTTTTCCTATAGATGCTGCCTTTATCTTTCCTATAGATGCTGTCTTTGTCCCTGTTCAAAATGTCAATTACAGTATTCACTCCTATTGGAGCGGAAATGAGATACAAGAAATTCTATTTCTTGAAATATGGACGAATGGAGGATTAACTCCTAAGAAGCACTTATGAAGCTTCTCGTAATTTAATTGACTTTTTCTTCCCTTTCTAAATGCAAAGGAAGAGAACAGCGATGGAACAAACAGTCTAAGCGACAATATTATTCCTTCCTTAGCTATTTCGCATACATCGACTGATACGAAGAGAATAGTTTTTCAATCAAATGTATATTGACCAATTTAAACTTCTCTACTAGGATATATATTGTCTCAAAAAGGCAAATATAAATACAGTATCAGACCTTTTGAATTACAGTGGAGAAGATTTAATGAAAATAAATACATCTTGGGGAACATTCTGTCAAAGAAATATTGGAATTGATGCGAAATATTGGAATTGATTCGGAATCCGGTTTAGATTTATAATAGTTCTATTTTGTCTCCCCCATTCATATATCTAGGGAGAGACCATTTATCTTAAGTACTCCCTAGATATATAAACAAAAGATTTCCCTCCTCTCCTATATTAAGATATTCTAATTTATATCAAATTGGAAAAGACCTAAAGTTAAAGATTCATCGATAGGTAACGTTGCTCCAATACCTAACCAAAGAGCTACTGCGGTACCGATTAAGAATACTGTTGTAGCTACTGGACGACGAAATGGATTTTGAAATTGATTCACATTCTCCAAGAAAGGGATTGTCAATAGTCCTGCAGGTACTGAAGCCATTAAAAGGACACCTAATAATTTATTAGGTACTGTACGAAGTATTTGAAATACGGGGAAAAAATACCATTCAGTAATATTTCCAAAGGAGTTGCAAATGGATTTGCCGGTTCACCAATCATTGATGGTTCTAGAACTGCTAAACCTACGGTACATGCAATAGTACCAAAAATAACTACTGAAAAATATATAAGAGATCAGTGGGCCAAGGCGGGCTCGCCATAATATTATGTCCCATGCCTTTAGCTAATTTAGCCCTTAATACAGGATCATTCAAGTCAGGTTTCTTTGTTATTGGGATGTAGATTTTGATGAATCTATCCCCCGAAAGAACCGGACATGTCAATTTTGATCATCCGGCTCGAGCAATAGTTGAAATAAAAATGATGAACGACGTATTGTTAGAATCAGTATAACTAAGAAGATCTATAGAAAATTCATAATTTTCTTTTTTCGTATGCTCAGTACCCAAGTAAGCTCACAAATTTGATCATGATCAATATGCCTTTTGGATCATCTTATTCCTTGTAATCTGTGTTTATCTAGATCCTCACAATGTATTTTGCATACAAGGTATTGACTTGTTACTGATCTGGCCTTTTTCCTTCTTTAGACCCCTTCCTTTACTCCGATAATTTATCGTATTGAAACGCAAGGGAAATGCATGCATTTTCATACTATGAAAAGGAAAGGATAAATTGAAGTAATAAATTTGACTTATTAAATGTTATTACTATTACCTGGATTTCACGGAGCCTAATTCGGATTCGATCATAGAAATAACTCTCTTATAACACAACAAAGTGTTCGCCTTTTACCCAGGTTCTAAACCTCTTATTTTTGGAAAGAAAATTGGGACAGAGACATATTTCGATCTGAATCTTTATATGGCAGATCCTAAAATTGATCTGCACGGCCTAACTAATAGTTCAAGTCACACACTCCCATAATCCATTTTCTCCATTTGAGATGAGTATCTACCTCAATTTTTTGTATTAAATATACTTAATAATTGAAAGGAGAAATCCGAGAAACATGTTTTTCGCGGCAATGATATATCGAAAAATAATAGGTTTTGAATACTGATTCAAAATGTATATTTTTTATAAAGGACCTGAAATACCTTGTTTGCGGATCATTAGAAAATGCATTAACATAAATACAGCAGTAAGAAGGGGTAATATGAAAGTGTGTAAACTATAAAAACGGGTTAAAGTAGATTGACCCACACTAGCACTTCCGCGTAATAACTCTACCAAAGGAGTTCCTATTAACGGAATGGCCTCAGGCACACCGGTCACAATTTTGACTGCCCAATAACCAATTTGATCCCAGGGCAAAGAATAACCGGTTACACCGAAAGATACGGTTAATACGGCTAGAATTACACCCGTAACCCAAGTTAATTCGCGAGGTTTTTTGAATCCACCTGTTAAATAAACGCGAAATACATGTAAAATCATCATTAAAACCATCATACTTGCCGACCATCGATGGACCGATCGGATTAGCCAGCCGAAGTTCACTTCAGTCATTATGTATTGAATAGAGGCAAAAGCTTCTAGAACGGTGGGACGATAGTAAAAAGTCATAGCAAAACCGGTAGCTACTTGTACCAAAAAAGAAGTCAGTGTGATTCCCCCCAGGCAATAAAATATATTCACATGAGGAGGAACATATTTACTAGTGATATCATCCGCAATCGCCTGAATCTCGAGACGCTCTTCGAACCAATCGTATACTTTATTGAGATAGGTAAACTCAAAACCCCCTCTGAAAACCGTATATGAAAATTTATTTTCATACGGCTTAAACAAGAACACTCAAATACTTTTTTGAACAAAGTAGATGGTTTGTCAAAAAAAAATATTTGATAGATATTTCATTTCTTTGTATGAAGGAAGAGGATTCAGAATAATCCATGATTTCCTACAATAAGAAGGAAAAAAATTTCATAGTGATAATGCTCAAATTTCAAGTTGGCTCATTCTTATGCAAAAAAATTGCTATAGGCCTTTTGAACGATCTTTTATCCTATTCGTGATATAAATCACTTAGAGAACAACTAGTATGGACGATCCATAGGAATTATCTTGTCGAGATCTCAACTCAATAGATGAATAAATCTAAACCCCAGATTTTCATTTCACCCCGATGATTTTTTTTTGAATACTCGAAAGGTTTTATGGGTTAGAACCTTTCCATTTCATTGTTACTCACTATACTAACTAATAAAAATGGAATACTATCTCATTCTTTGGTCAGCATCAGTATAAAGAGGAAGACAGATCTCTCAATTGATTATCATAGTTTTTTCAAATTATTGAGAAGCTTGGTCACGAGGTCTTAAAAACAGGCATAAACCATAGTTCAGATTTGATTGAATTAGATACCTCGTGCTCCGGATATTTACTATTAGAGCAATATCTAACGAGGTAGGAGAACCGTCTTTATTTTCTAAAGACAACAGACCCGTTTTCTGTACTAGAATAGAGATCAATTTTAACAAGTCGCACACCCATAATTCCAAAAATCCTTAAATTCCAAGAAATTACACGATCAAACTACCAGAACGTCATAACCTAAAAATGAAAGCGATTCAAAAGAAAATTCTTAGTTTTTTTTTTTGGGGGGGGAGGGTGAACTCGGGATCCGGGTAGTTTTTCTAGACCCAACTAACTGGAATTCCGTCTAATAAAATGGAAGAATTATAAATCTCCAAAATAATAGATAAGAATACTGCAAATAGAGCCATTGCAATGCCCATAAAAGGAGTAGTTCCCCATCCGGGAGCAACTTTACCAGATTCTGTATTAAGTGGTTTTAAATAATTTCCTACAGTAGTTTGTAATGGTCCGGTTCTGGAAGTATCATCAATGGTCTGTGTAGCCATAAAAAAATAGTATTGGTTGAGATATAATTAACTTTGTATACTATTATGTATATATACATACATAGGATTACCTACCAATGGAAACTGCAACCTTAGTCGCTATCTCCATATCTTGTTTACTTGTTAGCTTTACCGGTTATGCCCTATACACCGCCTTTGGGCAACCTTCTGAACAACTTCGAGATCCTTTTGAAGAGCACGAGGACTAGTTGAAAAAAAGACCTTCCCGATCGGGAAGATCTTTTTTATTATAGAAAGAGGATTACAAAAATAGAAAATTATTTTCCCCCTTTATTGGGAACTTTGGGGGGTTCTCGGAAGAAAATAGCGAAAAAAATGATCCCTAAGGTCGATACCAAAAGGAATGTATAAACCAATGCTTCCATAGATTCGATCGTAGTTTATAATTAATAGAGATAGCTTTCGTACTAATTACAACATTTTTTATAAAAAATGTGGAATCAAAAGCAAAAGATTTGAATTCTTGAGATGCAAATTCTCAATATTGCATTAACAAGCGGAGCAATATTATATTATACCACTTGTCTTTTAGTAGTTGGATCTCCCAGTTTTTGGAATGCCCCAAATTCTACTTGAGCATCCAAATCCGGATCAATACCGGCAAAAACATCTCTGAATAGAGTTCTAGCACCATGCCAAATATGCCCAAAAAAGAAAAGAAGGGCAAATGTAGCATGCCCAAAAGTAAACCAACCCCTTGGGCTACTCCGAAAAACACCATCCGATTTCAAAGTAGCACGATCTAATTCAAAAATTTCACCTAATTGTGCACGTCTAGCATATTTTTTGACTATAGCAGGATCACCAAAACTAACTCCATCAAGTTCACCACCATAGAACTCAACAGTTACACCTACTTGTTCAACACTATATTTTGATTCTGCTCTCCTAAAAGGGACATCGGCTTTCACAATTCCTTCTTCATCTACTAGAACGACTGGAAATGTTTCGAAAAAGGTAGGCATACGACGTACAAAAAGTTCATGTCCCTTTTTATCTTTGAAAATTGGGTGTCCTAACCAACCAACAGCAATTCCATCTCCATTGTCCATTGCACCCGCCCTGAATAACCCCCCTTTAGCTGGATTATTCCCAATGTAATCATAAAAAGCAAGTTTTTCAGGAATTTTTGACCAAGCTTCTGATAGACTTAGATTTTCAGCCAGACCGGCACGAACCCGTCGATCTATTTCTTGTTGGAAGTATCCCTGATCCCACTGGTAACGAGTAGGACCAAATAATTCGATCGGAGTGGTTGCGGAACCATACCACATTGTTCCGGCTACAATGAAAGCTGCAAAAAACACAGCAGCAATACTACTGGAGAGGACAGTTTCAATATTCCCCATACGTAATCCTTTGTATAAACGTTGGGGAGGACGAACACTGAGATGGAATAGACCTGCTAATATACCCAATATACCTGCTGCAATATGATGAGAAGCTATTCCTCCCGGAACAAAAGGATCAAAACCTTCAGCTCCCCATGCCGGATTTACGGGTTGTATTTTCCCAGTTAGTCCATAAGGATCAGACACCCATATTCCAGGGCCATATAAACCCGTTACATGAAATGCTCCGAATCCGAAACAAGCTGCTCCTGAGAGGAATAAATGAATTCCAAAAATCTTAGGCAAATCTAAAGAAGGTTTTCCCGTACGGGAATCACAAAATACGTCTAGATCCCAATATACCCAATGCCAGATAGCTGCTAAAAAGCACAAGCCAGAAAACACAATATGTGCCCCGGCCACACCTTCATAACTCCAAATACCTGGATTAGATATAGTTTCTCCAGTTATACTCCATCCACCCCATGAATCCTTTATTCCTAAACGAGTCATAAAAGGTATAACGAACATACCTTGTCTCCACATTGGATCAAGAATAGGATCGGATGGATCGAAAACTGCTAATTCGTAAAGAGCCATCGAACCGGCCCATCCAGAAACTAAAGCTGTATGCATTATATGCACAGCGATTAATCGGCCAGGATCATTCAACACGACGGTATGAACACGATACCAAGGCAAACCCATGAAAATACCCCTTTATCAGAAAAAGTAGATACTATGTAACTTTCTCGCATTAGAGACAGATTATGCTATGGAATTAAACCTTTGTCTCAAAGGTGAACATCTATCTATTAATAGAACAGTTTCAAAAGATAGAATTGAGAAGCGGATCTATTTTATCATTTATATCTACCAATATACAATGTGGTAATTGGTCCCATTTGTTTTGTATCAAACAAAGTAAAGTAATTTATTACGTAGGTATTTTACGAAGAAAGGCACGTCCGCTTATTTGGTCCTATCACTCATTTGATCTTATAATCTATTTTTGTAATAGAAAAAAAATACTTAATATACTTTTGATATGATAATCAACAACTTCCCCTCTCTCTTAGTGCCTTTGGTGGGCTTGTTTTTTCCAGCAGTTACAATGCTTTTTCTTTATTTTTATATTCAAAATGACGAAATTTTATGAATCTGATGAATATATCATATTCATATATATATATTTTTCTAATATAATATAAAACCTTCTTTCAATAGATCTAAATAGATATTTATCTTTATTTAGATCTATTTATAATATGATAAATAACAAAAATAGAAATGTATATGGTATCATATGTATGAGACATATTAGACCCGTGTGTGAATTTCTTACTTCTACTTCAAAATATGCTTATATATATATATATATACATTTGAATGGAGAGATTAATAATTTTGATTTGACTGATACAATCAAGTATTATTTTGATAGTCAATAAGTTAAGGGCAAAAAAATTTCCATGCTAAAAAAAGAACAGACAAAAAAATAGCACGGAAAAAGAAGAATCATAAAATCGTTTTGTTAAATGCTTATATGTATATGGCTAGTTTACTAATACAGTCAATTTATGAGAATGACTTCTGGGTGGGAGTCAAAATTTGTTAAATCTCTCAAATTAAATAGGACGTAATTTGTTATGAATCGTCGATCCAAATGGCTCTGGATAGAACCCATAAAAGGGTCTCGAAAAATAAGCAATTTTTTTTTTGCTTGTCTCCTCTTTTTGGGTTCACTAGGATTTTTTGTGGTCGGAATTTCCAGTTACCTTGGTAGGAACCTGATACCCTTATTGTCATCTCAGCAAATACTTTTTGTTCCACAAGGAATTGTGATGTGTTTTTATGGGATTGCAGGTCTGTTCATTAGCTCTTATTTGTGGTGCA
This sequence comes from Chamaecyparis obtusa, assembly GCA_027943335.1. Classification (NCBI taxonomy): domain Eukaryota; kingdom Viridiplantae; phylum Streptophyta; class Pinopsida; order Cupressales; family Cupressaceae; genus Chamaecyparis; species Chamaecyparis obtusa. The sequence goes on from BSBK01009740.1 coordinate 31,577, forward strand.
CTATTTTGTGCAATGTGGGTAGTGGTTATAATAAGTTTGATGAAAAAGAAGGAGTTGTATGCCTTTTTCGCTGGGGATTTCCCGGAAGAAATCGTCGTATTTTCCTCCAATTTCTTATGAAGGATATTCAGGCGATCAAAATGGAAGTTCAAGAAGGTATATTTCCTCGTCGTGTTATTTATATGGAAATAAAGGGCCAACAAGACATCCCCTTAACTCGTACTGAAGAAAATTTGACCCTGCGTGAAATGGAACAAAAAGCTGCTGAATTAGCCCGTTTTTTGCGCGTATCCATTGAAGGATTTTAGAATAAATAAATTCATAGATCTCGTATCAGTAGATACCAGAAAAAGTTTTGACATAACATTTGTCTGGGGGAGGGGGGGAAGACCATATAGTCACTTTTATTATTCTTTATCTATTAGAAAGGGGGCAAAAGGTTCTAATAAACACGGATATAATATATAAAAAGAATACAATGAAGTAAATGACTATAGTTTTTGACACTTTTTTGACATATTCGAAAAAATCATTTTCTATACAAAGAAAACAAAATTGGTATTATTAGACTGAAATTTTCATTTATTTTATTTGTCAATTGAAGCGATTCTTCGGATCAAGAGTTCAAAATTAGTCCAGATCTAAGCGATTTTCAAGGATTGATCCTTTCTTTTTTACTCTACTTCTCACTCAGAACATAACTATTCCTCATCCGAAAGATATTTTCTCTCGAGGTCGAAGAATTACGCAAAAGATCATTCTATGGATCTCATACCTCGTTCTATAATTCGCACTTTATTCAGATTTTGGGCAGAGCTGACGGGCCAATCGAGCTCGTTAACGATTCACGAATTGGAAGTTGCCAAATATAAAGCATTAGCTTCTCTACAATATCTTACATGTTTAATAGTATTGCCTTGGGGAATTTCAATTTCATTACAGAACGGTTTAGAATCTTGGGTTACAAATTGGTGGAATAATGGTCAATCGAACAAAATTTTTGATTATTTACAACAAGAAGACACTATAAGAAAATTTGAAAAAATAGAGGAACTATTCCTGTTAGAAATAATGATGGAAGATTCTTCGGAAACGCATTCGCAAGATATTCGTGTAGAGATGCAGAAAAAAATGATCCAATTAGTCTTGATATATAATCAAGATTGTATCCAAATCATTTCACATTTATTAGCAAATCTAATAGGTTTGGTTCTTCTAAGTGTTTGTCTCATTCTAGGTAAGAAGAAACTTGGCATTCTCAATTCTTGGATCCAAGAAGTCTTCTACAGCCTAAGCGATACAATGAAAGCTTTTACTATTCTTTTAGTAACCGATCTATGTGTTGGGTTTCATTCGCCCCATGGTTGGGAACTGATAATCCATTGGATCTTTGAAAATTATGGATTTGCCCATAACGAACGAATAATATCTGGTCTTGTTTCAACTTTTCCAGTCATCTTAGACACAATTTTAAAATATTGGGTTTTCCGTCGTTTGAATCGTACATCTCCTTCACTTGTAGTAGTTTATCACTCGATCAGTGAATAACAAATGGTTTTTCCCCCGGGCAATACTTCTTATTTTTTAGCTTTAGGTTTAATATAGTAGCAGAATTGCAAGCAGGTAACTATCATAGTTACCTACTACCCTTTATTTGAAATAAAAGAATTGTAACAAAAAATTGAACCATGCAAAATAGAAAAACTTATGATGACTGGATGAAAAAGTTGATAGCTCAATCAATTTCCGCCTTAATATTGATAGATATAATGACTCGCACATCTATTGCAAATGCATATCCCATTTTTGCACAGCAAGGTTATGAAAATCCTCGAGAAGCAACTGGGCGTATTGTATGTGCCAATTGTCATTTGGCTAAAAAACCTGTGGAGATTGAAGTTCCACAGTCCGTGCTTCCTGATACCGTTTTTGAAGCAGTTGTTAAAATACCCTATGATAAGCAAATAAAACAAGTTCTTGCTAATGGTAAGAAAGGAACTTTAAATGTAGGAGCTGTTCTTATTTTACCCGAAGGTTTCGAATTAGCTCCTCCGGATCGTATTTATCCTGAGATTAAGGAGAAAATAGGTGATCTTTATTTTCAGAACTATCGTCCCAATCAAAAAAATATTCTAATAATAGGTCCTGTTCCTGGTCAAAAATATGGTGAAATTGTGTTTCCCATCCTTTCACCAAATCCCGCTACTAATAAAGCAGCTCACTTCCTGAAATATCCCATATATGTAGGTGGTAATAGAGGAAGAGGACAAATTTATCCCGATGGGAGCAAAAGCAACAATACAGTGTACAACGCTTCAGCAACGGGCAAAATAAGTAAAATTGTACGTAAAGAAAAGGGTGGATATCAAATAACTATTGATAATTCATCAGACGGTCGACAAGTGGTAGACTTTGTGCCCCCGGGACCGGAACTTCTTGTGTCAGAAGGCGAATTCATCAAGGCGGATCAGTCGTTAACGAATAACCCTAATGTAGGTGGATTTGGTCAGGAAAATGCAGAAATAGTACTTCAAGATCCTTTACGTGTTCAAGGTCTTTTATTATTCTTAGCATCTGTCGTTTTAGCACAGATATTTCTGGTTCTTAAAAAGAAACAATTTGAGAAAGTTCAATTGGTCGAAATGAATTTTTAGGCGCATAAAAGATTTGAATCTCCATCTTATGTTAATGCAATTATGTATAATAAATAAAAATTGCAACAATAAAGTCATACTTTTTCGGAATCCTTCATTTGCCCCTTCCCTCTGTTCGAATATATTGATTGTGAAGGATCAGGAGATATAAATAATATTTGCATATTGAATAATGAGTGATTCTGGAACAAAATTGTTAAACAGTGAGTTCCCTAGTTATGCGCGATATTCAATATTATATACATGTTATCTTTTATCACCTTCATTTATCACAAATAAACAAATAGAAGGAAGGAGAGAATTCAGTAATCTTGGCTTACTATTTTATTTTCGCTTATTTTATAACTTATCTTACTCCTTGAAAAAGTAAATATATATATATATATATATATATATATATATATATATATATATTTTTTTACTTTTTATCATTATCTCGCCACAGGCGTTCATTCGTTTTCTAATTCCATTTCTCCTTTTTGGACTGAAATGATAAATGGAGCAGCAAAGGTATGCCCATCGAGCAAACAGGGTCTGTATCACAAAACAAACGTTTGAATCAAACGGCTCGTTCTTTTTATAGTTCAAAACTTTAAGAATATTATTCTATTTATAATAACTATTATTTGGATTTAATCCTATTAAATATATATATATATATATATATATATGAACAAAGATTGCAGAAATGCAGATGCGTAAAAAAACCATTAATTGATTTTTTTTTTTGTAATAAAAAAGCACATTCTAATTGGATCCAATTCTCTCTTTCAAATTTTTGAAAAAAAAAAAAAGAATAATCCTATTATTAATCTACAATTTACAAAAAATAACAAGTAAAGATAAAATCTTACCCTTCTTTGTGTTCAAAGAAGGGTAAGATCTTATCTTTATTTTTTAGTTTTCACTTGTCTATCTCTTATTGTAGAAGACATTTTTTTTGCTATAAGGAAGATCCTAATCCGGAATAAGAACCGTAAAAAAAAATACCTATTAAACCAATAACGAGAATACCAGTTAAAGTACCTATCAACCAAAGAGGGATCCTTCCGGTGGTATCGGCCATTTCTATTACTTCCTTTCACATTTTCTTAAGTAGTCATGAGACATAAATAATAATACATAGAAATATTAGATCTCACCAAATTCAATTGGGTAAGAAAAAATATTCTTACTGTTCCTAATTGAAAAAGTAATTAGAGAATAGAACAGCAAGTACAAAAATAAGTAACAACCCCCAATAGAGGCTAGTACGATTCAATTCAACATTTTGTTCATTTGGGTTTGATTGTGTCATAAATAGCTCCGTGGTTTAGTTTATAATAAAGTTTATCGCTGTATGAACTGCATTGCTGATATTGATCCCAAGAAAAAAACCGTAGGTACAGCTAGCCCGTGAACGGCCAACCATCTAACTGTAAAAATTGGATAGGTTCTATCTATAGTCATTAATACCTCCTAAAAAGATCTAGATCTAGTAAATTCATCGAGTTGCTCTAATGAATCGAAACGACCAGTTACTAATGGAACCTCTTGTCGGCTTTCTGTGAAATACTCATTTGGCCGAGGGCTCCCGAATACATCATAAGCTAAACCCGTACTGACAAATAACCAACCTGCAATGAATAGAGAAGGTATAGTAATGCTATGGATAACCCAGTATCGAATACTAGTAATAATGTCAGCAAAAGCGCGTTCTCCCGTATTCCCAGACATGCTAAGCTCCCTATATTATTCTAAAATCAAGGGTAAATTGATCCCATGAAAGAAAGAGATCAGGAAATGGAAAACTACTGATATCTTCTACAATCCTTGCTTGATTGTCAATATGATACCAAGGGTATATTTGAAGTATACTAAGTATAGCTAGCCTGCTTCTAACATAGCAATATAATTTTGCTTAATATAGAAAGGGAGTAGGATCATTAGTGAAATTACTACACAATTGGTATTTATTTTATTTATAGGTGGGTAATTTCATTTTTACTTTTTGATAACAGAATATCTTTTTATTGTATAGTCCCTCTATGTTTGAGGATAACATTATTATCAGATATTCAATGCTAACTTTGTATCTATTTATTTCAACTCTTTTTTTCATAAATTGAGGTAATTGCCTGACAAAAATACGTATCAATCATTGTTTTTTTCATTGATTTCTTCCATGCTTACTATAATTAGTTATTTTGGTTTTTTATTAATTTTGCTTATTTTCACCTCAGTCTTATTCATCGGGTTAAGCAGTATACAACTTATTTGAAATAAAAAAAACCTCAATAGGAATTGAGATTCCGAGTCAATTTGAGGTACTATGTAGATTAGCTATTAATCCTTACCCATTCTTTTTGAATTAAAAAAAATATGATTGAAGTTTTGTTATCCGGAATTGTGTTAGGTCTAATTCCTATAACTTTGGCTGGATTATTTGTAACTGCATATTTACAGTACCGACGCGGCGATAAATTGGATATTTGATTTAGAACCATATTCTAAACGGGCCTCCTACTGATTCTGAGGGATCAGATCTTATTAGCTTTTTCAGTCTAAGTGAAAAGAAGATCGATCAGAAAAATAAAAAAAAAGCAGGATCACGCTCTGTAGGATTTGAACCTACGACATCAGGTTTTGGAGACCTGCGTTCTACCAAACTGAACTAAGAGCGCTTTTTCTTTTTTTTTGAAAGAAAAAGAAGGGTCTGCATGTGGTATACCCCAATCACTTATTTGATTAGGGATGTTTCATCGAATAACTATCACTCGACTTTTTATCTATTTCTTTTCTTTTATAGGAGAAAAGGTAGGGATGACAGGATTTGAACCTGCGACATTTTGTACCCAAAACAAACGCGCTACCAAGCTGCGCTACATCCCTTTTAATCTAATCGTGAGTATTTTTATTCAATATTTTATATTAAATAAAATTTCTTTTGTTTTCCACATTTATCTGCCTTGGTTCCCACGTGAATAGACTGTATACACGGAAGATATCATCTATAAGATGTCTATTTATTGACAGTACTTGATTACTATCACATGTTCTGTTCAAAAAAAAATCTGTGCAAATATTTGCAGTTACTCGTAAACTACGGGTGTAGTTGACCAGATGATATATCTATCATTCTTGAGAAGGAGAACTTACGAACAATGCAAGATATAAAAACATATCTTTCCACAGCGCCTGTGTTAGCTACTTTATGTTTGGGATTTTTAGCCGGTTTATTAATTGAGATAAATCGTTTTTTCCCAGATGCCCTGACTTTTCCCTTTTTTTGACTTTCATTTTCCTCTCCTGCGAACCCGAAAGAAAAAAATGATGTTAGATTCATTTCCTTTTCTTCTTGGATAAAGAAAATAAATTAGATTCAATCTCTTTAGATTTCAAGGGGAGGGTGAAGTTAGGATAACCTAAAAGTAAAAATCTAGATCCAAAAGTTCTTCATAAACTACTTTAAAATCTTAATTAAAGATTTTATTACTTAATTAATTCTCGTAATAAAATCTTTAATTATTTTTAGACAACTTCTATCCCTTTCTCTTTCTTCTCTTTTTTTTTTTTCAAAATTAAAAAGAAAAGAAGTAGATACAATACCCAAAGTAAGTTATATGGCTAAGAGTGGAAATGTAAGAGTAACAATTACTTTAGAATGTACTAGTTGTACCCAAGATAGTGTTGAAAAAAAATCAACGGGTATTTCAAGATATACGACTCGAAAAAATCGCCGCAATACTCCTCATCGATTGGAATTAAAGAAATTTTGTCCTTATTGTTACAAGCATACCATTCATGGAGAAATCAAAAAATAGATTGAATTTCACATTTGTACCCGGAAATCAAAATATATCAAAGATATTTATTTCTTTATCTTTGTATATTAACAAAATATGTCACTGTCAATATTTCTTTTCGAAATATTTTGAAATAAAATAAATAGTATTTGAAAGGTTCATAAAACAAACTATGAATAAAATGAAGCCATCTTTTCGGAATACATATAAGCCATATTTTAAAAATAGATCTAAGTTTAGAAATAGATCTAAGTTTAGAAATAGATCTAAGTTTAGAAATAGATCTAAATCATCTTTTCGGAATGCATCTAAACGATTTTCTGCAAATCAGCAGTCTTTTCGAAAACGTTTATCGCCAATTCAGCCTGGAGAGCAAATGGATTATAAAAATATTAGCTTAATTAGTCGATTTATTAGCGAGCAGGGAAAAATACTATCTCGTCGAAGGAATCGATTAACATTGAAAAAACAATGCTTAATAGCTAGGGCTATTAAACAAGCTCGTATTCTATCTTTGATACCCTTTCTTTCTTTAAATTCAAAAGTAATTAGAGCCTAAGACTCCTCCATTTAATGGGAGCTGGGATATCTAACAAAGATAGCGCAGATTTTGTTCTATTTCTATCAAAAAAATGGATAATTTCATTATCCCTAATTTTCGTATTGTCTTTAGTTCCCCGGAGAATTTCCCCGGGAGATTCGGTTTTACTATTTCATAACACAAGAATATTTTTGAACATCATAGAGAAGCAATTATTATTTAATACAGCTATTTGTGCAAGTGTTCTACGATTTGTAAGCAACTGCTTTTTGTATAAAAATTGTATGAATTTATTATAGGAGAATCCATTAGCACGGGATGCTGCATTAATCCGAGTAATCCACAAACGACGAAAATCTCTTTTCCGCTTAATTCTATCTCGGTGAGCGGAAACTAAAGCTCTCATTTTCTGTTGGTTAGCAGCCCTAAAAAGTTTTGAATGGGCTCCCCGAGAGCCTGATACAAATGCAAGAATCTTTTTTCGACGTTTTTTTGCGATATGCCCACGTTTAACTCTGGTCATTGAAGTTGATTCTTCATAAATGACTAATCTATTTTTAGATCAATCACTTTTTTTTAGATTAGAATAAAACTGATTTTTCTAATGTATAAAATATAGATTCCAATGGCTTTTGCTACTCTAACCTTCCCAACCATAATTCTTTCAGTTAGGCACCTTCCAAGTAGGCAGGGGATTGGACCTTGCATTTAAGTAATGCAAAAAAATATGCATATATAATATCTTTTTTTCTTTTTCTTTTATTATGGATTTCTTCGTTTCTATGGTTATTTCTCTAACGGTAAGGTCCTCTCTATACGCCGGAGCCCTAAGATATCAGATGAGTATTTGGTAACTTGTATAATTTACCATCTCTAGCTCTACTCTTCCCCCCGAATTATAAAAACTCTCAAGATTTATAGATACAGTAACGACATGTATTTGTAAGAGTTCGCAAGGTAGCTGACCTTTTGTCCGTTCTCGCAGCAATATAAAACATAATCTTTATGTTTTTTCAATTTGCATTTTTTCCTCGCTCAATGGATTGATGACCATTCGCTACCAATGAGGAAGTGCTTTTCATCCCACTTTAGGTGATTGGATTTGCATCAATTTAAACCATAAATTTCATTTTCCCCGGTACAAGGGAACTGATAGATCTGTACTTTTTAACAGAAGAAAACTTTTGTTAGAGCAATTTCCTGGTCCGTTTCAGCTTCTGATCCAAACGAGTCGCACATACACCCTCGCACATACTCCTTTACGCTGAGGGCATCCTCGAAGAGCAGGAGATTTTGTTCTATTTGCTATTGGCTGTCTCGCGGTTCTAATAAGTTGTTGAATAGTCGGCACTTTGAATTCTATTTTCAATTAAGTGAATGGTTTAGGTGATTCTTAACCATAAGAGGATCTATAGATCTAACGTACTTTTATACGTACCTATAATAGTAGTAGGACTAGCCATTATTTCTTTTATTATAATGTCTATTTATAAAATTGAGGAAATCATATAGTCTACACGTTACGATTATTAATATAATATGTGGACTATCTTTCAAATTCAAAAATATTCTTTTGTTACAATCAATATTCTAGCATTTTTTTCTCTTTCTTTAAACGACAAGAGTCTTTAAGATTCATTCTTCTTTAAAAATGAGGAATTTAACAAATGAAATCAAAGAATAATTGAACAAATATGAAGTTATGGTAAGTGGCACTCGTCTGGGAAGCGAAATAGCAGTGCGAGCCATTTATCAAAGTGGTATAAAAAAATGATATATAATATATAAGATATATCATTTAATGAAAAAAAAGATAAAACTATATAAGCAAAAAGATGATCTATATAGGAAGGATAAGATCCTGATCTATAGTATCAAATTTAACAACTAAAATGGTAGAAAGAATATGATTCTATATATATAGAAGGGATAATATTCTTACCTATAGTATCAAATTTAACAAATAAAATACTAGAAAGAATATGATTCTATATATAGGAGGGGGAAGATGATTATATATAGGAAGGAAAAAATTATGTCATATGTAATGAGCTTGAATTTAACAAGCATCCCTAAAGTTCCATATCTCGCGGATAATCTAGCGGATAAGAAAAAACAAAAACAAAAAGAAGAACAACAACAAGAACAAGAAGAAGAACAAGAACAAGAAGAAGAACAAGAACAAGAAGAAGAACAAGAACAAGAAGAAGAACAAGAACAAGAAGAAGAACAAGAAGAAGAACAAGAACAAGAACAAGAAGAATACCCGAACCCAGAAGAAGAAAACCCGAACCCAGAAGAAGAAAAAAAAAAAAAAAAAAAAAAAGAAAAACCAGAAGAAGATGAAATTTGGGTGGAATTATATTACAGACTCTTTTTTGGAAGATATCTTTTTTTAGGTAGAGCGCTAGAAAAACAACCTGCTGACCAAATAATGAAAAGCATGATTTATTTAAATCAAGAAGATCAAACAAAAGATTTCATGTTTTTTATTTCCTGTCGAGGTGGAGGAATGCTACAGGGAGTAGCTGTTTATGATGTTATGCAATTCGTAACAGGGGATGTATTTACATCAGGCTACGGGTTAAATGCTTCAATGGGAGCTTTCCTTCTACACGGGGGGGAGCTTGGTAAACGGGTATTAAGCATAAACGGTCGCATGATGATTCATCAACCTCATATGTCTCCTTATGATCGTCGTCGCCACGTTGAATCCGGCTCCGATGCAGAGTTTATTAGCCGATTGCGGACGTATATTTTGAATACTTATATAGAAAGGACAAGGCAAGATCCCGAACTAATTGAAAGTCTCTTAGAAAGAGATATTTTTCTGAATTCAGAGGAATCAAAAGCAGTTTATCTTATCGACGAAATAGGCGTAGAAGGAATGGGACTGGATTTAAAAAATCTATCGCTTTTTTATGCCAATCATGATAACCATTTGATGGGTTATAGCAATCATGAAAATGGGTTATGACAATTATGAAAATTTTCATCATGGTCGTGTTTTATGGCCTCGGGGGGTACAGCAGGCAATAGCTTTTGCGAAGGGAAAAAAGCAGGAGACAATAGCTTCTGGGGAGGGAATAGCTTACGCAATTAATGCAAGTTCAAGGTTTTCATCTTCTCAGGAGGAAGTTTTATCTCCTAAATAGTTACTTTTATCTAAGTAGGAGATTTATTCCATGATCTACACAATCGTCTACACGATCTTGTACGTACACAGCTATGGCTGGTTGCTTTAGTAAGTTACTAAAGCAACCAGCCATAGCTGTGTAAGCCTATTCCTAATAAATCAACACCTAAATAACATGTCCAAACTAGAATAAATCCTAGAGAAGCAACAATTGCCGATTTTTCTTCTTTCCAACCCCTGTTTATTCTAGTATGTAAATAAATTGCAAATAGAATCCAAGTTATGAATGACCAAGTCTCTTTTGGATCCCAGCTCCAATAAGATCCCCATGCTTCGTTGGCCCATACTGCCCCGGAAAGTATACCTATAGTTAAAAGAGAAAATCCTAGACCAATGGAACGATAACTTAATTGGTCTAATTGGTTAATAAAGACCCATTTACGATAATTTCTAAATGAAAGGTAAAAAGTATGTTTCAATTCCTTTTTTTCTTGATCGTGTGAATACCAATTTTTATTGAAGAAAAAAGAATTATTCACATTAAGAAAAATCTTTTGATTTATTTGGGACGCAATGACCAACAAAGCTATGGATGATAGGGATCCACATAAAAGAGTTGCATAACTGAGTAATATCATACTTACATGCATCATTAACCAATGAGATTGTAAAGCGGGTACTAACATTGCAGATTGCTGCATTTTATCCGGAAGACCTAAAGTAGCAAAACCATGAGTTAACATAGCACTTGGCGCGGTGATTGCACCTAACCACCAAGCATCCTGGCCCCGTAGTTCTATAACTATATGAATCATGGAGGAAGTCCATGAAAGGAACATGAATGACTCATACAAATTACTTAACGGTAAATGTCCCGAATAGAGCGAACGGGCAACTAATACTCCCGTTATACAAATACACGTCACTATCATGCCCTTTCCTCCTGAATTACTTAGTTCTTCACTTTTATAAACTAAGGTTCCCCAATAAATAAGAGTGATCACAAAAGTAAGAGAAAAAGAGACATGAGCTGATATATGTTCTAGAGTTATAAATATCATAATAAACCCATTTATTCTTTAATATAGGATTCGTTTCGTAAGAGAAGGATCAAATCTATTGATATGTAATCAATCATATTGACATAGATCGAACAATGATAGTAATTTACTATATATAGGTACTCCATAAGTAATAGATATATATCTCATTTTTTTTTTTTTGATTAGATAGACTTAGACAAATGTAGTGTAGAGGTACAAGCACGAGATTAGAAAAATTGATATCAAAGCTATATTTTTCCATCTATATTAATAAATGGAATTAAAATGAATGAATTTTCTTTTTTTTTGTATATACGTTCTCTGTTATAAACGCATCTTGATACTTTGTATCATATCTCAAACTCAAATCGAAAAAGATTTGATGGTTAAACTAATAGAATCAAAAAGGAGCTTTCCTTTTTGTACATGAGATGTTCGTGTTCATCCTATATTCTTAAATAAATATAGGAGAATGCAAATCCTGCGGCCAGAATCTTATTTTCTTCTAAATATCTTATTCTAGAATGTATTTTTTTTTCTTTTTTTGCACTCAATGAGAATCTTGTATTTCATAAAAATTAGGTGCAATATAGTCTTTGCGCAAAGGCCACCCAATCCAACTTTCTGGCATCAATATACGTTTTAGACATGGATGACTTTCATAAAATATTCCCAACATATCATAAGATTCCCGTTCCTGGAAATTAGCACCTTTCCAAATACATAGAACAGACGGGATTCTCGGATCTTCCCTTGGGACAAGTACTTTTATACACACCTCTTCGGGTTCATCTGCATTATCCTTTATTATCGTAAGATGATATACACTAGCTAAGGAACCCCCTGGTGCTACATCATAAGCACACTGAGAACGGAGATAATTAAAACCATAAACGTATAAAGCAACGGCTATAGAGACCCAATCTTCAGATTTGATTTGTAATGTTTCTGTGCCTTGGTAATCAAAACCCAAAGGTCTATGAGCTAACTTATGCTTGGCTAGCCAAGCAGATAATCGACCTTGCATTTGATTACTATTTATTGTCAAAGTATCTGTATAAAGATTTGACATTTCTCATGGAATTTTCAAACAAAATTGATTTCCTGCTCGTTACTTTTTACTAACGATTATTCATTCGCCAGCAAACTCTCGTATTTTCAAATGTTTCAAAGGGTATGATATCTCTGAAATCGATTCAGATGTTTTGGGAGTTATCTCTAAAGTCGATTCACGAGATTCATAAGATTTATGAAAAAACTTATCCTCCTTAGTTTCAATACGAATACTGGACCCAATATTAAACTTATGCTTTCTAGTGAAATACCTCTTTCCTTGTTGAAACTCGTTTCTATCTTCAGATATTTCTTGAGCTATTTTTTCACGAAGTTTTATTATAGCATCTATAATAGCTTCTGGTTTAGGAGGACAACCTGGCAAATAGATATCCACAGGAATTAACTTATCTACTCCGCGAACGGTACTATAAGAATCTGTACTAAACATTCCTCCTGTAATAGTACAGGCTCCCATAGCAATTACATATTTTGGTTCCGGCATTTGTTCATATAATCTCACTAAAGAAGGAGCCATTTTCATGGTCACAGTTCCGGCTGTTATAAGTAGGTCGGCTTGCCTAGGACTGGATCTTGGCACCAAACCGTAACGGTCAAAATCGAATCGCGAACCTATTAATGAAGCAAATTCGATAAAACAACAACTAGTACCATAAAGGAGCGGCCATAGACTAGAAAGTCTCGCCCAATTGGACAGATCGTTTAGAGTAGTGGAAATCACTGAATTTGGAGTTGCTTGATCAAGTAAAGATGATTCTATAGGATTTATCACCGGCTTTAGATTTAGAGAATTTTCTACTCGCCTTTTATCATTCCAAAATTTGGGGGTTAAGACCATTCCAATGCTCCTTTTCTCCATGCATAAACTAAACCAACAATTAAGATAATCACGAAAATAAAAGCTTCTATAAATGTAAATAGACCTAAAATATCAAAACTCATAGCCCACGGATAGAGAAAGACTGTTTCCACATCAAAAACAACGAAAACTAAAGCAAACATATAATAGCGAATTCTAAATTGGATCCAGGTATCTCCCATTGGTTCTATACCTGATTCATAACTAGTGGCTTTCTCCGGCCCTTTACTTATTGGAGCCAAACTTTTTGAAATTGAGAATGCCAGAATCGGAATAAGACTGGATATGGATAAATATATCCAAAAAGTATCATATTCAGAAAATAGAAACATAAATAGATGATTCCTGTTTATAATAAATCAAATTCTTCTATTTGCTGTATTGTCAATTTATTAATCGCTTCTCTCCCCTCCCAAATGATTCATTATCATTTTTGATATTATCAATGTTTCGTCTGTGACTTAACACGGAAATTAATAAAAGAATATTCTGTATTTAATAATCCTAATACAGGAAATGGTTCGAACCCGTGCAGTTTGGCAGACTTCACGTTAATTCGTGTTGTAACGTGTGAATATGGGTTGATGTAAGGGAATTTTCTCTATTGAAATAAGGGAGCTTTCAGGGTCGTTTTTTCTAACGATGTAATGTGTGCTAGCAAATTAAAAAGACAACCGAGTTCGATTATAATCGATAGGTACCGATCCACCCGTGGAACATATGGAATCTTTCATAAACAAAATAATTATGTATGTGCCCACATTCCGACACGATGTCCGATCTGTTGTTCTCTATAACAGAGATATTGGGGAATAAGAGTCTGCTCTGGGTCGCAGTCGAAAGACTATTTATTCTAATTTGATTTAGAAAGAATCCCAAATTCTTTTTTCTTTTCGTATTTCCTCTTTACTTTTTCTTTAATGATTTTCTATGTAAGTCGTCGGTTCCACATTGAACCATAAAAAATTGGATGCGAGAAAGCACATAAGAGTTTTCTAATTGTATAGGGCTATACGGGCTCGAACCGTAGACCTTCTCGGTAGAACAGATCAAATTTCTTATTACCAAAATGATTTGAATTGTTCCAAGAACCCAACATGCATTTTTATTGCATTGGGCTCTTTCATTAACTGGTGGAAAAATCAGTTAGTCTGCCATTCTTTTCCGGAACAGATAATAAGATGGCTCCGTTTGCTTCAAACGAGAATTTTTCGGAAGCAATCCCAAAGTGCTTCAAAAGGTTCCCTTGACGTAGGTCTGTCATGCTTAGACATAGATTCTCCAAATGGAGTCTCTCTCACCCAAAAAGAATAATATGAGACTTCATACACCTCAAAGTTCATAGAGCGAAAAGAATTCTTTTTTGAGATCCTCGTATTGTACTCATTATGTCTGACATTGAATGTCCCCGAGATTGACCATATCAACTAGATCTATAGTTCGAATCAGAACGAACTTCATCTTTGTCATGCTATTGTTCTCCTAATTCATAGAGTAAGACTCAAATCTATTTTATGAACCGAATGAACCAAAAAACTCTTCTGAAAACCATTGGCGCACGTGTAAACGAGGTGCTCTACCTAGCTGAGCTATAGCCCTTCACAGTTTAGTCTTGAAGATATACTAATAAAATAGATCACTTTCTGTCAAGACGGATGATATTTGATTTAATCATTCGAATCCTAGTTAAGGGCATATTGTTTATATGTCTAATTATGCCTAAAATCTAGGTACGACTCTATCTAGGATAATAAATAACCTACTTAACTCAGTGGTTAGAGTATCGCTTTCATACGGCGAGAGTCATTGGTTCAAATCCAATAGTAGGTAAAACTTATTTGCTGCGATTGAGTAATAAATCGCAGCAAATAAGTTTTACTCCATTTTGAAAAAAAAAAAAAGAAATAAATTCTTTCCATTTAAATAATGATAATGAATCCATTTTTAGATCATTATCGAAGTTGAACTTTACAAAGAAAGAGATTACTAAGTAAATTGAAGTTATAACTCTAAATTATTATTGACTGATCAACTCATTACAGAGCAGTTGTGCTTTTTTAGGTTTTTTGCTAGTATTAGCAATTGGAATCAATATCCTATTTATTTTTATGAGAACCAATCCTTTTATTTTTGGGGTTTCCGCACTTGTAGAAAAGAAGGCAGGACGTATTGCTCAGATCATTGGCCCAGTACTAGATGTATCTTTCCCTCCAGGTAATATGCCTAGAATTTACAATTCCTTGATAGTTAAGGATAACGATACAACTGGTCAACCAATAAGTGTGACTTGTGAGGTACAACAATTATTAGGAAATAATAAAGTTAGAGCTGTCGCTATGAGTGCTACAGACGGTTTGATGAGAGGAATGAAAGTAATTGATACAGGAGGGCCACTTAGTGTTCCAGTTGGTGAAACTACTCTCGGGAGAATTTTTAATGTTCTTGGGGAACCCGTTGATAACTTAGGTCCTGTAGATGCTCTCACAAGATCTCCTATTCATAGATCTGCTCCCGCCTTTACACAGTTGGATACCAAATTTTCAATCTTTGAAACAGGCATTAAAGTAGTGGATCTTTTAGCTCCTTATCGCCGTGGGGGGAAAATTGGATTATTCGGGGGAGCTGGAGTGGGTAAAACAGTGTTGATTATGGAATTAATCAACAACATTGCTAAGGCTCATGGAGGGGTTTCTGTGTTTGGTGGAGTAGGAGAACGTACCCGTGAAGGAAATGATCTTTACAAGGAAATGAAAGAATCGGGAGTCATTAATGAACAAAATATATCCGAATCCAAAGTAGCTCTGGTCTATGGTCAGATGAATGAACCACCAGGAGCTCGTATGAGAGTAGGTTTAACTGCTTTAACTATGGCTGAATATTTCCGAGATGTCAATAAACAAGATGTACTTCTATTTATTGACAATATCTTCCGCTTTGTCCAAGCAGGATCAGAGGTATCCGCATTATTAGGCAGAATGCCTTCCGCAGTGGGTTATCAGCCCACTCTTAGCACGGAAATGGGTTCTTTACAAGAGAGAATAACTTCTACGAAAGAAGGATCTATAACCTCCATTCAAGCAGTTTATGTACCTGCAGATGACTTGACTGATCCCGCTCCTGCTACAACATTTGCACATTTAGATGCTACTACTGTACTATCGAGAGGATTAGCTGCCAAAGGCATCTATCCAGCGGTAGATCCGCTGGATTCCACGTCAACTATGCTCCAACCTTCGATCGTAGGCGAACAACATTATGAAACTGCGCAAGGAGTTAAACAAACTTTGCAACGTTATAAGGAACTTCAAGATATTATAGCTATTCTTGGATTAGATGAATTATCAGAAGATGATCGTTTACTTGTAGCAAGAGCAAGAAAAATTGAACGGTTTTTGTCACAACCCTTTTTTGTAGCAGAGGTATTCACCGGTTCCCCCGGTAAATATGTTAGTCTAATAGAGACAATTAGAGGTTTTCAAATGATCCTTTCCGGAGAATTAGATGGTCTACCCGAACAGTCTTTTTATTTGGTGGGTAACATTGATGAAGCTACCGCAAAGGCTATGAACTTAAAATAAAAAAAAAAAAAAAATGAACCTAAATCTTCGTGTACTCACTCCCAATCGAGTTGTTTGGGATTCAGAAGTTCAAGAAATAATACTCGCTACCAATAGTGGTCAAATGGGTGTATTACCCAACCATATTGCAATGATAACAGCTTTGGATATAGGAGTCATGAAAATACGACTCAATGCCCAGTGGTCCACTATGGCTTTGATGGGTGGTTTTGCCAAGATAGACAATAATGAAATCACATTATTGGTAAATAATGCAGAAAGAGGTATTGATATTGATCTTCAAGAGGCTCAGGAAAATTTTAGATTAGCGAAAGCCGATCGTGCGCGAGCTGAAGGCAAGAGACAAGCAATCGAGGCTGATGTGGATCTCAAAAGAGCTAGAACACGACTAGAGGCTGCTGATGCAATTTTGTTGAGATAAAGAAAGATTTTGTTCTATTTGCTATTGGCTATCTCGCGTTTAGAATGTTGAATAGTCGGCACTTTGAATTAGATTTGAAATTGAATGAATTCAATATAATATTCTTATGTTAAAAAGTCTTTAACTGTCTGAGCCAATAACTAGGCACATTTCCACCTATGCCCATGCCGCCTGCTATTGCAATTTTTGATTTTTCATTTTCTTCTTCGCCTAAATAAATCTATGTTATATTTCACTATTAAATATAAAAGAAATTGGAATTGCGGAAGGTCAATCGACCTATGAAATTGAGTTGCATCATACATACATAACATGATACAATATCACTTGAAAGAAAAGACTTTTTGACAATAGAGGCTACAAAATGAGTATTTTGTACTTTCTTTTGAATACAAAAGTGATTCTTTACGTTCGACACCCAGGTCGAGTAGACCTCGTTCTTGTAAGAGCTATTAACCAATAAATCATAGGGAGGGACTTATTTATGTCACCAAAAACAGAGACTAAAGCAAGTGTCGGATTCAAAGCGGGTGTTAAAGATTACAGATTAACTTATTATACTCCGGAATATCAGACGAAAGATACTGATATCTTGGCAGCATTCCGAGTCACTCCTCAACCTGGAGTGCCCCCCGAAGAAGCGGGGGCAGCAGTAGCTGCTGAATCTTCCACTGGTACGTGGACCACTGTTTGGACCGATGGACTTACCAGTCTTGATCGCTACAAGGGGCGATGCTATGATATTGAACCCGTTCCTGGAGAGGAAACTCAATTTATTGCCTATGTAGCTTACCCTTTAGATCTTTTTGAAGAAGGCTCTGTGACTAACCTGTTTACTTCTATTGTAGGTAATGTATTTGGATTCAAAGCTTTACGGGCTCTACGTCTGGAAGATTTACGAATTCCTCCTGCTTATTCAAAAACTTTTCAAGGCCCACCACATGGTATTCAAGTAGAAAGAGATAAATTAAACAAATATGGTCGTCCTTTGTTGGGATGTACTATCAAACCAAAATTGGGTCTATCTGCCAAGAATTATGGTAGAGCGGTTTATGAATGTCTCCGTGGTGGACTTGATTTTACCAAGGATGATGAAAACGTGAATTCCCAACCATTTATGCGCTGGAGAGATCGTTTCTGCTTTTGTGCAGAAGCACTTTATAAAGCTCAGGCTGAGACGGGTGAGATTAAGGGACATTACCTGAATGCGACTGCAGGGACATGTGAAGAAATGATGAAAAGAGCAGTATTCGCCAGAGAATTGGGAGTTCCTATAGTCATGCATGACTATCTGACTGGAGGTTTTACGGCAAATACTTCGTTGGCTCATTATTGCCGAGATAACGGCCTACTTCTTCACATTCACCGCGCAATGCACGCAGTTATTGACAGACAAAGAAATCATGGTATGCACTTCCGTGTACTGGCTAAAGCACTACGTATGTCTGGTGGAGATCATATTCATGCTGGTACTGTAGTAGGTAAACTTGAAGGAGAACGAGAAGTAACTTTGGGTTTTGTTGATCTATTGCGTGATGATTTTATTGAAAAAGACCGAAGTCGCGGTATTTATTTCACTCAGGATTGGGTCTCTATGCCGGGTGTTCTGCCTGTAGCTTCAGGAGGTATTCACGTTTGGCATATGCCTGCTCTGACCGAGATCTTTGGAGATGATTCCGTATTACAGTTTGGTGGAGGGACTTTGGGGCACCCTTGGGGAAATGCACCTGGTGCGGTGGCTAATCGGGTCGCTTTAGAAGCTTGTGTACAAGCTCGTAATGAAGGACGTGATCTTGCGCGTGAAGGTAATCAAGTGATCCGCGAAGCTACTAAATGGAGTCCTGAACTAGCTGCCGCTTGTGAAATATGGAAGGAAATCAAATTTGAATTTGATACGATTGATCGCTTGTAATCGAGTGACTTTCGTCTGTTTGGTCCCTTAATCGAAGCGAACTCGGCCCAATCTTTTCTTTTAAGATTGAGCCGAATACCGAATGGATGGGAATAGATAATTCGGCTAGAGGTAAGGTATTGACCTATTTTCTAATAGAGAAATCTATTTTCTGGATTACTCGATGGGGTCGGTGGATCGGTAGATCCAGGCCCGGGGGGCAAGGGCTATTCTAGCTCGCACCCAAAGTGCGCTAAAGTATGATGGTTTGTATTTGTGTCTGTTAAAAGTTGTACATTAATAATATATAGAAAAAATATAGGAAAATGTGTGAAGAAGACAAAGATTCTGAGAAAATGTGTGAAGAAGACAAAGATTCTGAGAAAATGTGTGAAGAAGACAAAGATTCTGAACATATCAACGAAACAAAACCCGTAGAACACAGATTGAAAACGGAACGTTTTAAACATTTGTGGTTTATGTGCGAGAATTGTGAGACCTTTATATATAAGAAACTTTTTTTAGAACAAAAGGGTGTTTGTGAGGAATGCGGGGCAACGCTACAGATGACTAGTTCAGAACGAATTGAATTATTAATTGATAATGGCACTTGGTGGCCTATGGACATGAATTTTTCTAGTATAGATGTTTTAGAGAAACAGCATACGACGTTTGACATTAAAATGGTTCAAAGGGTCTCAACTTTATTGTACAAAGTAATTTATGACAAATATTTTGACTTTGAGTTTTTTCACGAAAAAAATGGATTGAAAACATTAGTAAGATACAATATTACTCTTGTTAATATCGTTAAGGTTGTATTAGGAAAGAAATTCATAAAATATTTGAATTTGAATTCAAAGGAAACTATTAAGATACTACAAAATATTCTTGATACAGGTTTGAAAACAGTTCAATTTGTACTTTTTGAAATACATAAAAAAATAACAGATGAATTGCAGCGGTTTGCGCTTTTAGATACAGATACAGAAACAGCATTGAAAGATGAACAACAACTTATACGGTTTATGCATATTTTAAATAGAGATACATCATTTGAAAATGATGAACTTATATCTCTTTTGTCAATAGATGTTGTGAAAGAATTTATAGATGCAGCATTTGATGAAAATGATCAACCTATAAATTCTTTTTTTGCTATAACAAAAAATTATATTCAACCTATACAAACTGTAATTGATTTGCTTCAACTTCAAAATTGCCTAAATTTGAGCTTACTAATTAAATTAAATAAACAATTATCCAACTTAAAAGAACAATTACTATCACAAGATAAGTTCTTGAAAGTAGCGGCGGTAAACTTAGTGAAAATGGAACTTTCTTTTCCGGAAGAGAAAAGAAAAGCAAGGAAAAGAAAAAAACGATTTCCTTTTTATCCAGGAAATGATCCAGAGACAAATTACTTTTTATGGCTGCGAAAACATATTGCAATCTGCTTGATGGAAAAATATTTGGTATTGACAAAATTCAAAGATTGGTTTAAAATGAATTGTTGTGGTTTACTCAAAGGAGAAGAATTCTATCGATTCGGTTCCAATATTCTAGTAGAATACGTGAAAAAACAAGATCGCTATGAGTGTTATAATATTATTGATCATATCATGCATGATGATTTTTTATATAGTGAAACACGTGTTGAATTATTTAGACAAATAGAAAATATATATAATAACGAAAAAAATTGTGACAATAATTTATTCTTGTGTACTGAAGATACTGAGTTAATTTATCTCTATTTACTAGAGATAATGAAAAACTTTGCTACATTAGCACTAGATAGCAAAGAAAAATTTTGTAAGAAAAAGAAAGAAGAAGAAGAAAGTGATATAGAAGATACTGAAGATACTGAGGATATTGAAGAAGAATATCCTTTAACTTATGATTCTTTAACTAAAGAGGAAAAAGAATATGTTGACGCTGGCGTAAACCTAGTTAAAAAAACACTTCTTAAGCTAAGAAACGAGGAATTTCTAGACACAGAAACCGAAGAACAGTGTTATGATGATTATAATACTTCCTATCAAAAAGAAACAGGTTTACCCGACGCTATTCAAACAGGCATAGGTAAAATAAATGGTCTTCCTGTCGCACTCGGGGTTATGGATTTTCAGTTCATGGGAGGCAGTATGGGATCGGTAGTGGGCGAAAAAATAACTCGTTTAATACAGTATGCTACTGAGCATCTTCTTCCAGTAATTCTCGTATGTGCTTCTGGCGGAGCGCGTATGCAAGAAGGAAGTTTTAGTTTAATGCAAATGAATAAGATAGCTGCTGTGTTGCATACACATCAAAAGGAGAAAAATTTGCTATATATTTCAGTTCTTACATCTCCTACGACTGGTGGAGTCACTGCTAGCTTTGGTATGTTGGCTAATGTCACGATTGTCGAGCCAAATGCATACATTGCATTTGCGGGTAAAAGAGTTATTGAACAGACATTAAACCAGATAGTAGATGACGAAGATCAAATATCTGATTCTTTATTTGATTTTGGAATGTTTGATAGCATGGTTCCACGAGCTCTTTTAAAAAATGTTGTCAGCGAAATAATTGAATTATACATGCCGACTGGGTTATAAATAATAAGAAGGTGACATGTAGGATAAAATGAATATGTAATGGTTGAATGATAAATATGTCAAAGGGTCTAAAAATAAACTTATATAAGCTAAGAATCTAAATAAACTTATATACAATATAAGAATCTAAATAAACTTATATTACAATAGTAACAGAGCTGAAAAGTTAGGAAATTAAGGTAAAAAGAGAAAAACAGAAAGAAATTTTCATTGTTTTATATTATTTGAAATATTTCTCTTGTTCCATATTATTCTCAAAACAATGACACTTTTTCTTTTTTTGTTAGATGTTCGATTTGTATCTAACAAATATGGTTATGAATCACCAAAACCAGTCATGCCAATATTCAGTAACATATAAACAATGAAAAAAGTAAATATGTTGAAAATCTTCATCCTTAATATAGCCTTCCATTCTATAATTAGATGGCTATCGGGCCCATAAAAAAGGCCCTCCATTAGTTAGTCATGAGTCCTTTTCTGGTCCTCTAACCTCGTCGGATTGAAACTTTCTGTTATATGCCATTACATAATGCTATGTAATGGCGTATAACAGAAAAATTATTGTTATTAGACGGTTCAAACCGTCTATGGAGTATTGGGGTCTATGATTACATGATTACAAATATGAATTGAACATAATTCAATTCATTCAATAGTTTGAATATGAATCTAACGGACTATGTGGATATTCGCATTGAATATAATTCATTCAAGAGTTTGAATATGAATCTAACATTTTTATATTATTATTGAATATGGTAGAAAGAGATTCTCTCTCTATTCTATACTATATTATAGAGAGAAGTGATAATATTTGGATCTATAGTATCAAATTTCAAAAATAAAATGGTCGAAATGGTAGAAAGAATATAATTCTATATATTAATAAGGGATGGATACAATCTTTTTGTATAGTATCAAATTGAACAAATAATACTCAATTTCAAAAATAAAATGGTATAAATAATATACGTATAAATGATATGATTATGTATAAATCAAAATAATATACGTATAAATGATATGATCATGTATAAATGATATGATTCTGTATAAATGATATGATTATGTATAAATCAAAATAATATACGTATAAATGATATGATCATGTATAAATGATATGATTATGTATAAATAGAAATAATATACGTATAAATGATATGATCATGTATAAATGATATGATTCTGTATAAATGATATGATTATGTATAAATAGAAATAATATACGTATAAATGATATGATCATGTATAAATGATATGATTCTGTATAAATGATATGATTATGTATAAATCAAAATAATATACGTATAAATGATATGATCATGTATAAATGATATGATTATGTATAAATAGAAATAATATACGTATAAATGATATGATCATGTATAAATGATATGATTCTGTATAAATGATATGATTATGTATAAATCAAAATAATATACGTATAAATGATATGATCATGTATAAATGATATGATCATGTATAAATAGAAATAATATATGTATAAATGATATGATTATGTATAAATAGAAATAATATGATTCTATATATATAGATATATAATATTCTGATCTATAGTCTCAAATTGAACAATATATAAATAGTAGAAAGAATATGATTCTTATAAATATAAATAGGAGGGGGAAGATGATTATATATACTAGGAAGGAAAAAATTATGTCATATGTCATGAGCTTGAACTTAACAAGCATCCTTAAAGTTCCATATCTCGGGGATGATCTAGCGGATGAGAAAAAACAAGAAGAAGAAGAACAAAAAGAACAACAACAAGAACAACAACAACAAGAACAACAACAAGAAGAAGAAGAACAAGAAGTAATAAACAATAATTCAAATCAAAAATCAAAATTAAATAAAGGAGGTATTTAATATGATTACAGAAATATACTATATTAGTACCGTGGATTCAGAGGTCTGCTCCAGTTCTACTATTTGGCGTTTATTATGGCTTTTTATCAACGTTGCCAATTGGTCCAGCTCAAATGTATTATGTCCGAGCGATGTTGATTCAAAACAAAGTCGTCGACAACAGGAAAATTGTCCCTACGGGAAAATTGATCCTTGGTGGTTCTTTTGTGGCACAACTCGTGGTCTTCTCATCCATTTATCTTGGCCCTATTTATGCGAGCATTTGGAAACCTCACGTAATGACAATCATGCTTGTTCCCGTTCTATTATTTCTTATTTTTCAAACAAGTTTGATTCGGAAATACCCTTGGATTCAAAATCCGGCAATAGAGTTTTTGATTGGAGTCGCTTTACAGCTGCTGAACCCGGCCCTTTTCGGTAAATCTGTGTATACTCGGTTAACCAATATGATGCTATTCAGGTATAGTGGAAGCTATATATTTCTGCTGAGTACCGCAGCCGGATGGTTGAGCGGACAAATTCTTTTTGTCAAAATGACGAAAATTTTTTGTTCACGCGTAGAAAATGATGTTCCCTTAAAAGCGAATCGAAAACGGGAACTTTTCGCCTTCAGTTTTCAAATTATTTTTTTCGCTTATGCCATGCTCACATGCTACGGGAGGAATCCTTCTTTCATCGCTACTAAGTGGAATGATTCAAGATCGTTCATTCAGGGTCCTCGAGAAGAGTTAGAAGAGGTATCGCTAGATTTATCCGATAAGAAAAAATCTTTTAGGGAAGGTTTCAAAATACCTAAGAAAAAAAAAAGGCATAAGTCTCAAACTAAAGCTGCTATTAATATGAAAAAAAATCAAGTTAATAAGCCGCCCATTCCTCTGTCTCCTTCTTATAGAACATTAGTGAGAATTCTATCTTTAGAAGATCTCAAATTGGATACTGAGACAGATTCGACTTTAGCATCTTTTCTAATAAAAAGATGGCCATTAATCTTTTTTGATTCTAATCGGTTTAACCAACCCCTACGATACGTTAGTATAGGGGATTTTATTCTTCGTGGCCCTGTGAAGAGCCAAGTTGCTGAATATTTCTTCGATGTTTGTCTCAGTGATGGCGATGAAAGAATTTCTTTCACAGCTCCGCCAAGTATGTCTTTCTTTGCCAAAATGGCAAACTTGGGCGATCAAAGTCTTGATTCAAATCAGGATAACCTTGATGAATGGATAGTGAGAAAATCGGAGAGGAAATCTTATTTAGGCGAAGAGCTTGAAAATAGGGTGAGAGCTCTAAGCAATGGATCTCCTATTGTAGATATTCTTGAAAAAAAAATGAGATTTTCTCGAACAAAAGAAGGGAAGTACCTTTCAGAAGTTCATGATCCTTTACTCAGCGGGCCATTCCGTGGGTCGATGAATCAATTTAAATCACCTTGGATGATCCATTCAGAGGATTATTTGAAAGAGCAAAAATATTTGAAAGAGCAAAAAAAAAAACTGTCGCAATGTAAGAACCGTGATTCTACCAACCGGCCTTTTCGAATTTCCTTAATTCCACCAGAAAATAAAAATAGAATCGTTCAACCACGAATAAAAATGATTTCCAAATGGTGGATAGATAAAATTCATATGTTCTTATTAGAGGAACAGAATAAAAAAAAATGGTTGGATGAATCTACTTTGGAAGATTTAAAGTCAAGATATGAGAAAATCTATCCTAAAAATTTATCTTCATTGGAACATGTTTTCAAAACATTGGTCCCGGCGCCTTTAAATGCAAGAATAGAAGAAGGTATTGCTTCTTGCGATAAAAAATTACTAACACATTATTTGTTGCATATTTTTCTTGAAACTACAGGTCTCAAGTGGGAATTACTTCTTAGTGTTCTTCCTACCGAGCAGGCTTTGCTTTATGAGCGATTTTTTTTTATAAATTTGAAAGAATTCTCAAATTCTGAAGTCTCTATGGATATTAAGATATCGCAGAAGGATATTCTGAAAGATTTGGTAGAGATTTCAAAAGAGGGCCTGCCTTCTAAGAAGAAACGTACTAAGAAGAAAAAGAATAAGAACAATAAATCAAATTTTGATCAAGATTTATTTGAAAAAAAACAATTTGATCAAGATATGAAAGATTTTACAAATTTCTATGAACTTTATCTTATTTATAATAAGTTTATGGAAAAGGAAAAAATCCGTGTTGATGATGATGAACCTCGAATCCGAGATTTTAACAGGTTTATTGTTCCTAAATTGCCCTCCACCCTAATATCTGGAGTTCACGACCCTCTAGCTGTCAAAGATTGTCTCGAAACTCGTCCAAAAAAAGCTCGACAATTAATCATTATAAGGCCCTTTGACAAAATAAAAGAGTTACAAAAGAAGAAAAAAGACAAAAAAAAAGGATTCTTTCAACCTTTCAAAAAACTTGAACAAGAAAGAACTCCTGAACAAGAAGAAACTCTTGAAGCGGACAAGGGGGGGGACGAAGAAGAAGATCTTGTATTTAAAGATATATATGTCTTTAGTTACCCCTATGAAGGGGATTTTCGTCGAGATTTAGTAAAGGGAGCTGTCCGTTTTCAACGACGAAAAGTTTCAGCGATCAACCATTGGATAGCGAGACCAGAGTCGATTCTTTTCGGGAGACTTAGATCAATGACTCAAAAGCCAGGGGGGATGACTACTCAAAAGTCACATCACAAACCTTTTCCTAAGAAGGAAGTCAAAGAGAAGACAAAAATGAAAAAAACTTCAAGATCTTTAAGAATGTACGAAAAATTTTTAGAGAGACGTGAAAGGAGAAAAGAAGAACGTCGCCGTCGAACACAGCAAACCTTCGACGGAGAAGTGATTCACTATGTCAGAGCTGCTCTCTTGTTCACTCATACGTATTTAAGGAAAAGATTGTATTTCCCTATTTTGATAATAGCTAAAAATATTGGTCGTACTTTATTATTTCAGGTCCCCGAATGGGAGCAGGATTGGTCCAACTTGCAAAAGGAAGCATATCTCAAATGTAATTATGATGGATATGAACTGACGGACCCGGATGTCCCGAAGAAGTTCATAAAAGATTATATCAAAGAGGGTATTCAAATCAAGATTGTATATCCTTTTCGCTTGAGACCTTGGTATGAATCTAACTCTACTGAGATTGACCAAAAAACAACTGGTTTCTTAACCATATATGGGACAGAAATTGACTTACCTTTCGGTAATCCCCCAAAAGTGCCTTCTTTTTGGAAACCTATTCGCGAATGTATTTGGAATTACACGTCCGATCGGGCAAAACCTATTATCGAACCTATTCGCCAATTGATAATTATTATCAAACCTATTATCGAACCGATCCGCCAATTGATAAATAAGAAAATTAAGACAGAGATCAAGATAGATACTCGGACAGAAATCAGAATGATTCGGACTAAGCCTACGTCTAATATTAAATTTTCTTTAGAGGTCGTACAAGATGAACCATCTTCAATCCAGATGGAAAAAAATTGGGATCTTCTAGATCCAGCTTATTGGACAACCACAATGAATGATCGAATCAACCAAATGAATGAAGAGTATCTCTTCAATCTAGATATTTATAATAAATTGAAAACTGATTTTAAACAGATAATGGATCAACCTTCTCCTGACATAAAATCTAGATTGAAAAAAGAGTGGACTCGAATCAAAATTTGGCGTTCGCTTTTCCAAAAGAAAACTATTCGATTCATTAAGAAGAAATTGCCATATTTTATGAAAGTTATTCATTTTAGGGTGAAATTAATACTTATTGATCTCAAAATAAGTATGTTCAATATGATCGAATCCAATTTGGAATTTTGCATGCAATTGAGTAGAAGTATTGAAGCAATTAAAAAAATATTCAATAGCAATGACCCAATTAGCAAAAACGCCGAATCCAAATGCCAAGGAAAAGAAATTTCCCAGGCATATGTATTTCACAAAATATGGCGAGAAATAAGAAATATGAAGGGATTCTATGCGAGGGATTTATTAGAATCAAGAACATCGTCTCCTTTTATAAAAAAGAATGTTAAAGAATTTTTGCATTCGCAAGGGCTATTGGATTGCAAGCATCCTCGAGAGTTAACGGCTAACCATTGGAAGCAATGGTTAAAATGGTGTGCTGGCTATAGAATAGCCCCGCACAAAAAGAAAAGAAATAGTATTGGCAACCGGTTGGGATGGAGTGAATTTGCATCGTTTTTGGGAGAGAAGCGCTTTGCATCTTTTCTAACCCGACTCAAGAATCGGATCAAACGTCACAGATATGATCTTTTAGCGTATAGTTATCTGGATCATATGAAAGAGGATAATCACGGACCCGCAATTCAATATATACCGGAACCAGATTATCAAGCTATTACTAATTTTCAGAATCCCGGTTCTTGCAAGAAGAAGAAGAAGAAAATTTCTTCCAAAAAGAAAAATGTCGATTTTTTCTCGGCAACTAAGGCAAAATATTACAAAAAAAGTCGATATTACAAATGGCAATTCTGGTTGTTCCCAAATCTTAGAAAAAAAATCAAAAATGCAAACAAACTTGGTGACGTTTTTCCCCCGGATATCATAAGAAGACAAATTGAACAAATGTGGGAATTTCGAGAGATTCAAGTACCAAAAGAGTTTGATGTTGATGCTTTTGTAATAGAAAGTCTTCGAAAGAAAGAAGAGGAAAGGCGAAGCAAACTCGCTGCCCTCGAAGAAATTAGGGAGGCGCGCAGAAAGCGTAAAGAAGAAAGGCTCAAGACAAGAGAGGAACGGCGCAAAAAATTGGAGTCGGCAACTTCTCCAGAAGAAGTAAATAGATTGAGAAGGGCATTTAAAGGAGAAGATGACCAAAACAAGAAAAAGAGAATGCGGGAATCAAGGCAAAGATTTATCAAGCAACAGAGAGCTAGACAACTAGCAAAAATAGCTGCACAAAAAGCTGAACAGCTCAGAAGGGAAGAAAGGAGACGCAAATTGGAAGAATTACGTCGAAAAAATAAATATTCGAACAAAAAGAGGAGAGATCTTCTAGTTCGAGATTTCTATAATATTTATTATCCAAAAAAAAATATTGATAAAATCAATACAGAAAAAGAAGAAGTCCGAATAGCAATAAAGGAAATCATTTTGAAACAAGATGCTAAGAAAGCATCACAAGGTGATAGGAAGGCATGGGACCGAGTTAAATCAAAATTGGATGATGAAAAAAACAAAAACAAAAAAGTAAAAGTACCATCCGAAACCAAGACCAAACCCAAGAAAGCCGATAAACAAGTACAAGATCCCAGAATTGCCAGAACTGAATATCTGAAAGAACAGAAACGCTTTCAACGGGAGGCAAAACGTCTTGCAAGGGAGGCAGAATTAAAAGAGGAGATGAGACTCAGGGGAATGGACCCCGAAAAAGAATTGGTAAAAGAAAAATTAGCGTATCGAGAAATGGCCAAAAATATT
>BSBK01009741.1:0-173025 GCA_027943335.1 Chamaecyparis obtusa
AAACATAGAGAAAGAGAAAACCTAGAAATCTTTTTCTTTTTTGAGCCAAGTCGACCTTGACCCGAATACGGGGGCATAATTGTGCCCCTTTATGTTGACCTTGACCTGCATTGTTCTGACAGAAAATCTATTTGCGCATCCTAAAAGTTTTCCAAAAAGGCTATTTGAATCTGCTCTGTAATTCATTGTTTCGTACCTTTTTCAGAAAAATAGTTTTGTTTGTTGGGGGAGGGGTTTGCCTTGGTCAAACCCTAATTTAGGAATTAACCTTGAAATCAAAACTAAAATGGAGAATGCTAGCAAGTAGTAGAAGAATATCTAACAATGAAGCTATGGTATTCAATAGATATGCAATTCTATTTGAAATATAAACAAGTATGTTAATATGAAATCTTAGACTCAACATTAAAAACCATAAATGTAAATAAAAAATTGCATGATTATATGCTTGGAATCCACCTTGAAGGAAGAATGAATAAATCTTGAGAAGAAAACTTGAAAACCTTGATTGAACACTTGGAAGATTGAAAGTAGATGATACATTATGCATAGAATGATCTTCCTTCCTCTTTTATTTTTCCCCTCTTTTCTTCCTCCTTTTTTTTCCCTTCTCTCTTTTTCTCTCCTTTTCTCTTTTCCTTCTTTTTCTAAAATGAGAGGAGAAGGCTTCCTTATATACTAGTCTAGGACACCAACTTTTAGAGAGGTCGACATATGAGAAATAAATTCCAAATAGGCTCATCCCCTTAGAAGTGGACCTATATTAAATGTCTTTTGAGAGTCACCTCTTCAAAGCCTGAAGCAGCCGACCCAAAAGTGGGAAAAATAACTTTCAAGTCTCATCCCACATCTGACACACTTTCCAATGAAAAAAGGTGACCTGGGTCAAGGTTGAGGTCGATCATGACCTAGGTTGTTAATATGATTTAGAACAACAAAGAGGGGGTGAATCAATTGTTTTCAGGTCCAGATGTATAAAACAAACTTCAAAAAAATTTCCTCAAATCAGATCTAACAACCAAAACCAACTCGGTCATCACTGATTCAATAATAGAAACATATAACATTGCAGTCCACTACCCAGCTATATCTAACTTGTAAAACACAAAAATTTCTAAACCAAAACATTCACACTAGGATTTATAGTGGAAACCCAATCTGGGAAAAACCACTTTGTAACATGCTACTATTATTTTCACTCTTCTGAAGTGAGCTCGGTTAAAAGCCAACCCTGTCAAAGGTTACAATACATATTGTTAGGTGTGACCTCATTAAAGGATTTCAATCACTCTGTTAGAAGTGAGCCTTGTTATAGGACTTACATACACTCCATTACAATGCAACCTTGTTCAAAGGATTTAAACATATGACTGTTAGGTCAACCTTTGTTAAAAGGATTTTGACTATGACAATGGTTAGAAAGTAGCAAGTAGTATTGATCTGAAAAACATACAACTCACTTTGCTAATATCAGATCCAATTCCATACACAAATGTTGGTTTATTGACTTTGAAACTTTTCCATCTCCATCTCTGATCTACTCAGAACTTTTCTTCAAGCAATCACCACACTTCTCCTTCAGCCTTTTCTGCTTATATAGTCAATAACATCTACTGATCTTCCAGCATCCTCTGTTCACCCCACGCACACACATACGTAATGCTCAGGTTCCCTTAATAGTTCCTCAATTAGGTTAACTCATCTTTTTCCACTTAATCTCCTTCGTAGATCTTAGGGTTAGGTCAGATTCATTTGAATATACCCGCTTTATGTTCTTCGGCTCCTTTTCTAGAAACATCTCAAATCTCTTAAAGATTTACAATAAAATGTTTTTCAGTGCATTAAATGATTTCAAACAATCAATAAATAAAGTCAACACATTTTACATAATCCAAGAATTCAACAATGTCAACTCCAAATCTGAATTCTCTTCAAATATAAAAATATTAATGCTCGATCAATACTATGATCAACTACTCGGTCTTCATGTAGAAAGCTCAGTCATTACTAAAAATATTTCCTCGGCTTAAACTATCTTCCTCAGCAATTAACTGATGTTCGGGTCGACACTAGAATTTTTGCTCGGCATACACTGGACTTGGTCGACACTAACATCACTTGGCTTAAACATGATTTCTCTATTTTTGCTCGGTCAAGCCTACCAGTTTAGTCTTCAATCTTACTAAGATAAACAATACATTGTCTCATCATTGTACAACATAGTCAAGTACACTTTGTAGTATCAAGATAACTCAATCTTTCCTTAGGTGCTATTGTTACCAACCTTTCATATCCCCTTAGCAACACTCAAATAGATATAGTACTTTCCTAAGTAGAAATAGTCTTATCAGTTAAGATTTGACATCAATGACAACACAAACAATTGCTTCAATTGCAGTTTCCAACAATCTCCCTCTTTGGAATTGATGGCAACACCATATGATATCACCTGAATAACACATGGATTACTAACCAATCTGAAACTTATACGTCCATCAGAAAAAAATAAAATATTCTTAACTTCATTCTGATTTAGACTCTATAAGCCTCACTTCTATGACCATCAAAAATATCCATATCTCCATCTATCCTAATTCTTCATTTCAGTTCATCATCTCCTAACTTTTCCTTTCAGTTTCATTTGTTATTATATCATCTCAGTTCATCTCCTTCTTTGACAAAAATGCCAAAGAAGCAACTAAAACATACATCCATCAAATGTAGATATTATTTGTGCAACTCAGTGTTTCTCCCTCTGTCATTTTACTTATGACTGATTCCTTGTCTTTGCTCTTCTTCACAACTCTAGGCTAGTCCTAAGTGTGACAATCTTCTGCATCAATCTGTCATATTTTTTGTTGTAGCATATTTGATGCAGTGCTCCTAGCTTAACTAGGTAGCCTCATTTAGAGGAAGGACCCCTAATTGACTTCTCAAATACTCATGTGCTTCTTCAGTTAAAGCTTTAGTGAATATGTCTGCTAATTGTTCCTTTGTATTCACATATTCCATTCATACTTCTTTGTCTTGTACCAATTATCTCAAGTAGTGATACTTGATTTCTATGTGCTTGGTCTTAGTATGCATCACTGGATTCTTAGAAATGTTGATAGTAGTTGTGTTGTCATAGAAAATAACAACAGGTTCAATGCCTACCAACAATTGTTTTATCCATACCAAATTTGAACAGTTTACTACAGCAGCAACATACTCAGCTTCAGTAGTAGATTGGGAAATGCAATTTTGTTTCTTGCTTGTCCAGGAGACTAATCTCTATCCAAGAAAGAAAGCTCCACCACTAGTACTCTTTCTCTCATCTACATTTCCTGCCCAATCAGCATCTATATATACTCTTAGTTCAAATCTTTCATCCTTCTTGTAATATAGCCCATAGTTAGTAGTCCCTTTCAAGTATCTCATAATTCTTTTCATAGCCATCATGTGTGTTTCCTTAGGATTGGTAGAGAATCTTGCCTCAATCCCAATAGCTAGTGCAATATCTGGTCTACTATGTACATCATACTGCAATTTTCCAATCATGGACCTGTACAAAGTCTGGTTCACTTTTGCAGCATCATCATTCTTAGATAACTTTTGTCCAATAGCTATAGGAGTACTTACTGGTCTAGAATCTTCCATCCCAAAAGTTTTCAGTATTTCTTTAACATACTTAGATTGTGTAATGAAAATTCCTTTCTTCATCTGATATACTTGTAAACCAACAAAGAATTTGATCTCACCAAACATGCTCATTTCAAATTCAATTTGCATTTCATTTGAAAATCATTTACACAAAGCATCTTGTCCACCAAAAATAATATCATCTACAAAAAAAATTTCCAATAGGATACCTTTACCTTCTTCATCTTTCATGTACAGATTGCTTCTGTCATTTGTTCTTGAAAATCCAATTTGTATCAAGTAGTTATGCAGTCTCTCATACCATGCTCTGGGAGCTTTTTTTAATCCATATAGTTCTTTGTTCATTTTTCATACCATGTGTCTTCTATTTGGATCAATAAAACCTTCTGGTTGTTCTATGTAAACTTCTTCTTCTAGTATACCATTTAAGAATGCAGACTTGACATCCATTTGATAAACCTTGAAATCTTTATAAGTAGCATATGCAAGAAGAGTTCTTACTCCTTCCAATCTAGCTATAGGGGAAAATGTCTCCCCATAATCTATTCCTTCTTCTTGTGCATAGCCTTTGCATACCAGCCTAGCTTCATTCCTAGTTATTTCACCTTTTTCATTCAACTTATTTCAGAACACCCACTTTGTTCCTATAACATTTTTGTTTTCAGGTCTCGGTACCAGAGTCCAAGTATCATTCTTCTCTATCTAGTCTATTTCTTCATTCATTGCTTGTATCTAGTCTCCATTGTCTAATGCCTCTCTAGTTGACTTAGGTTCAAATTCACACAGTAAATATGTTGGATCCATTGTCTTACTTCTAGTCAGAATTCCAATATGTTTGTCTCCAATTATCTGTTCAAGCTTGTGATGTCTTCTTACATATTTTGCCAAAACAAGTTCAACTCTTCTCTCCTCTATTTCATTAGGTTCCTCAACAAGATTTTCAGATTCAGCTTCTGAATTCTCAGTAACCTCTTCCTGATACTTGGTAGCATTATCTTGTCACTCAACATGTTCTTGTTCTCTTTCAGTACTTTTTTCCTGATGCTCGGCAACCTCTTCCTGTCGCTTGACATTGCTTACCCGAGACTCAGCATCAGGTGCAAGCCTATTACTTGCCTCTTCTTCTTCTTCAATATACACAAAAGATCTATAATCTTTTGGTTCTCTTTTGCCATCAACTTCATTTCTTTCTGCATACTCATCAACTTTTACATTCACACTTTCCACAATTTTGTTAGTGTTAGAGTTCAAACACTTACAAGCTTTACTTTTTGTGGAATACCCTAGGAATATTCCTTCATCACTTTTAGCATCAAACTTTCCATTCCTATTGTCTTTGAATATGTAGCACTTTCTTCCAAAGATTCTAAAGTATTTAACACTCGGTGCATGCCCATACCATAATTCATAGGGTGTCAGATTTGTACCTTTCTTGATCTATACCCAATTAAGAGTGTAGACAGTTGTACTTATAGCTTCTTTCTAGTATTTTTGTGCCACATTCTTTTCAATCAACAATGTCCTTGGACAATCCAAGATAGATCTATTTCTTCTCTCTGCTATACCATTCTGTGGAGGTGTCCTAGGTATAGACATCTATCTTTTGATTCCTCTTTCATTGCAAAATAGATTGGATTCATTTGATGTAAATTCTCCACCTCGGTCAGATCTAAGACATTGTAGGTTCCTACCTATCTCATTCTCAACCTTAGCCAAATACCACTTAAAGAATTGAAAAGCATCAAATTTTTATTTTAGAAACATTACATGCATCATCCTAGTATGATCATCAAAAAATAAGATAAAATATCTAGCACCATAGTAACTTTGTATACCCATAGGTCCACAAAGATCAGTATGAACCAAATCTAAAATGTTATCAAAAGTAAAGGATTTTCTCTTAAAACTTGACTTTGTCATTTTTCCTAACTAACATTCCTTGCACATCACATTCTCAGGTTTGTTCAATCTAGGTAGACCTCTTACTTTCTTCTTCTTACTTATTTCTACCAGATTATCAAATGTCATCAAGTTGTGCAACCATATATGCTTCTTCAGATAGGTCAAGATAGAACAAATTACCTCTAGTCTATTCTCCACTTCCAATCAGTTCACTAGTAGCATCAAATATTTTAGCTTTCTTATGATGAAATTCCACTTAGTAACTAGTGTTATTGAGCTGAGCAACACTTAGCAGATTATAATTTAGACCTTCAACCCAATATGCATTTTCACAAGAGATCTTATCAGTCAGTTTAATCAAACCTTTTCCTCTAATAGGACATGGTGCATTATTACCAAATTTTACACTTTTACCTCTATAATGATGTAAGGTCTCAAACTTACTCTTGTCACCAGTCATGTGATGTGAACAACCACTGTCAATAATCTATTTTTCATTCTTGTTCACATAGGAGATCAATGCAGTTTTCTCATCTTGATTAGATTCATCTTTCATTGCAACATAGACTACCTCAATTTCAAAATCATCACTATTAGTGTCAGTTTCTTCTTCAGCAATGTAACAAGATTTCTTACCTTTTCCTTTGTAGTCTTTGTACCTTCGATAGCTTTTGTCATATCTTTTGTCTTTGTGTTTTCCTTTTCTTTATTCATCTTTATCATTCCTTTCAGGACATCTAGCAGCTATATGACCAACTTTGTTACATGTAAAACATATAATAGGGAGTTTACCTTTATATTTTCCTTTTCCCCTTCTCAATCTTCTAGCCATAAGAGCTTCTAGATCTTCAAGTTCTTCATCAGAAGTGTCACTGTCACTTTCACTTTCACTTTCACTTTTACTGATGCATCTTTCTTTCTCTTTCTTTGGCTTGTTCAAAAATAATTGTGACTTAAAAGAAGATTCAACATTACCAATACTACCAATAGTGAAGTTATCATAGTTAGAGAGCTCAAAAGTAGTCAGCTCGCCAACCAAACTTTCCAAAGTAAGCACATTTCTAGAGTTACATCTAGATTCCTGAATAGCAGAGATCTTAATAGCATATATAACACGCAGAGTTCTTAGTACTTTACCAATTATAGTTTCATCCTCAATAGTCCCACTTGTTCCTCTAATAGCATTCACAACTTTTATTCTTCCATAATATTGTGCAATGTTCTCACCTTCTTGCATTCTCATTTCATCAAACTTACCTCTGAGACTCTCAACCTTAGATTTTAGTACATTTATGTCACCACCATAGATCTTTGCAAGAGTGTCCCACATCTCCTTAGCACTTGTGCAATCCTTAATGTCCTCAAATTATGGATAGCTTAGGGCAGATTCAATTTCTAACATTGCATGATTATGTTCTTTCTTAGCTCTCATTTCTTCAGCAGTCAAAGGTGTGATAGGTGAGACATAGTCATTCTCAATGTAGTACTTTGCAGAATCATTGATAATGACTAGATGCAACTTCATCAAACTTTTCCATGCAAGGAAATTTTCCTTATTCAGCTTCAGTACCTCCTTATACATCCTAATCGTTTGCTTCAAGCCCCTTTAAACTTGATTTATGTAAACACCAATAATAAGAAACACAGCTCTGATACCAATTATTAATATGATTTAGAACAATAGAGAGGGTGGTTGAATCAGTTGTTCTTAGGTCCAGATGTATAAAACAAACTTTAAAAACTTTTCCTCAAATCAGATCTAACAACCAAAACCAACTCGGTCATCACTGATTCAATAATAGAAACATATAACATTGCAGTCCACTACCCAGCTATATCTAACTTGTAAAACACAAAAATGTCTAAACCAAAACATTCACACAAGCATTGACACTAGGATTTATAGTGGAAACCCAATCTGGGAAAAACCACTTTGTAACATGCTACTATTATTTTCACTCTTTTGAAGTGAGCTCGGTTAAAAGCCAACCTTGTCAAAGGTTACAAAACACACTGTTAGGTGTGACCTGGTTAAAGGATTTCAATCACTCTATTAGAAGTGAGCCTTGTTATAGGACTTACATACACTCCATTACAATGCAACCTTGTTCAAAGGATTTAAACATATGACTGTTAGGTCAACCTCTCTTAAAAGGATTTTGACTGCTACAATGGTTAGAAAGTAGCAGCAGTATTGATCTGAAAAACATACAACTCACTTTGCCAATATCAGATCCAATTTCATACACAAATTCTGGTTTACTAACTTTGAAAGTTTGCCATCTCCATCTCTGATCTGCTCAGAACTTTTCTTCAAGCAATCACCACACTTCTCCTTCAGCCTTTTCTTCTTATACAGTCAATAACATCTATTGATCTTCTAGCATCCTCTGTTCACCCATGCACACACATACCTAATGCTCAGGTTCCCTTAATAGTTCTTCAATTAGGTTAACTCATCTTTTTCGACTCAATCTCCTTCGTAGATCTTAGGGTTAGGTCAAATTCATTGAATCTACCTGCTTTATGTTCTTCGGCTCCTTTTATAGAAACATCTCAAATCTCTTAAAGATTTACAATAAAATGTTTTTCAATGCATTAAATGCTTTCAAACAATCAATAAATAAAGTCAACACATTTTACATAATCCAAGAATTCAACAATGTCGGCTCCAAATCTGAATTCTCTTCAAATATAAAAATATTGATGCTTGGTCAATACTATGATCAACTACTCGATCTTCATGTAGAAAGCTCGGTCATTACTAAAAATGTTTCCTTAGCTTAAACTGTCTTCCTCGGTAATTAACTGATGTTCGGTCGACACTATAATTTTTCTCGGCATACATTGACTCAGTCGACACTAACATCACTCAGCTTAAACATGATTTCTCTATTTTTGCTCGGTCAAGCCTACCAGTTTAGTCTTCAATCTTACTAAGATAAAAAATACATTGTCTCATCATTGTACAACATAGTTAAGTACACTTTGTAGTATCAAGATAACTCAACCTTTCCTTAGGTGCTATTGCTACCAACCTTGTCTATCCCCTTAGCAACACTCAAATAGATAAATTACTTTCCTAAGTAGCAATAGTCTTATCAATTAAGATTTGACATCAATGACAATACAACAATTTCTTCAACTGTAGTTTCCAACATAGGTCAGGGTTGAGGTTGACCCTAACCTAGGTCAAGGTCAAGGTCGACCTTGACCTAGGGGGTTAAGACCCCCGAAAAATATGCAAGGTGGGGAAAGCAGTGCCTAGAGATGCCTAATCAGGGTCCTAAACATGCACAGAAGATGGAAAAGGGGGAAAAATTAGAGGAAAACATGATAATGGCCCAAAACACCCCCTAAGGAGGGCTAAACAGTCTTAACATGTAAGTGCTCCCATTTTAAGATGATACATTAAGCCCCCACTTTAGTGGGAGTATGAAAATTGAACATAATCACGATAAAGTCAGAAGAAAGACTCTAGTGGATCGTAATGAGGTAGAACATCACTTATTTAAGGATGTGAGCTCCCAGGCCAAGGATTCTCACTCAACATACATGCACAAGAGTATGAAAATAAAGAGAAAATAAAGACAAAGCTAAAAGACACAGAAAATAAAAGATGTTACTACAAAAACAAACCCAAATCAAATAGCAAAGGAAACCTTGCTAAGAAATGCTTCCTATACTAATATCATATTTGGAAAGCTATCATAAAAGCATAAATAACTACATAAGAAAGACAAGAGAAACACTATAAATAGTATAGCTTCGTGATCTAATCCTACTACCATGAAAGTGAAAGAGAGAAAAGAGAGAGTGATTACCTCACGCAGTAAGATGCCCACCTTATCATGAATCACCAAGGAGGGAGAGCCCAATAGGTGACCAAACCTAATAGTTCACCCATAAACTATGCTTTGTAGTTTTAATGCGTCTTCTGATAGCTTTTGGAATACCCATAGATCCACATTCTTGTATCACTATGGAATATAAAATGTGTGTCTCTTCAGGATTTAGCAACTTATGTGTGTTATCTTCTTAGGATTTAGCATATTTTAAATTGAAAATGTGTGTCTCTTGAGGATTTAGAAACTTATGTTAATTACCTTCCAAGGATTTAGCAAAAATAAAAATGAAAATGCGTGTCTGTTCAGGATTTAGCAACTTATGTGTGTTACCTTCTAAGGATTTAGCATGTTGTAAAATGTAAACAATAGTATAAGGAAGACCCTATATATGCCCCCCTCCTTATCATGGCTACCTAATAGATAGGATAAGGAAGAGAAGGAGGATACCTACTTCACAAAGTAAGGAGATATCCTATTAATGACAATGTACACTATATTTTTAGAAAAGAGTATTGACCCTGACATCGAAGAGCATAGATAATCGTGAAAAATGATATGTCACTTATGGAAAGAGGATCCTCAAAGAGAAAGAGATCTTATCAAAAAGACCCCCACTGTAGAGGAGTGCTTTGGATAAAATATCATCTTTCAAAGAAAAGCAAAGAGGGATCAAAGATTCAATCAAGCCCCCTGCGATCAATAGGAAGAGGAATCTTGGAATGAAGGAAGCAAACTCTAACCCCAAAGCAAGGGCAAGATTTTATCAAGAACATAATTTGAAAAATAAATAAGAGGTGATGACCTAGGACAATAACCTCTCACATAAAAGGATATCCATAGCCAAAACATCAGTCAGTATAAGGAAATAATGTTGCTAATAAACAAATGGCACTACGCTAAGGAAAGTAGATCCCTAGACAAAGAGAATGAAGGAAAACCTTGCCCCCTAGTGATGAAAGCAAGGGATATACCAAGATATGCCATAACAAAGAGATATCTTTTCAAAAAAAATGTCTTTAGAAAAATTATCATGAATACTAGAAGAGAGCTATGGATGATTATGAGCAAAGGAAAGATATCATAATACAAAACCATAGGGATAAAATACAGAAAGAATAACTAATTAAGCTAAAAAAAAATACATGCTAAGAGCATAATGGATCCTAGAAAAAATGGAAGAAATACCTCTTGCCCCCAGTCAAGAGACAAGAGGAGAAAATATCTATATTATAGAAGAATGAGGGGTATTCCCCATATGGAAATTATGAAGAAATTGTAAAACCACACAAGAGTGAGATATAATTCCTAAAGCATCTATTTCTCTAACATACATCTTGAAATGCACACAATCAACAAGTAAATGTGTATTACTATAGTGAAAATGACATTTGTACTTGGAGAGAGCATCTTTCAGCATAGGTTTAAATATTTATTTCTTAGAATTCATTAACTGAACATACACCTTCTTAGCCACATCTTGAGGAGTATCAGGGTAATCTAAGGAAGGTGTTGGAAGAAGAAGATGAAGAGGAGGGTGATGATCAGAATCAACCACCTTAAATTGAGATAGCGGAAAGCCAAGACCACACATATATTTTTTAGGGGATAGATGAACTAGATATTTAATACCTTTTTCATTAACACCAAGCCCTAAACCCTTATAACCTTGTTCAACCATCATATTGTATCATGTAGTGTACATATCTTGTAAAACTTCTATAGGAGGTGATTGTTTATGGTGATCATGAGAAAATGTTGTGCAAAGTGGAATGATAGGTTTTGAAGAAGTTTCTTTTATCTCCCCTTTAATATCATCATGGATCAGATAAGAAGGGGAAGGTAAATCAAAGAATTCTTGCACATCTGCATCATGAACTATAGTTTGAGCCCCATCATAAGTTTGGGAAGAACTGGGAATAGTAGATGGAGAAATGGGAATGGTAATATTAGGAAATGGTGTATCATCTACCAAATTCTTCACATAATCCAAAAGAGAAATAAGTTTGTAACACAAATTGTCAATGAAAGTTTTCAAACTAGGAGGGCTAGTATTAGTCAAATCTCATAATAAGCATAAGCAAGTGAAACATGAAGAGTGACAAACATAATGAAATGGATGATACTCTCATAAACATCATAAGTAATATAAAGAGATGCTAAGAGGAGAATAATGAGGAAAATAACCACACACCAAAGCATCTTAAGGATCTTCATAGTGAATGAAATGCAAGAAATATTTTTGTATTTTGATGAGTATGTAGATTTTTTTTTTAAATTTTTTTTTTATATTTTAAAATGCAAGAGCATAAAAGAAAACTAATCTAAGCTATTCTTAACGAAAAGAGGAAAAGCATCCAACACCAAAAAGAAAGATTTGTCTATCACGGGTTCACCAAAATGTAAGATATGTGTGTGTGTGTGTGTGTTTTAATGTGTTTGTGGGTGGGGTGTGTTGAAAATGTTGTAGATATATATTACCTCCTAATCCAAGACAAGGAGATCCGAAATGATTAACTGAAAGGAGGTGATCAATGTAGAAAGGAATCAACTGGTTATGGATAAAGAGGGAAAGGGGGTCTAATTTCTTAATTATAAAGTAAAACAATAAATTAGGAAGATTAGGATAAAATGAAACACTTATCTTGAAATGTAGCAAATCTGTAAATTGCTATTTTCTGGTGTCTGTACTGAGTATCTGGAAATTCTGCAACATGCACTGGCTTGGAAACATAGAGACGGAGAAAACCCAAAAATCTTTTTCTTTTCTGAGCTAGGTTGACCTTGACCCTAATATGTGGGCACAATTGTGCCCCTTTATGTCAACCTTGACCTACACTATTCTAATAGAAAATATGTTTGCGGATCCTAAAAGTTTGCCAAAAAGGGTATCTAAATCAGCTCTGTAATTCATTATTCCATACCTGTTCCTAGAAGAAAAATGGTTTTGTTTGTTGGGCAAGGGGTTTGCCTTGGTTAAACCCTGATTTAGGAATTAACCTTGAAATCAAAATTGAAATGGAGAATACTAGAAAGTAGTAGAATAAGATCTAATAATGAAGCTATGATATTCAATAGATATGCAATTGGATTTGAAATGTAAACATGTATGTTAATATGAAAGCTTAGACTCAACATTAAAAACCATAAATGTAAAATGAAACCTCCATGATTATATGCTTGGAATTCACCTTGAAGGAAGAACAAATAAATCTTGAGAAGAAAACTTGAAAACCTTGATTGAAGACTTGGAAGCTTGAAAGTAGATGATAGACTATGATAGACTATCAATGTATATTGTTTTTGTATGATTTATACTTTATTAGAATATGAATGTGATGCACAAGTGGTGTGTAAGACACTTTGAACCTGTACCCTTATAGAAATACAAGAACAATCACTAACAAGTGAGATAATCTTCTCACATCAAACATCCTTTATAAGGATCCACTATTTAGGCTTCACCCATTGCACTTGCATTGGCCGGCTCCAAACTATCAAAATCTCATTCTAGGACTGCTCCTAGTAACCTTCACCAGTCATAAAATGGCATTTTTCTCCACAGCTTCCCAAAATACTTCAAAAAATAATCAATGATCTGGATACCCTTATGAAAGTTTTAAAACATATCCCAAATGCGACCCAACTTGTTTTGAGACAAACTACTTTAAAAATGTTGATTTCATTTTGCTAGAGAGGCCTAATTCACCCATTTAACAAAGGAACCCTATCATGGGTAATATCCCAGACCTTTACCTCTTCAATATTCCTATGAAATGGATCTAATTAGAATAATATTCCATAAATTTGACTCTATGACACTTTCTGATATGAAAGCCCCAAATTGGTCTTAAAAACCCTTATAAACTAGGGCTCTCTCAATGTATGACCTCCCACCACCATGCCAACCAAATGAAAGTTGTTCCACCATTATTATACCATCCTCAAAAGCATTCAATCATAAAATGACCACCTCCAAGGGCTTGATTCTCTGCTGCTATACCTATGGCTTAATTTCAATGACCCTTAGTCACTCCTCAACCCCAACAACTCCTCCAATCAATTCCCACCAGCAAACTCCTTCTCATTCCTACATTCAAATTTTTATAATTCTATAATAAAATGATTGGATCCATCCCTGGAAAGTGATAGTAATTACAAAAAGGGGATGGATCATTGCATTTACATCTTAAAACAAGACATTTCTTAGGACTATTTTAGACCAATCAAAAGGAAATGTAGCAAATCAATGAAATGGCTATAAAATTGATTTAAAAGAGGTGTTTACAATGTATCTCAACCATTCACAAGTATCGATTTCAATGATACATCCAAAAACTATGACAAATTGCAAGAAATATGAAATTGTTTGCTCAAAAAAGACATAGTCTGTACAACTCTTTCCTCCAGTCCATACCATCTGAAATAGAAGACCTCCAAGCACTTAAAAAAAGTCCTATTGATGTAGAGGGGGTTTGTATTAGTATCTTTCCCATACCTTTATTGCATTCTATAAAATGGTGAGACAACTTCTCACTTCAAATGTCCCCTCAAGGACTCACCTTCTAGGCTACCCCAAATGCACCTAGAGCCTTCCATGCACCAAATATTCATGTAGGTCTTTCATCTTAATTATAACCCCATGCAACATCTTATCATGGTCTAGACATCATGTTTCACCAACCCACCAAACTTGGAGAACTAATCCTTCACCCAACTCTCACCATTAGCCCTTAAGGCTTGTAGCCTTCACCAGTCATTAAATTACCTTTTTCTCCAACATCCCCCAAATAACTAAAGAAAAGAGTGATTGATTAAGATACCCTTTTAGGTCCTTTAAATACTTCCCAAGACTTAGGATAGACTTATTTGGACCATATCCAAGATCCAATAACCTAACAACCCCAAACTAGGCCTAATTCACCCCCTTTTACAAAGAAACTCATAACCCCACTCATTCCCATGACTCCAAAGTATGAAACAATCTTCACCAAGATTGGAAAACACAAAATTTTCAACTTTTCAAGGTTTCATCACTCACCTATTCTCTTAGCCACTAAACCCTTGTTTCTAGGGGCA
Organism: Chamaecyparis obtusa; assembly: GCA_027943335.1. Classification (NCBI taxonomy): domain Eukaryota; kingdom Viridiplantae; phylum Streptophyta; class Pinopsida; order Cupressales; family Cupressaceae; genus Chamaecyparis; species Chamaecyparis obtusa. The sequence goes on from BSBK01009741.1 coordinate 14,469, forward strand.
TACACCTAGGGTTTATTCAAAGAGACCTTCACAATCATCTCCAGACTAAACCAACTATTCTAAAACTTCAATATGGTCCCATACATAAATAATCTACCACTAAATACTTCCATTCTTAAGGCAACACCCTTTCATTATGACTAGTGTAAGACTAGCCTCCCTCAATCATCAAATTGCCACCATTTGTGGTTCTCCAAACACACCTTTCCAAATCCCTGCATATGATTAGTATGATACAAGGATAATGTTACATTATTTTACTCTCCCACCAATCAAAATGAACATAGGTGTGGGAGAGTCACAACATTTTCAAGGCTTCAGACCCAAAATATGACTGTACCCTGAACCAGTCCCAGTTTCAAGAACACCAGTCTATTCCTAGACTTCAATACCAACAAAAGCATAGAAATGATTGCATGAATAAGTAAAAACAATGAAAGGAGTATCCTTACATGAAAACCAATCCAAAAACATGTTAGAAATGATCATTAGAACTTTTTCTTCCCTAACTATACCCATGGGATAGTGAACAATATGCAGAGAAAAGTTTATTTTATTGAATAAAAACTTCTTACAATGCTTCCTCAATACACATCCATCTCCACATGCTTCCAATACTCGCCCACTCTCCATCAAATATGAATTTCAAGGCTAGTTTCACCTTGCACAACTGTAACAGTTAGTTACAATGACTGTTACTGGTCAGTTACTTGTTTAGTTGGTTGTCTAGTTGACAACAAGTTGTCAACTTTGATAACATTCCATCTCTTAGGCAAGTATAAAATTTCCTTGAACCTTTTAAAGGTTTAACTTACCTTTAAACACCCTAACACACTAAAAACCTTCATGCAAGCCTTACTAGACCAGTTTTGCCAACATGGGAAAATCACACACTTTGGCACTTCTTAGTGCATTTACAACATTTAAAGGTTCTAGTGGCCAAATTATATTCATTATAGACCTTATAGGTCTTTAGATCACTCTACTAAGCTAGGATTAACATAATGAACCCTAATGACCCCCTAGGTGCACTTTGACCTTATAGTGCCATTCATCTCCTATTACATGCCTTTATAAATTTAGGCTTATTACATTGTAGTGCATCAAATTACAAAATGGACCACAAGCCCAATTGCATCCATTTTTTGATCTTTTAGATCATACAACCTTCATGAGTCTTTCAAATGACTCTCTTTTCATGCATTTTCCAGGGTGCCCTACACAACCTATCAACCTCCTCAACTGATCCAAATCAATTGGAACTCGTAACAACACAAACTAAACTTATTTTTGGCTTTTCCCTCCTTTGCTAACTAGTCGTTACATCAATATGTGCACCAAGTGCATTATTACAAATTTTCCATCCTTCATGGATCAAATCATTACATAAAATGGCTTAATAGCCATGTTACAACATTGCAAAGACCTTATAGGTCTTGCATCTTCATCAAACTAATTAGTCACCCAAGTGACCCTCCTACCTTCATTAGGGTGCCCTACACCAATTCTTCCATACAAACCACATAATCTAGTAGCCCATCTTCATTTAGTGATCTTCAAACAACATCAACTTACATCCCTACATGAACAAACTACAAAACAAGGATATAATACATTTTTGCACTCATCCTCATGCTCACACCTTGAGGGACACTTTAGCTCAGAGTGGTCGGTGGTGTTTGAGTGAATCTGTATGCCAAATGAGGTTGTCAGTAGCATTTACCTGGCCATTTAGAGCTATTGAAATAAATGGTTCAATGCTACGATGGATGGTTTGAAAGATACGCAATGTTGCTCATTTCAACTGAGGAACACTGTGAGTATTGACATCGATCAAGAATGTGTTGCCAAATATAAAGGAACTTGACTCTCTAAAAATTGAGAGAGGTTATTGTAGGTATCGACAACATGGTCCTGTAGCACCTAATGGTTTGATGCTACCTTGCACGAGATTTGAGATATGACCCTGTAAAGATCACCAATTTCATGTTGAAGTGACCTTGAGGGACACTTCATCCCAGAGTGGTCGGTGGTGTTTGAATGACTCTGTGTGCCAAACGAGGCTCCCAATAGAGTTTACCCAGCCATTTAGAGCTATTCAAATAGATGGTTTGATGCTACGATCGACGGTGTGAAAGATACACAATGTTGTCCATTTAAACTGAGGAACACTTCGAGTTTTGACATCGACTGAGAATGTGTTGCCAAATATAAATAGGCTTGAATCTCTAAAAACTGAGATAGGTTATTGTAGGCCTCAAAAACATGGTCCTGTAGCACCTAATGGTTTGATGCTACCTCACATGAGCTCCGAGATATGACCCCGTAAAGATTGCCAATTTTATGCTGAAGGGATCTTGAGGGACACATTGGCCTAGAGTGGTTGGCGGTGTTCGAGTGAATCTATGTGCCAAACAAGGTTGCCACTAGCATTTACCTAACCATTCGGAGCTATTGGAACAAACAGTTCAATACTACGATCGATAGTTTGACAGATACGCAATGTTGTCCATTTCAACTAAGGAACACTTCGAGTTTTGACATTGACCGAGAACATGTTGCCAAATATAAATGAAATTGAATCTCTGAAAAATGAGAGAAGTTATTGTGGGCCTCGGCAACATGGTCCTATAGCACCTGATGTTTTGATTCTACCTCACATGAGATCTGAGATATGACCCCGTAAAGATTGCCGATTTCATGTTGAAGGGAACTTGACGGACACTTCGGCCTAGAGTGGTCGGTGGCATTCAAGTGACTTTGTGTGCCAAACGAGGCTGCCAATAGTATTTACCCAACCATTCAGAGCTATTGGAATAGATGGTTCGATGCTATGATCGATGGTTTGAAAGATACGCAATGTTGTCCATTTCAACTAAGGAACACTTCAAGTTTTGACATTGACTGAGAATGTGTTGCCAAATATAAATGAACTTGAATCTCTAAAAATTGAGATAGGTTATTATAGACCTCGGTAACATGGTCCTAGAGAACCTAACGGTTTGATGCTACCTTGTACGCGCTCTAAGATATGACCTCGTAAAGATCATTGGTTTCATGTTGAAGGGACCTTTAGGGACACTTCGACCCAGAGTGGTCGACGGTGTTAGAGAGACTCTGTGTGCCAAACAAGGTTTCCACTAGTGTTTACCTGGTCATTTGAAGCTGTTGGAATAGACGGTTTGATGCTATGATCAACGGTTTGAAAGATACACAATGTTGTCCATTTCAACTAAGGAACACTTCAAGTTTTGACATCGACCGAGAATGTGTTGCCAAATATAAATGAACTTGAATTTCTTAAAACTAAGATAGGTTATTTTAGGCCTTGGCAACATGGTCCTCTAGCATCTAATGGTTTGATGCTACCTTGTACAAGCTCAGAGATATGACCCCGTAAAGATCGCTGATTTCATGTTGAAGAGACCTTGAGGGACACTTCAGCCCGAAGTGGTTGGCAATGTTAAAGAGACTCTATGCACCAAATGAGCCTTCCAGTAGCATATACCCATCCATTTGGAGCTATTGGAAGAAACGGTTTGATGCTATGACTGACGGTTTGAAAGATATGCAATGTTGAACATTTCAACAGAGGAACACTTCAAGTATTGACATCAACTGAGAATGTATTGCCAAATATAAATGAACTTGAATCTCTGAAAACTAAGACAAATTATTGTAGGCCTCGGAAACACAGTCTTGTAGCACCTAACGATTTGATGCTACCTCACACAAGCTCCAAGATATAACCATGTAAAGATCCCCAATTTCATGCTGAATGGACCTTGAGGGACACTTCAGCTCGGAGTATAGTCTAAGACTAGTGAATTAAAATATTTGCATACAAGGTAATTTGGATTGGTCTATGATGTAAGGAATTTTCCTTGGTTTTTATTTATCTTTCCACACATTCAATTTAGTGTTTTTATTATTTTTAAGACAAAGGAAATTACTGGTGTTCTTGACAGTGACTAGATTTGGGGTCACAGTCAGTGAATGGAATTGAGGTCTCCTTATGAGGATTGACTCTCCCAGCCCCTATGATCATTGGTGGGAGAGGTTTGAATGTGTATTATATCCTTTTAGTATAATGGTTGGTATAGGAATATGATGGATAATGTTGGAGAGATCATTAAATGAAGGAGTTTGTTGTGTGAGGAGAGCCCTGTTAGGGCACCAGTCATTTTGGCGAGTGTAAATCCTTAAGAGTGGATGTTTTTATGGTGGATTATGGATTTTAGGATCCATAATAATGTATATGATCAATTGGTTTGATCTGGAAGAAGTTGTAAGGTTCCATTTGAGTAGGACCTAGTTGTGTGACCCTAGAAACAAGGGTTTGGTGGCTAGAAGAATGAGTAGGTGTTGAGACCTTAAAAACTTGATTTTTTTGTTTGTTTTTAAACCTTATTAAAGAATTTTTCTTGGCTGGGAGGTTGGGGAGTGAATATATTTATGAGTTTCTTTGTAATGGTGATGGAATTAGGCCTAGTTGGTGACTGCTAGGGTATTGGATCTACTAGATGGTCCGAAGTAGTCTATCTTGGGGTTTGGGTAGGATTTATAGAACCCAAAAGGGTATCAAAAACAATCAAGAGTTACTTTATTTTTTTGGGAGGATTGGGAGAAAAAGACTTATTTGTGACTCATGAGGGCTACTAGGCTAGAAGGATAATGGAGTGGATTGGGTTGAAGATCACTTGACCAAACTTGAAGGGCTACTGGAACATGGAATATGGACCATGTTAAGGTGTTCTAAGAAGTTAGAACCAAGGTGGAAGACATGTTAGAAGATTTGACATATTGGAGGCTCTAGGTGCTTTGGGAGAAGGGAAGTACACTAGTGGTGCAGGAGCACCTTTTTTTTTTTTGGATTGTAATCCTTTTGGCATGTAAGGATTTCCCTAAGGTCATGTTGACCAATTCTTGGAATCCACTTGGGGTTTGAGGTCCTTTTAGGTCCTTAGGTTCTAGGTAGAAGGCTACAGTCTTTTAGCCCTTCTCTTAGCAATGAAGTAAAGTGATGTCAGGGTGATGTCATGAGGTTTTGAGCTATGGAATGAGTTTTTGAGTCTAGGTGTGGTCTAGGGCTCCATGGAAGGTTCCCAAATCCACTAGGAAGCAAGATTGAAAAAGTTGTCACATTTATTGTAAAAGTTGCTTAGCAACTTTTGCAACTTTTAAAAGTTGCTCGGTACAAAATAGCCTTAAGGCCTTAATCAGATTTTAAGTGCTCTAAACCTCTCCTAAGCCTAACCTAAGGCTATATATGTGAATCTTGGCTCAAATCAAGAGGTTGGAAGGAGTATTGTATGAAGGATAAATTCTAGAAGTGTGCACAGTCTTGGCTTTTGATTATATTTCAGTGATCGGTGAATTAATGGATGCAATGATGAAGTTGATTTGGAATCATGATAGATGTTAGATGTTAGTGTGTGGATAAATATTGATATTCTACAACTAGATTAGGATTTACCTTTCATTTCCTTGTTTTTTTTAATTCTTCCAAAGTCTCTACTCACTAGTAATTTCTACCAAGAGGGCTAAAGACATGAGGGTCTAACTCACTATTCCACCATCCAATATATACCACCTTTTTGGGATAGTTATTAGACTCCATGTGTGTAACATATGTATAAGGAGGAGCCCTAGAGTGTATGCAAGCATTTTTCATAGTCAAGCCCTAGGCGAACCGTGCTGAGCCTCGCTAGGAAGGACTGAACAAAGAGGAGAAATAAGTTTCATAGGTGAAATGAAAAGTAAGATTTAAAGGTTAGAGGTCTTGGATATGTTCATTTCCAAGATTTGGGTGCAAGGATAAGGTTTGATCAATCCATCTAATCACCCAAAGGCAGGAGACACTTCATGCAATCATAGAAGGCCATAAAACCTACCAAAAGAACCTATTTTTGGTTAGGGAGTTGTACGGCCTAAGAGGAACCTAAAACCTCCAAAATCCATGAGAGGTTACCTCACATTGTGAGAATTCATAATTTTTTGCAAGTTCATTTGGAGACAAATAGGTGAAAATCCCCATTTTCTCAGAGAGGAGGCCTAATTGGGACTCTTCCTTATAGCCCTAGATTGCAAAGGAAGTATGAGATCAGTAAGAAGGATTGATAAAGTAAAGGTTGAAACATGTCTAATAACATCATTTGAGACACTTTCCAACACCTCCTAACCTCTACAAGTTCCCAAGGTCATCTAGAGGTGTCAAACCCTTATCCTATCTTAAGGGTCATTATGTGTGTGGAAGTGCTAAGCACCAAGAATGTTGGATTGTCTGGGTTGATCAGTGTTGGTAGTTTGGTTGGGGTGTGTTAGATATTTTTCTTGTTAGGAAAAAACTTGGTAAATATGTATGCTTGATTCTCAAATTATGAAGTCTCAAGTTTGTAAAGATAAAGTCTAACTGATGAGGATTGGATAATACCCTCCTTCTTCTTCAAGATCCACGGGACTCTGGCAGGTATTGCCTAGATAGTTTATATGTTTGAAGTAAAATTCAAATGGTGGATTAGGTTCCTCACTTCTATGCTACTACACTTAAAATTAATTCAATAAAACATCACTCTGTAATAGCTGAGAATATCCTGATACAGAGTATGACAAGGAAAACTATGAATGTAATATCAAATAACAGTGGCATAAGGACATTAATCCTTCTTCTTTTTCTAATTTTAACTCAAGGAAGGCTAACCTCTTTGATTCTCTCTTGAAGGAATCAATAATGTGAACTATATTACTCAAATATAGTCCTTTTAAAACATGCATGAACTTAGTAACTGAATGTGTTAGAATGATATGCTTTATGTTTGATGACTGAAAGATAACTGCATAACACATATCAAGCTAGTGCCTAATCCTTGGGCAAATAATTGTTTTGAATGTAAATCCACAAGAAAAATTCAAATAGAATACAGTAAAATGCCTTGCAAGCTACATGTAGTTTGAATAGAATACCTTACAAAGTACCCTGTCACTTCTATATTTTTATTATCAATATCCTAATAATTGCGTTTACCCTCTAAAATTATTTATGAAACTTTAATCCTTTCCTTGAAAGAAATTCATAAATAATTAGACTAGTTTCCTTGCAACTAGTATGTTTTTATATGCCTTACAAATAAAACCATACAAGAGTATACCATAAAAGTAAAGAGACAATAAAAAAATATGAGAGAAACTACAATGTATTTTATTGAAAATAATCATATTTCAATACGTACAAAATTTGAAGCTTAGAAGCATAGACACAGAAATGAGATGTCTTCTCTGCAGAAATTGTTTTCAACATTCATCCTCAAAAAAAGAGGTTTCAATTTCTATTTATAGCTAAAACCATCTTGGAATCCTTAATGAGTAAGGATGCAACAAGCTTCAGATGGTTTAGCCCTAAACCTAAAAAAAATAAAAGACAAAAAACATTGAGGCCCTTCAGGCGGTGGGAAGAAAAAAACCTTTGATGATTCACTGATATCTGATCTTTTTCTTTTGATAACTAACACCTTTGTCTGGAGATATTATTGATAACTTCACTAAGTTATTGCGAGATATGATGACTGCCATTTCATGATAACTTACACCATTATTTATAAATAGTTATCATCCCTATGCTCATAGGTTAGGTGTCAGGTATCAAGTGTCCTCTTTATTCTTCATTAATTATGTCGAGGTCAACAGGTGCAGGTTTCTTCTTTTTGGGCTTTGTGAGAGAATCCCATGTAGCTACCTCTTCCTTTGTAGGCTATTGAAATTCCTAAATACTCTGCAGTTGTGCCTTCTTTCTCTCTCACCTACCATCAACAATCTACTTGAAATCTTTAATAAAATTTATGAAATCCATTTCAGCTTTAAAAGCTTCATCAAGAATAACATTAAAGCGATCCATATCTATTACATTAATGTCATTAATAAAGGCCTCTTTCTTAGGCAGTAAGATATCAAACTCTGATTTCCATTTATCCAATTCCTTTACTGAGCCATCTTATGCCTTGATCAAAGGGATGAACCTATTGAAATTAGGTCCAAACATAATTACCCTCACCTCCACTTGATTTTCTTTACCCTTAAAGAAAGATAAAGTTATCCCAATTTGCTCAATTTCTTCCCCTACTTGCAAAAATATCTCTCAAAGATCTATTCTGAGGGGTTGCACCGCTGCCAATCTTTCAAATAAGAATGTTCTAGTTGACAAGTCCCAAAATATGTATTCAAAATGGAAACAAAATTGTTTACTTCAACTTGCAACCTAGGCAGTTTAGTGTATGTAGTATAAACTACATCTACTTTCTCTTTTAGAATATAAATTTTGTGTTCCAAGATTTTTAACAAAGCCTCTAGTGCTACCATGTTCTATCCTTCACTCACCTTCTCTGTAGCTAAAACAGTTTCTTCTCCTCCTATACTCTAAGTTTATGTTTGTGTAGGTTGTTCGGGTGGTGGAGGGGCAATTACAAGCATGTTTATTATCTTTAGAGTTAATTCTTCCACCGTCTTCTCTAATGCCTTTTCTTTTATTATGTGAAATTCCTTTTCTTTGACAAGAGCACTGTAATCTTCAAATAGGCCTTTAAACCTATCTGACAGCTTCTTTGATTTATCTTCATTTAGCCTGGAAAAATGAGTAAGCACTTGTGAAATTTCAAGGTCACCAGTATTATGAATTGACCATACAATTTTATCTCCCTCCATCTTCTCTTGCACATTCAAAAGAGAGGGATTTTGATCTTTTGGATATAAGCTCCACATTTCCAGTGCTTGATTTTTTGGGCTATACCCAAATCCTTTTATCATATCCTCAACTTGGTTCTCCGAAGATAAATTGGTATCTGGCTGCCTTCTTATTTGATCAATTATAAAAGTAGAGGCAAGATCCCAACCAGGTACAAGTAGCATATTACTTGCCTTTACTAACCTTCTAGCATCTTCAAGGGTGATTGTCTCAGACTCTAGATCATAATCTTTTAAATCTTGTAGGGCTTCATCTGGGACTTGGCCTTCTTTTATTTGAACACTTGAAGCAACTTGTTGTTGTTTATGCCATAGAAGGAAGTTTTTGAATTCATTAGTTTTAATAAAATCATCTTTCAAAAAATATTCTTGATGAAGTAATCTCTCATCTTGGCAGAGGGATAGTGGTAATTCAACTTCTTCCACAATTTCTTTATGTTTTCTCTTTTCTTCTCTGATTCTTTTTCTCAACTGGTGGTCATAAGCCCTAGTACCAATTATTAGAGCTCCCACTTGATCTCTATTTTTCTCAGTTGTCCTTACTTGAGAAGGCTCTCTTGTCTATACTTTTTTTCTTTTGGGAGGAGGCTCACTTTTTTCCTCAGTACTTGGAAGTTCTGTTAGGTCTATAATTACATTTTCATCTACTACTTGCTCAGTAGTAGGTGGTTGTTCCATAGCAGGAAAGCTATGTACTGAATAACCTCCATCACTGTCTTCTTCATCTTCTAAAGAAGAATGATTTTCTTTTTCTCTCTCCTTATCATCAATTTTTCCTTCTAGTGAATTGACCAATGCATTATAGTTGGCCATCATTTGTTCCAACCTATGTAAGTAAGGCAATGTAGGAAAGAAACCTCCAAAAGGAATTCCTTTTTTCTTTAACTATTTTTCCAACCCCAACAAATCTTGAAATTGTTGTGCTCTTCTTTGTATCTCATCATCCTCCAAGATTTTTCTTATGAGATCTTCTTCTGGACAAGGCTCATGTCTATTATTAATGGGGATGGTAGGTGTGTAAAACTTTCTTGCAATTACAATAAAATCCTCAATATCCACATACCTGTATAAGGAAACACTCATTCTAAAGTGGCCTAACCAATCATTTACTTTAGTCAAGGCATTATTTCCAATTGTAAAATTGTAGACCTTGAAGTACCTTGGGGTAAAAGTACCCTTCCTATGTGGGGCCAGATGTTCTTTATCTTTCAACATGAGCTGCCAAATAAATTCCAATACTACAATTCTGGGTGGAACATAAAAGGGAAGAATGTGAGGTGGCTAAGGGCACTCATAAACTCTAATAATTGTAAATGCTTTTTCATAGTATAAATCACCCCAATTGTGATCTCCTGTCCATTTGTCAACAAATTGGCATGGCCTTAATAATTGTAAAGCTTTAATTGGTAGCCTGGACAAGTTTACTCCTAAGCTGAACATAATTGGTTGTACCATCCAATTCTAAATTGCACAGAAATGATTCTCCCTTGAAGTAAAATTCCATACCCTTAACCAAAACTGGACTGGGTTGGGTTGACCATTCCACATCATCCTAGGTTGGAGATATTGTAAATCCATGATGTTATAATTGTGAAACAAAATGAGATGCATTAATAGAGAATAATGCATAAACCTAGGGGATGGTTCCTTCTTTTGAATTGATTCAAAACCCTCATGCATTTTATTTATAATATACCCTATATAGTCATAACCTATCCTCACACAAGGACTTTGCAAGTCCAATACCATCATCAAAATGTCTGAAGAAATTCTCTCAACACCACCATCTACTCCCAATACTCTGCACAATCCATAAGCAATGTACTTCATGTAGACACTCAGGTCTTTATAAAAATATGGGGCAGTCCCAGGCATTTCTACAATATAATTCTTGTTGGCTTTAGGGACATGATTTTAAATTTCCCTTGCAACTAGGGTTGATTCCCTAACATACCTATTTGCTTGGGCTTGAAAATTTATCTTAGTTTCCATTGGGACATATATATTAAAGGATTTCATAAAGGAATTTATGTCCAATGTCACCAAGGCTAAACCATCATCCTTTCTAATTGTTTTAGATAGAGGACGTCATATCTATTCACCAATTCTAACAGTGGGTCTATATCTAGGAAAACATCAGGTACAATTAACCTAGCTAACCCTGAGGTCCAAGGATTTGAGCCTAGCACCGGGCTCTCATAATTCTTAGAGAAATATTTAAATAGGCACAGGCCAGATATATCATGGGTTTTAGCATCTCTACAAAATGCTAGGTCATCAGTAAAAACTTGATCACTGACCTTTTTATTTTGAGTTGACCCAGGCAATAAGCTACTGAATTCATCTGAATAACTTTCTTTTCCTTTTATATCACCCTTATCTTAACTTCCTCCACTAGTAGAAGCTTCGCTCGCTGCTGGCCGACTCATGTTGATTAACTTATAGAAGCCCCTTCTTGAATTTTTGAAATCTTGAAATCTATGAACGCTAAAAATTATGAAAATCACATAGTTTCCTCACTCTGGTTCTTTGAATGCTTGGTGAATTGAGAATAAACAACGGTTATTTGCATTTATTGAAGGGAATTAAATACATCAATTCATTCGAGACCAAATATTTATAATTCATGTCACTTCGGTCATTACTTGGTACACTCTAGATTCAATTTACTAGTTGTAGCCTCGGATGATGACAGACAATCAAATTTTTAGTTCTCGTGACCACGCAACTATATAGCTCCTTATAGTCACTGAAAGACTTGGCACTTTTTATTATCTTTCAGAGATCAGGTGACTAAAGAGATTTTTCATACTCACTGAATGTTTTACCCTTTTGAAAACATATCTTGAGACTTGGCGACTAAGAAAAGAATTACAGTCGCTGAATATTTTAGCTCTTCATGTTTTTGTTTAGCTATTCAGCGACTATTGTTAGATCTTAATCTGATGGTCTCCTTTAAGTCCTTCAGACTTTAACTTTTTTATTTTGAGACTCAGTGACTATAGTCCATCTCCTTGTCGCTGAAAGATTTAGCTTTTACTAATTTTATCTTGAGACCATGTGAGTACCATTAGATCTTAATCTGACGGTCCATATTAAGTCTCTTAACACTTTACTTTCTTATCTGGAACATTGAGAGACTTAGCGACTGTAAAGAGTCTCTTAATCACCAAATGTTTATTGAATTTTCAAACTTTTTTGGAGATCATGTGACTTATCTTATCTGGAGATCTAGAGACTACAAGGAAGTCTCTTGATCGCTGAAACTTTTAACAAATCTTGACTTCATCTGGCGACTTCATGCTAGCCATAAGATCTTAATCTGATGGTGCATTTTATCTGAAATAAAACCTTTTATATATTAAAGATATAAGATTAAATTCTAACCACATGATCTTGATCCAACGGTAGTCACTTAATCTCTAAAGCTTTAGAGTGACATCATCTTTATCAAGCGACTAAGCGACAGCCATAAGATCTTTGCTTTGAAAGGAGACAATCAATGGTAGTCATGCAATCTCCCGATCTCAATCTTGACTTTGAATTTCTCAGGAGATCTAGCGATTGCAAGAATATAACACTTCTTTATTACATCTGGAGACTAACGACAATAGTTATCTCACAGTCGCTGAATGATTTCTTATTTCACCATTTTGTCTAGAGATTGCCTGATTGAGGGAAAATTGGATCAAGAGACTGGGCGACTATAGTTATACTTAAAACATTTTTCATTGTAGTCATTGAATCTCATAAAGCACTTCAATCTATTTGGAGACTTCTTGACTAAAGGCATTCCACTAAGTCACTTATAAAAGGAGAATATTCCTATGACTTAAGGAGATTGCATGACTGAGGGGTTTCAGAATGTCACTTAATAAAAAGGAATATACCAAATTTTTGAGGACACTAAGCGACCAATCAAAATGATAAAAGGCACATGTTTAAAAGGTTTTAAAGTGATTTTTAAAAAGTAACTACAAATTAGAACTCGGCTAGGCATTTCTAGGGTTTTTTGGATTTTCAAGCACATTTTGATCTAGGACTTAGGGTTTTTGCACTTTAACCAAATTTTAAGCTCTGAGGAAGGAATTTTGTGGGAGATTTTCAACAAAATTGGAATAGAAATTGACAAGGAGCAGGGAAAACTTTTCCAAGAATCAAAAATATTGAAAAGCAGCCTACAAAACTAAGAATACTACCAACAGGGTGTAGGACCACGGGATTAAACCATTTTGGGAATCATATAGGTCAGTGGTGTCAGTGAATACACTTGAGGATTACTAGGTGAACTTAAGCAAGGGATTTTGATTAGCTCTTCCCAATCTTCCTATCAACTAGGGTCAACTCTAGAGCAAGGGAAGTACACCAGGGTCATTGTGGATCCTTGGGTGATGGGACAAGACCATTTGAGGTCATTTAATAATGTATTGGACCATGATTGGTCATTTTATATTATTTTCATCATGTTTTTAATGATTTTTGGATCATTTGATATTATGATCAACAAAGATGTTATGTAATCCATTTAATGGCAAGAGGGTTAACTATGTAACCTTAGGATCACTTAATGGATCAAAGGTCAAATGTTATATGCACATGTATTCAAATAAATTTGACATTACAATATTTTTTATCTCCATTTAGTCAATGAACCAATTGGATCTTCCCTACCCTTGATTGTCTTAAGTATTGCCTCATGGTCTGACTCACGAACCTTCCAAAGAGTTTTATTATGTGGTCTTCCCCCATATTTGATCAAGTGGACATTTAATGCAATGACAAGGTTTCAATAATGAAGAATCTTTCTATGTGTCTCCCAATCCTTGAACAACCACAACCTAGGGTTATTCATAGGATACTGCATAAGCCATGTACCAATTACAACCACTTCTCTTATAGGGTATTCTAATTCTTCACCATCAATAACTGAGTGATCCAATTTCTTTTTTGACTCAACACAATGACACAAATAATAATTTGTCCCTTCTTCATTGTCTTCAGGTGCAATAACAAAAAAAACATGGCCTATAATGATATAAAAATAATGAGGACATTAGTTTACTGAATATTTATGATAAAGTACTAAATTTGAGATTATTTGTATGTGGAAAGTTTACCTAGTTGTACTAGATCAGATAAGTGATCAAATTCAATGGATAATTCCATTTATGTTAGTTGTAGTGATTCATGGGGATGATGGGAGGTAAGTGGGCTCACAATATGTGTAGACCATTCGTCAACCCATTCCTTTAACTCCACTCATCCCAATCTTCATCTACACATGATGAACAAAAGAACACCATATGTCGTGTGTGGATTGTTAGAGTATCTATTTATCTTCACTTACTAATTAGATCATGTTGATTTAATTATTAAGTTTCCTATGTACTCTATTTTCACTTAAGCTATCTCTTAGGTGCATATAATTAATATTTTATATTAATTATATTGCGCAACCTAGCTTTTCCTTTTTAGGGTTTTTATTCACCTTATAGGTCGAACTCTTGTAATTATTTTTCATTATCTTGGAATACAATTTTCTCTCACTCCGCTGAGATTTTCCAAGCCTTTTCTTTTTGTCTCTTTGGTTTCCTTTCAGCAACAAGTTATTTCCATGCAGGTGTTCTTGGCGATCTGTGAAGTTGGATTTCTCAACTTCTACATGGATAATCCATGACCCTACATTACAACTTCTAAAAGAGTGTAGGTCACTCAATCCTATCAATGTACAACAATCCTCATATGTTGCAATGTTAGTTTCATCCATCAACCAAAAAAATCTATGAACCATAGACTCACCTTCATTACCTAGACCCATATTAGCATTACACCACTAGACAATACATCTCACATCTGAAAATGTTTCTTTCTCTTTGTACTTTAATTCTTCACGTGCTAAGGATATTTTAATACATGCACCTGCACCATCATGGTCTCCCTTTCCATGACCGGCCTCTATGAAATTTCACATATATTGAATTTCAGTAATCTTATGCATCTTGCACAACCAATAAAATATCTGAGAATTCTTGAATTGTGATGCACAATTATCTGACCATATGATATGTCGATGATATTTTATGCCCCTGTTAGCCAAATGACCATAAAATAGTTGAAAGAATCTATGTACAAACTCTATAGAATGTGAGCGATCATCCCTGATATAAAAATGATACTCCCTCAATATCATCCTGTTCTCCTATGTACTATCTGATGAATGAATGAATGCTATATGAACAAATATAGCAACCTGTTGAGAGCTGTAATACTTTTCTTGCACCTCATTCTATGGTTGTAGTTTGTAGTTCTCTACAAAGTCCTCAACTAAAACAATGGTATCAAGTGGGAATGTGTCCTTGCACAACTTGAATTGCATATCCAACCATTGGGCTCTATGTGTATGCCTTCCATACTCATAAATCATTTTTAAAAAAAAAATGTCCTTGAACTGATACACTAGAATGTTTTCAATTACTAAATCACATCTTTTAGCCTCATTTCCATCTTTTAGATTGTATTTCATGGTCTTATATTTCCCAAATTCCACTATTTCATTACCGATTGCATGCGTACTCTCCATATGTTGACAAAATGGAAAATGTTGCAAACCTCCGCAATCTATGCATGTACCATTCAAGCATGAGAGCTTGTAAAATTGTTGACCATCCACTCTTTCACATAAAATGGTAGATACTAATTCCCCTGAAGATCTAGGTGGGACATTTATGTTACAATCCTGCAAGATATTGTTAGAGTGCAAATCTACACATATATTCCTATAAACTTCAAAATGGTTAGAAAATTCAATATGTACCCTACAACAACAAGTTGTGCATGTGTGATTTATCTTCACATAAAAAGGTTTACACATTTCAAAATATCTCTAACTAATTTTAATTGAAGGATACATATGCATAAATTTTGCAAAGAATAGTGTCTGAGTTGAATCCAAAAAATGTTTTGGATGTGGAACACGAATTCGACTACCAATCCTCCTTCTTACAACATCTCTTTGATTTGTAGATACCCGTGTGTTATTCTTCCAAAATTCTTCAATCAAGGATTTCAAAGCTTCAACAATTGCTTTATCTTTTCATGATAGTCTACCGGAAAATGCCCATAACTCATTACTATTTGGATCTTCCACTCTTTGATGCCTTCTTAGGGCTCTCATTAGAGACTTTCTACTTATTTTCAATGTTTTTCTTCTCTTTCTAATGATTCAAGATTTCTTCATTTGAGTGCTTACTATTGTTGATGTAAGTACACATTGTGTGGCATTACTATCTTTCATGTGTGATGTAGAACCCACACTCTCATATGCAGTCATTAGACTCTTTACAATAGATTTTTCACTTGAATTATCCATCGTTCTTAACCCAAGAATATTCATGATGGGCCTAAATTTCAAATTTCTCATCATTTCAACAAATAGTTGACATCTTCATGTCATGTTTAAATTCTCAAAAAATGATCTCCAAATAAGATTAGCATTTCTTTGACAAGTATGCCTAGGAATCTTGTCAAGCATTGCTTGCAAAATGTTAGTATCAATATCAATCAAATATTTTGGCTTTCTATAACTAATTCTAGGAGCATAAAAAACATTATGTGTGAATTGCGTACCATCTTGAGTGCCTTCAACATGAGATGATGTTGTGCCTACACCTTGGGATGTAGATAATGGTGTGCCTTCAACAAGATACAATTGTGTACCTCCACTTTGGGATGTAGATAATGGTGTGCCTTGAACATGATACAAGGGGGTGCATACACCTTGGGATGTAGACAATAGTGTGCCTTCAACATGATACAAGGGTGTGCCCACACCTTCGGAAGTAGACAATGGTGTGCCTCCAACATTGGATGATGATGTCTCTTCAATTTGGGAACTCATAGATGATGTGCCCACATCTTCATAATTCAATTGTCTTGTTGCATGCAAGTTTCTCATTCGTTGTCTTTTTGTTTCCAATTCCAATTCTCTCTTACTTTGTATTGATGTTTCATGCTCCTGATCCAAAGAAAAATCTTCTTCTATGCTATCCAATTTTTTTTGTTCACGAAGTTGTCTCATTCTTTCCCTTTTCCTCTCTTTGTCTCTTTCATGCTCTTCCAGTGTTAAAGTCTTTGCTCGTTTCCTTGGCATGATGATGATTTCTACATATGAATTGATTACAATTTTAAAAATATAATATAAATCTATTACAATAATTCAAATTATAATATAAATATCTTACAATATGACAAATTATAATATACATTTATTACAATTATATCAAATTATGTATTGAACAAGTCTATATCATACCAGTTATAAACTAAAAGACTCTTTATTCACATTTCACATGTAAAAAATTAAAAAAATTACCTCAATCGATAAATTTCGGTGAAGAATGATAGACTTTCACAATTTGATGTTGATTTTTAAATAAAAAGATGGCACAAATTGACAGAATATGCTTCTTTGTCACTTTCAACACCATGAAAAACAAATATTTGTCGGATAAAATGCATAAATTAGATAGTATACAGAAAAAGTGGGCCTCTTTCACGAGATCTTTAACATATAAGATCGTTAAAAAAACCACAAAATATAACATCATTGAAACATAAGGATTCAAAATGCCGAGTGGGAACGGGAGCGGTTGCAGGGTGGGGGCGAGAGGGAGTGGTTGCAGGGTGAGGGTGAGCTCAGTGGGAGGAAGCCTCGGTAGCGATGAGGAGGGAGTAGTATATGCAAAAGATGGTGACCCAGGGGGGGTCTACGAGATTTCATGGTGGGGGCAGCTACAGCTATGGCTGGCGCTCTTGTCGTTCTCCCATTTGGACTGTTAGGGTTTGCGCTCCAAGAGTTGACAATGTTTTGGGGGGGTTTCTCTCCCTCATTTTTTTGGATTAGACGTGACCCTTGTATCATAAGAAGAGTGAAGGTGAGTGGCGGCTTTGGATCCTTTGTTGGGATCCTGCTATGCTAGTTTGTTTCTGGGAACCTCACGGGTGGGCCTCTTTATGGGTTCCAACGCTTCTTCCAGTAGTATGGGAGAAGGGTGTTGATTCAGTTGGAATGACCCTGCGTGTGATCCCTATTGAGGTGGGGCTACACTCAAAAGCTCGTTGGCAGCTGTTGGTTTCTCATTGTCACAATTCTTCTTCTTTGTGTCCTATAGAGGTGGATGCACATTTTGGGTTGAAGGTCTCTTTCCCCTTTATCACCTCTTTCCCACTTTCTATAGAGGTGGAAGCTCCTTCTAAGGTGGAGGCTCTGCCTATTGAAGTGGCTAGATGTTGGCTGGAAGAGGAGAGATGGGGTTTTGATGGTGAGTCTGACTACAGCTAGAGGGCTCTGTTTCGGCAAGAGATCTTTAATGTTTTCATCTTTAGTCTGGCAAGTTGTAAACTGGTGGAGTGGGGAATGCTTTTCCTCTTCTCCATTTTTGTGATAAAGGTTGGGGGTACCTTTCAAAACCCTAAGGGGAGCGACCTTTACTGGAAACTCCTGTCTTTGCCAGAGATCCTTGAATGGCTTTTCTTTTTTTTGGCAGAATGTAATATGGTGATTAGGGGAGTCATCTTCACTCCCAGTTCTTTGTTAATGGTTGGGGGAGCCATTCAAAACCCAAAATACTTTGGTGCAGCTCAAGACTTTCAAGCTCATTCTTATAAGCTATTGTTTCATATTTGGTATAACCAAGATAGGATGGATGGGTCTGTCTGTCAGATCTATTGGATGCAAAAACCCATGTTGGTAATGGGAGCCATCAATAAGGTTGGGGGAGCCTTTCAAAACCTTGAAGGAATGGTGTAGCTGAAGCCCTACTTGCAAATCTATGAGAGTTGTTGTTTCATTAAAACTGGTTATGGGAGCCATCAAAACCCTTATGTTCGGTTTAGGGAACCTAAAAACCCTAGAATGGTGATTCTGTAAGGCTTTGGTCTTATGTTTTAGTTCTTTGTAGCTTGAATTCCTCTGAATACATTAATTTTGGCTGTTGTTGTAATGTTGGGATTTCTCTACTGGTAAAGTTACTGGCAATATGTGCTGGGGGGTTCTGTAAGGGTGATCTTGTTCCCCAGCTGTTTCACTTTCCTTTGGGCTAATTCTTCCTACTTTTTTTTTCTTTGGGTTATAGTTCCCTCCAAAAACTATATGTATATGGTTTCGGGGCCCATTCAAAACCTATTTTTACCTTATTCAAAAACATATAAGATCATTTATTTTAGTCTTCCATAGTGCGAGCCCGCTATAGTGTGTGCACCTTATGAAAAACCACAAAGTGTTATGCATACTCTTGCATAGAAAGAGCATACTATAGCACGTGCGCCCTATGAAAAACCAGAGAGAGAGAGAGATGTGTATGTGTGTGTGTTTTTGAGAGAGAGAGAAAGAGAGACAGAGATAAGGGAGGGTGATGTGTGTGTGTGTGTGTGTGTGAGAGAGAGAGAGAGAGAGACTCTTGTCACCCTCTCTCTCTATCTCTCTCTCTCTATCCTTCTCAGTTTCTCACTCTCTCTCTTCCTTTCTCAGCCCCCGCCACTTTCTTACTCTTTGTATCTCACTATTAAAATCTATGACTTAGATAGGGTGCTCGCCCTATAGCGCGCACACCCTATGGAGGTCATAGATTTAAATAGCACGCTCACACTATAGCGCGCACGCCCTATAGGGCGCACATGGTTTTTAAGACATTGAAATCCACCAAGCCTAAGGCTTGGAGGATTCAAATAGGCCTAAGACGTATTTTCCAGTAGACATAAAGAAAAATGATTTTTTTTTCTGTGCTCCTCGTCAGGTTTACTCATGGTTCAATAACATTAAAATCAGATGATGTGATATTGTAGATCTCTCTATTAGCTATCCAAGCATATAATTTATTTTGAATTCTGATTATGTTAAGTTTTTCATCTCTAATTTATTTTGTGTGTATGTCCATTTTTTGTCAAAAACCAACGTGTAGTATTTTGGGCATAGATTTTGGCTCGTTCATCGAATTTTGCAACAAGTTACATTTTTAGAAAATAAACTCCATTCTACACACTTTAAAAAAATAAATTATTTTTGATTAGTTTTAAATAATTTCTAGGGGGAGTACAGAGAAATTTCACGTTTTCAAGATGTGTGCACTTCATAAATTTATAAAAAAATTATACATTCATCAAAAAATTAGCAAAAAAATCTGGCATAAACTATGTGGTGTTAGCTAACTTCTCACCATAGCAAATAAAAAAATTCAAAAAAAAAGTTAACATTTTAGGGGGAGCACATCAAATGCTATGTTATGTTTTTTCACAAAAAACATGACCACTTTTTGTGCTCCCCCTTTTTTAGGGCCTTAATCTGCACCATTTTTAAAATAAATTAGTAGTTTAAGAACTAGATTCAGAGTATTACAACTCTTGTTCTTGTCGTATCTTAAAATTTTGATTCTAACTATCTTCAATTTCTTGTTAAAGTTCAGAGTTTTCTGATTTTAGGAAAAAAGTGGCATCTTATACCCCCTTTTTGGTCCCCCATCTTTGTGCACTTACCCATGGGTGTTCCTAAAATTGTAAGGGGTTAGTGCTCCTATAGTGGGTGCTCTGAATTTTGGCTAGTGAGGCCTAATAAAAATATTCATTAGGTGGTTTTTTACCCTTAGGGGTTTTCCACTATAAATCATTATGTCAAATGGCCTATTTGTGTGCATATGCTTTGAAGTTTATGTTATTTTATCTTTGTTGCACATACATCTAACATTGTTATATCATCAAAAAATGGAAGCACTTCCATTTAGGACTAGTTTAGCCCTCCGAGTAGGTGGTCTGGGTTGATGTCAAGCACCTTGAATGGGTATTTGACTAGATCTAGTTGTTTCCCCCTGTTCTGCTTCTCTCCCCTTGTTTACAGCCTCTTTCTGACAGCTTAATCTGAGAAACTGAGAACATTGACTATCAGGGTCAAGGATGACCTTGTGGGTCAACATCAACCTCAACCCTAACATAGGTTAGGGTCGACCTTGACCTTGACCCCAAGTCCAAATTTCAGGTTCTAGAAGTTTTGAGATGTCAAGCTTTGGAAAGTTTTATTTCCCAGTTCTGGGTTGGCTGTTTTAGATTTCAGAACGATAAAATCTTAAATGATATTTAATCTAGGTCCATTTCTAGGAGTTAAGGTTAATTGTGATTTAATTCTCTAATGTTTGCCTCTCTAGAAGTTTGTGCCCTAGATCACTATAAAAGGAGGCTTTCCTCTCTCATTTTCACATCTATGCACAATCCACTTTTGATGATTAAGACATCTAGCTCTCAAGTGCAATCAAGAGATCAAGCAAGCAAGAAGGATAAGGAAAACACTCAAGAATTCATTCATCCTCAAGCATTCAAGCATTCATCAAGGAGATCCATTGTTAGTCATTGAAGCATTCAATATCTTTGGAGCCCTCTTATTGACGATTTCTCCATCCACATTCATTCAAGCTTCTTCCTAGTCCAAGATCCATTCAAGATTGGTGTTGAAGATCTAATGCAATTGATTTGAGACATCCTACATTTGATTCTACATTCATCCCTACTTGTGGATTCAAGGATTCAAATCCTCCACAAGGACTTCAACATAAGCAAGGTGAATAGTTCCATTTACTTTGTTTATATATATTGCAATTTCAATTACATTTCAAGGTTGATTCCAAATTGGGGTTTGACCAAGGTAAACCCCCAATCCAAAAAAACAAAACCATTTTTCTTGCAGGTACAAGTATAGGATAGTGAATTGTAGTTTAGATCTGGATACCCTTTTCGGTGAACTTTTGAGATTCGAGAACAGAATTTCTGTCGGAGTTGTTTTGGATCAAGGTCAACCTTCAGTTGGGGGTAAGATTGTGCCCTGATTCTGAGGTCAATGTCAGCCTGACTCTGAAAGATAAAAGTTTTCTGGGTTTTCTCTATCTTGGCATTTCCAGTCTGGACTAGGTTGTAAAATTTCCCAAAATTGAACACAGATATCACAAATCAATCTTTTCTAAATTTACCCTATTTTGATGTTAGTATCTGTCTTTAATTCATTTAAGATTTCAAGCACATATTTTTCATAATAAAATATAAGGTTTTCTCCTTCATTCATATTCTCCATAGATTGATTCTTTTGTGCATTAACCTTTTGGTTGATCAATTTGGATCTCTCCCTTGGGAATTTAGATTTAGAGGTGGATCTTGTATTTTCCATCATCTCCCACACACATATCATATTTATCTATATCTTACAATTTTATACCCTACATATTGGTGAACCCGACATGCTTACCCCCTTTTCTTTTGTGGAATTAGGTGTCCTATCATATTTATGGTGTTAGATCTTGCATGTATTAGATTTCTTTTATATGTTTGCATCTCATATAAAATAAAAATAAAAAAATATTCATTTATTCATGCTTTGTGTTTTCCTAGTTTAGTTCATTTGTGTTGCATTGGTATATGAGCTTTACTACCTCTATCCCTACCTATAACATTCTAGTTAGAAGAAGTCGTAGATTCATGGGTGCCTTTGATCCTGAATCTTTCTATCCTTTCCTTAGGATCCCAGATGACAATTTGATTATTCATGATTCCAACCCTATTATGGAGAAAAACTCTTCTCACTCATCTCATGATGAGGATGATGCTTTAAGAGTTCCTCCTGAACAAGTCCAAAAACTTTCAATTGAACTTGATAAAATGGGTAATTGGCTTATTCAAGAAAACCATAATCAAGATTCTATTCAAGCTATCAAGGCTCTTAAGAAAGTTCTTCGTGATAGTGATCAAGGTGTTAATCTCTTGCATGGTATTACTTATCTTTTGCATTAAAATGTTAAACCTTTAGCTCAAGAAGCTCAACATTTAGGGTTGATTCCTCCTGTTACTAGTATAGAACCTATTTCTATTCCTTTATCTAGTATTCCCACTTATACTCCCTCCTTGGTGACTACGACAGTTCCCTTTGTTCCTATGAGTGTTCCTCCTATGTCCCTTCCTACATCACAACCTTCTTATCATAATGTTCCTTTTACTTATTCTAATTCTCTTCCAACTATAGTTCTAAGTGTTCCTCTAGTTGTGTCTTCCATTCATGCAGCTTCTTACACTTTACCTAGTGTTTCTAATGTTGTTATTCCTCCTATTTCTTCTAATGATTCAACAATCATCAATTTGGCTCAAACTGTGTCATCTTTACAACAACAACTTTCATCCTTGACTCAATTTTTTTTTAGCATTCCTACATGTGACATGGGAAGTGCTTTGTCCTTAGATATCATTCATACTCATGTTCCTCAGCAAGTTGATATGCCTCATCTTGAGAATTACAACGGAAAAGGAGACCCTGTTCATCATGTTAAAACATTTCAAATCCTTTGCAGTGACTATGATCATGACCATAGGATTTTAGCTAGGTTATTTTCTAGAACCTTTTGTGATAAGACCTTGCAATGGTTTTGTTCCTTGACTTCTTATTCTATTGACTCATTTCCAAAACTTTCTAATGTCTTTATTCAACAATTTCAAAATAACATTGGTCTGCAAGTATCTTTTACTGATTTGATACATTGCAAACAAAGTGCTAAGGAAAAACTGACTAAATTTATTGGTAGATTTAAGCATTTGCATGCTCAGATTTCCTATCATGTTCTTGATATTGATATTCAACGTATGTTTATTTCAAATTTGTAAAAGGATATTAGAGATAAGATTTTGTTTACTGAATTTACCTATTTTCAACAACTTTGTGCAGTGCTTCATCATTATCAATTACAAGTGAGTCAATTTGAGAGCAACACTCCAATGGCTCATGTTCCAGTTGATTAGAGTAATTCTTCTCCTAATCCAAAAAAATTTTAAAAATTCAACAACTATCTCAAGAGAAACAAACAAGCGAATGCAGTTGTTGATCAAGTTGTTGTTACATCTCACAAAGCCACTTCTGCATCCACTTCTTTTCGATTAAATCGTGCATTTACTCATCTTTCTGAATATTTACATTCTATTATGAATAGGTTGTTAACTACTAATATGATTACTTTACCTCCTATTCGACCTCTCTTACCTGCAATGATAGCATCCAAATCTTTTTATCTTAAAGCTTTTTGTCAATATCATTGTCAAAATGGTCATGATACTGAGAAGTGTTATTCTTTAAAACATAAGGTTCAAGATTTAATTGATTCTAATGCCTTATCTGTTGATAATATTGATGGTAGCAGGAACAAATTTGTCTCTCCTCTTAATCAAAAATTTCAAATCTATACGAATCCTTTACCTACACATGATACTAATACCATTGCTTAGCCATCTTCTATGGATATTGTGTATGATTCAAAGATGGATGATCTTAATCACATTGTTAATCAAGTCAGGCATGTTGTTCCAACTATACCTCCACCGCAGCTTCAAACTCAACCTCAAGTTCCACCTCAACCTAAACCACAACCACAACCTAAACTGAAATCTCAACCTAAACCTCAAAAACAACCTAAGAATAAAATATATCGGGAACTTTTGATTACCTTTGATGATTCTAAGACTATTAAAGCTCTTGATGGTCCCCTTTACATTTATCCTAGGATTTCTAAGATACCTACCCGTGGTTGTCTAGTTGATCCTACATCCTTAGTCAATGTTATTACTGAAGAAAATATTTTTATGAAAAACTTGCAACGCGATTCTTATGATACATCTGATGTGTGGATTCAAACTTTTAATGGTTTTCTTTATCCATCATTTGGTTCTATTGATTTTCCGGTTGAACTTTTTGGTAAAATTGTGAGCACTACCTTTGTTGTTGTTCCTACTTCCGATCAATTTCAAGTTAAGCTCGATTTTCCATGGTTGAATGTCATGCATGTTGTTGCTTCTCCTATACATAAATGCCTTAAATTCATTCATGATGACGAAGTGAAGATGATAAACCATAGTTTATATCAACCTTCTATACCTCCTTTAACTATGGCTTCTAGTTCTATTAATCAATTTCCTTCTATCACTCT
Source organism: Chamaecyparis obtusa (assembly GCA_027943335.1). NCBI lineage: Eukaryota > Viridiplantae > Streptophyta > Pinopsida > Cupressales > Cupressaceae > Chamaecyparis > Chamaecyparis obtusa. The sequence goes on from BSBK01009741.1 coordinate 39,197, forward strand.
TCCTAAACGACCTAAGATAGATCCTATGATTATTCCTCCTATTGTTGATAATCCTATTGATCTTCCTACAGAACCTATGAAGGATCCTGTGATTTTTCCTCCTAGTTCTCAACCTATTTCAAATAAATCAAAATGTAATTGATATGATAATGAACATCATAAGAAGCATCATGCTCATGCTAAAGCTCGCAATTCTATTCTTCAAAGATCTCTACCTTCTTCGGATAAACCTATGTATGATGTGTTAGAAGAAGTTGTTACTAATAATGATGTTAAGATGCATGATTATGATGATTCTATTCATATCTTAGATCCTATTTTGATTAATCTGGATGAAGAAGATCCTCTTGATGATGATAATGATGAATATGGGACTATTGACATTGATACTGATTTACCTAGTATGCTTTCACCACAATTGAAAATTGCATCTAGTATCGAACATGATGATTCTCAAGAGGATCCTTGTTTGGAACTGGCTATCATTCCTACTGTGTTGGATATAGTCCCTCTTGCGAGTTATCCACCTTCCCTAAATGATATAGAATGAAATGGGGAGAGTAGGAAGCATGCTTGATTGGCTTGTCTTTCATGGTAGCCTTTTTTGTGTGTTTGTCTGTAGTACTGTGCTTCTCCCGTGATGTGTTTGCTAAATGTTTGTTAGATTATTTTATACGTCCCTTGTTGCTCTATTGGTACAAGGTGATAAAGGAATTGAACCTTTTGTACAATTCCTCTATATGTATCTCTATTCTTCTATATGTTGTTTCATATTATGTTGTACTTGTGCTATTGTTCATAAAGGTTTCCTTGTGTAATCTTCTTGGATTCACAACTTGGTAGCCTTGATTATTTTTGGTCTCTAGGTTGTGGTCCGAAAAGACTCTTCTTCGTATAGATCTTATGTGTTATTTCCTCCATTGTGATTGTAGTTCTACTTTCTTTGGGGAATGATGTGAATTCATTTGCAATAATATCATATATATATTATCTTATGATCATATTGACCCCACGGCAGGTAGATCCCTTCAGTGTTCTTTGTATGTTTATGTGGTATTTCCCTTGATTTGTCTTCGTTTGGGGGCATCTCATTGTGGAAACGTAATCAGTGGAGTTGTTTATGTTTCTGTTCAAGCCATTGCTCTTGTTAAAGTGTTAGCAATGACTTTAACATGGGGGCATATGCTCTGCTCACTTGTTGCACATACACATTTTCAATATATACATATATTTTTCAAGATACTTCTCTCCCTTTATGGATTAGTGACTAATCCTTAAAGCATGGATTTTTATTTCATAGGATCTCTTGATCTCTCCAGTTTCAAAATTTGATCCCTTAAGGTCAAAGGTGCCCTTAAGATTGGATCTCTTTTGTTTTTGGCTTTGCTCTTGTGGAATAGGATATTCCTAAGAGTGAATCTTTGAGGGGTTGACTAGTGAGTAGCCACATTCTCTAGGCAATTCAATTTCATCTTTCCAGTTGCATTGTTTCCTAGTGTGGTTCACAATGGGACATAAGTTCTCATTGGGCGAGATAATCACACCCTCTTCTCTATCTTTTCTAGAGATGTCTCTCTTATTGTGATCTTGGAGTTGATGAAGACTTAAGTCCCTGGGGGCTTGAGGATTTCTTTGTCCCTTTGATTTCAATAGGATTATCTTTTCATTATGATCTCCTTTACCAAGAGTTTGCATCAAATTCATACTCTTGCTAAAGTGGGGGTTGAATGTATCATCAGAAAATGGAAGCGCTTCCATTTAGGACTAGTTTAGCCCTCCAAGTAGGTGATTTGGGGTCATGTCAAGTGCCTTGAATGGGTATTTGACTAGATCTAGTTGTTTCCCCCTTATTCTGCCTCTCTCCCCTTGTTTCCAACCTCTTTCTGACAACTTTTTCTGAGAAACTGAGATCTTTGACTTTCTGGCTCAAGGATGACCTTGTGGGTCAAGGTTGAGGTTGACCCTGCCCTAAGTTAGAGTCAACCTTGACCCTGACCCCAGGTCCAAATTTTAGGTTCTAGAAGTTTTGAAATGTCGGGTGTCGAAAAGTTTTATTTCCGGCTTCCAGGTCGACTATTTTAGATTTCGAAATGGTAAACTCTTAAATGATATTTAATCTAGGTCCATTTCTAGGGGTTAAGATTAATTGGGATTTAATTCTCCAATGTCGGCCTCTTTAGAAGTTTGTGCCCTAGATCACTATAAAAGGAGGCCTTCCTCTCTCATTTTCACATCTACGCACAATCCACTTTTGATGATTAAGACATCTAGCTCTCAAGTGCAATCAAGAGATCGAGCAAGCAAGAAGGAAAAGGAAAGCACTCGAACATTCATTCATCGTCAAGCATTCAAGAATTCATCAAGGGGATCCATTGTTAGCCATTGAAGCATTCAATCTCTTTGGAGCCCTCTTGTTGAAGATTTCTCCATCCACATTCATTCAAGCTTCTTCATAGTCCAAGATCCATTCAAGATTGGTGTTGAAGATGTAATGTTATTGATTTGAGACATCCTACATTTGATTCTACATTCATCCCTACTTGTGGATTTAAGGATTCGAATCCGCCACAAGGACTTCAACATAAGCAAGGTGAATAGTTCCATTTATTTTGTTTATATATATTGCAATTTCAATTACATTTCAAGGTTGATTCCAAATTGGGGTTTGACCAAGGCAAACCCCCCATCCAAACAAACAAAACCATTTTTCTTACAGGTACAGGTATAGGACAACGAATTGTAGTTTAGATCTGGATACCCTTTTCGGCAAACTTTTGAGATCCGTGAATATAATTTCTGTCGAAGCTGTTTCAGGTCAAGGTCGACCTTCAGTGGGGGGTAAGATTGTGCCTCGATTTTGAGGTCAAGGTCGACCTAACTTCAAAAGACAAAAGTTTTCTGGGTTTTCTCTGTCTCGGCATTTCTAGTTCGAAGCAGGTTGCAGAATTTCCTGAAACTGAACACAAACATCAGAAATCAATCTTTTCCAGATTTACCCTATTTTGAGGTTAGTATTTGTCTTCTCTTCATTTAAGATTTCAAGCACATACTTTTCATAATAAAATATAAGATTTTCTCCTTCATTCATATTCTCCATAGATTGATTCTTTTGTGCATTAACCTTTTGGTTAATCAATTTGGATCTCTCCCTTGGAAATTTGGATTTAGAGGTGGACCTTGTATTTTCCATCATCTCCCACACACATATCATATTTATCTATATCTTACAATTTTATACACTACAATTGTTAATGCTCTCACATAATCAGTTGCATGTATTGATTACTTAAAGTTAAAAGTTTTAAATGGTTAAGAATCTTCTTGTTACAACATTTTGGGACTCCTCTTGTGATAGGTTGCATTCTTTCTCATTGCGGCCTTTCAACTCTTCTCTTTCTGTAATGCCTTCCCCTTCTTCCAGGTAACACAACTTAATAGCTCCACCAAACTCAACTATGTCTTCATCTCCATCCCATTCATCTATTTTTGCTTTATGTAATTCTTGACAGATCTCATGCAAACGTCTTCTATCCACTAGTATTTCTGTCAAATTTGTAATGGATTCTAACTTTTCTTGTTCTAATAGTTCGTCTTGTTGTCTAATCCTTAACTCAATGGCTTTCTTCTGTGTGAATGGCTCTTGCTCGCAAAGTGAGTATTCACCTTCAAAATTATTTGCCACCTTATCGCTCATGAGTTTTTTCTTTTGTAGATCTCTTTCTCCTTTCTCTTTCACTTCTTATTGTTACATACCTCATAATCTTCCAACATGTACCATAATTCTTCCAATTCATCTTCTAAATTTTGCAACTCTATTTGTTATTCTTTTGTTAGCTTCTACCTCTGCTTTATATATTCATCCACTCTAGTTATTCTCTTTCTTACATTCTGATATAACTCCATAATCATATCTTACGACCCAAGACAAAACTGCAACTCTCTCTTCTCCTATTTCCTTTGGATTGACAAACTTATTGACCATATATGAACATTCTATTTCTATCCCTCATCTCATTAAAGAAATTAATACAAATTCAGAAGACACTTCTGCAAGTTACTACGCCATATGTTCATGCATAACCAATATTCAAATACACAGCTGCAACTAATCCTTAATTGATCAAGCTTTACCACATTTTCGCTATCCATAATTCTAATAAGCAGCCACTTCTTACTGCCCACAAAGAACAAAACTTGCTCTTTCCTCATCAAATCATATTTCTAAAACTTAAAACAACTTATTTCAGACTTTTGTAACTCAGAAAAAAAGACCCATCGATTTAAAAGAACTCCACACTATTTGCATTCTGTGCTCTCAACCACTCTTCTAGAATCAATCCTCTTTGTTCTTTTCATCCTGTGCCTCGGACTCTTTTTATTTTTATTTTTTTTCTTCTCCAGAAAACACCATACAAATGCACCTTGACTTTTAGATAATTTTTTGTTTCAAATATTTAATGTGCACATTTTGGGACTCCAGATTTAAACTATTTGATGCTTTAAACAAAATCTTCCTATTTTTCATACAATTTGCTCTCAAACACTTGTTTCCTACAGCGCCAGCTAAGCTCCAGACAGAATGTACCAAAGACAACAAAAAAAGTCGAATTTTTTTTTCAGATTTGCAAAAACACAGTGATTTTTTTGCAAATTGTTTGTGGTTTTTGACCAAAAAATTTGCAGATCATGAAGAACAGATGATGAAAATTTTGTGAAAATCTGTTGTGTTTTTTGTTTTCTGAAATTTGATTAATAGTACATTCTGTCTAGAGCTTAGCCATGTCCGTTTCCTACACGATCTCCACTTGTACCAGTGGACCATATGATCGTCGTCCGTCTTCTGGGTCTTCCATATCTACGCTCCTTCTATCTTCATCACAACATGGAGATGGGATTTTTTTCCTCCTCATGCCCAAAATGTAACCCTTCGTAACTATTCTTCCCCAACCGTTTGGCTGTCCTCAGACTCCTCTACCTCTACACGACCTTATGGTATTCATATCACAAGAGATATCGAAGAACTTAAATTTCATACCATAGAGCCAGTTGAGAAGAGCAATCTCTGTAGATAAACTTGAAATATAAAGCTCAAACCAATCTTCTCACAAAGCTGCTCACATTCTTCTTTCACAACCAATCTTTCATTTCTTTCATAAACTGTGCATTCTATGCATAGTAAATAAAGAGTTGACTTTTTAGGAAATGCAGAAAAAAAGAAACAGGCACTGCTATATGGAACAATGAGTCACAGGCTCAGGAGCAAATTGCTTTGATACCAAACTGATGCAGACACTCAGCTCAGAAATAAACAAAAAAAGTTAACAAACATATCAGCTCAGTAAAAGTAACACATTAAGCAGACATATGTAGGAACTATGGCAATCAATTTAAACACTATGATCAGTCTTCCATAAACAGAATGTGGAAGATCAAGAGGTTGTTCAGTTACAACAAGAACCGTTGAGCGGTTGATTCCTGCCACAATACTGGCGGTGCATGTCAGATAATGACAGTCCCAATTAACATGCATTACATAAAATGATTGGGCTTCATACGCCCAACAATCATAACAAGAAAATAACAATAATCTTATCTATTTCATATGCATATAAAGTCTTTGTACAAAAGAGATGCAGAGCGCATCCATCCTCTACTCTCTGCCCCTGACTTGTTACAAACCTTCAGCTTAATAACCTTCATTGCTAAAAAAAAAAAAAAAAAAGACACTCCACTTGTAATAGGACTTTATCTAGTTTTAGTATCCATGTTGCAGAGACATATAAAGCTATTTCTAAACTAAGTAAATACAATTAGATTATTCTCCTACATCTGGGGGATTGGTGTGATTGTGCCTCCTAAATCACAGGGGTCAATTTGCATTAAATGCTCTGCTATTCCAACATTGTTTAGCCACTCTTGGGTATGAAAATGTATTGATATTAATCACTCTAGTATGCTTCCACTAGAAATCTGGAATCACCTTACAAGATTGGTCTGACTGCACAAATCTCTTATAAATGAAAGTGAAAATCATATGAATATTTCCTGGGTGAACTGGAAAAATTTGTTTCGCCAACATTCATCATAATCCCAGAATTTACCGTCTTCATAGATTTTGTCAAACTGTTCCATGAAATCATCTATATCTTTTCTGGTCAAAACCAGCAATTTTGTCTCTTGTTTCATTTTATTTACTATACGAACCAAATTTTCTCTATAATCTGCGTCGTCATCTATCCAGGAACAACCATAGATCTGTATGTCTTTGAGCTCATTCAGATTTTCAAGACCCTGAGGCAGCATCTTCATTGCATCACACCTCATAATTGTTAATGTTGTTAGACGAGGCATTGCTCCTTCCTCTAATACAAATAGCTTCTCTGCCTCATTCAGCCAAACCAAAGTAAACACCTCCAGTGCAGGAAAGGCTCCCGCCTTGCCAAATTCTTGCGGGAATTCCTTCAGTCTGCCACAGTCAATAATTTCCAGCCGCCTCAGACTATGAAGTTTGTGCAACTCAGGAAGCTCTTTTAAATTGTCACATTTTACCAATCTCAGATGAGTCAAGCGTTGGAGTCGACATATGGAATTGTCCATTCTGACCAGATGAGAGCACCTTAACTCAAATTTCTTCAATTCTGCCATCAAATTCATATCCGGAGGCAGATTTGCCATGTGTGAAAGATTGAGCAGCAATGTTTTCATTTCCGTCATCCGCCCCAGCGTTCCCTCTGCCACCGCCTCTCCATTGTTCTGAAGTTGGAGGCATTTCAGTTGTGTTAAACTCTGCAAATCTTCGATGCGAGATTCTCTTCTTCTACACTTTGTCCCTTCACTTTTTGGAGCCCACAAATTTGGGGTTACGTTCATCTTCAAGTAGTGCAGAGATGTAAGCTGTGAGATCCCATAAGGCATAAAACACAGATTCACACAGAATCTGATATCCAGATACTTCAATGAGGTTAATCTATGGAGCTCAACTGGCAATTCAATGAGCCTAGTGCACGCAAGATCAAGTATCTCAAGGTTTTTAAGGGAAACAATAGAGCTGGGCAATCTTTCGATGGGCACATACCATAACCTCAAGCAAACCAAATTTTGAAGGTGCCCCATGCTCTGTGGCAAAGTTTTGAGGGACGTGCCAGTCAAATCAAGGACTTGAAGAGACCTTAAACTCCTCAAAGCGGTTTCTGGGAGCTGTGTCAAGTGTCGATTGAAAGAGAGGAGCATGTTCTTAATATTGGTAGATTTATTGGTAGATTTAAGCATTTGCATGCTCAGATTTCCTATCATGTTCTTGATATTGATATTCAACGTATGTTTATTTCAAATTTGTAAAAGGATATTAGAGATAAGATTTTGTTTACTGAATTTACCTATTTTCAACAACTTTGTGCAGTGCTTCATCATTATCAATTACAAGTGAGTCAATTTGAGAGCAACACTCCAATGGCTCATGTTCCAGTTGATTAGAGTAATTCTTCTCCTAATCCAAAAAAATTTTAAAAATTCAACAACTATCTCAAGAGAAACAAACAAGCGAATGCAGTTGTTGATCAAGTTGTTGTTACATCTCACAAAGCCACTTCTGCATCCACTTCTTTTCGATTAAATCGTGCATTTACTCATCTTTCTGAATATTTACATTCTATTATGAATAGGTTGTTAACTACTAATATGATTACTTTACCTCCTATTCGACCTCTCTTACCTGCAATGATAGCATCCAAATCTTTTTATCTTAAAGCTTTTTGTCAATATCATTGTCAAAATGGTCATGATACTGAGAAGTGTTATTCTTTAAAACATAAGGTTCAAGATTTAATTGATTCTAATGCCTTATCTGTTGATAATATTGATGGTAGCAGGAACAAATTTGTCTCTCCTCTTAATCAAAAATTTCAAATCTATACGAATCCTTTACCTACACATGATACTAATACCATTGCTTAGCCATCTTCTATGGATATTGTGTATGATTCAAAGATGGATGATCTTAATCACATTGTTAATCAAGTCAGGCATGTTGTTCCAACTATACCTCCACCGCAGCTTCAAACTCAACCTCAAGTTCCACCTCAACCTAAACCACAACCACAACCTAAACTGAAATCTCAACCTAAACCTCAAAAACAACCTAAGAATAAAATATATCGGGAACTTTTGATTACCTTTGATGATTCTAAGACTATTAAAGCTCTTGATGGTCCCCTTTACATTTATCCTAGGATTTCTAAGATACCTACCCGTGGTTGTCTAGTTGATCCTACATCCTTAGTCAATGTTATTACTGAAGAAAATATTTTTATGAAAAACTTGCAACGCGATTCTTATGATACATCTGATGTGTGGATTCAAACTTTTAATGGTTTTCTTTATCCATCATTTGGTTCTATTGATTTTCCGGTTGAACTTTTTGGTAAAATTGTGAGCACTACCTTTGTTGTTGTTCCTACTTCCGATCAATTTCAAGTTAAGCTCGATTTTCCATGGTTGAATGTCATGCATGTTGTTGCTTCTCCTATACATAAATGCCTTAAATTCATTCATGATGACGAAGTGAAGATGATAAACCATAGTTTATATCAACCTTCTATACCTCCTTTAACTATGGCTTCTAGTTCTATTAATCAATTTCCTTCTATCACTCTTCCTAAACGACCTAAGATAGATCCTATGATTATTCCTCCTATTGTTGATAATCCTATTGATCTTCCTACAGAACCTATGAAGGATCCTGTGATTTTTCCTCCTAGTTCTCAACCTATTTCAAATAAATCAAAATGTAATTGATATGATAATGAACATCATAAGAAGCATCATGCTCATGCTAAAGCTCGCAATTCTATTCTTCAAAGATCTCTACCTTCTTCGGATAAACCTATGTATGATGTGTTAGAAGAAGTTGTTACTAATAATGATGTTAAGATGCATGATTATGATGATTCTATTCATATCTTAGATCCTATTTTGATTAATCTGGATGAAGAAGATCCTCTTGATGATGATAATGATGAATATGGGACTATTGACATTGATACTGATTTACCTAGTATGCTTTCACCACAATTGAAAATTGCATCTAGTATCGAACATGATGATTCTCAAGAGGATCCTTGTTTGGAACTGGCTATCATTCCTACTGTGTTGGATATAGTCCCTCTTGCGAGTTATCCACCTTCCCTAAATGATATAGAATGAAATGGGGAGAGTAGGAAGCATGCTTGATTGGCTTGTCTTTCATGGTAGCCTTTTTTGTGTGTTTGTCTGTAGTACTGTGCTTCTCCCGTGATGTGTTTGCTAAATGTTTGTTAGATTATTTTATACGTCCCTTGTTGCTCTATTGGTACAAGGTGATAAAGGAATTGAACCTTTTGTACAATTCCTCTATATGTATCTCTATTCTTCTATATGTTGTTTCATATTATGTTGTACTTGTGCTATTGTTCATAAAGGTTTCCTTGTGTAATCTTCTTGGATTCACAACTTGGTAGCCTTGATTATTTTTGGTCTCTAGGTTGTGGTCCGAAAAGACTCTTCTTCGTATAGATCTTATGTGTTATTTCCTCCATTGTGATTGTAGTTCTACTTTCTTTGGGGAATGATGTGAATTCATTTGCAATAATATCATATATATATTATCTTATGATCATATTGACCCCACGGCAGGTAGATCCCTTCAGTGTTCTTTGTATGTTTATGTGGTATTTCCCTTGATTTGTCTTCGTTTGGGGGCATCTCATTGTGGAAACGTAATCAGTGGAGTTGTTTATGTTTCTGTTCAAGCCATTGCTCTTGTTAAAGTGTTAGCAATGACTTTAACATGGGGGCATATGCTCTGCTCACTTGTTGCACATACACATTTTCAATATATACATATATTTTTCAAGATACTTCTCTCCCTTTATGGATTAGTGACTAATCCTTAAAGCATGGATTTTTATTTCATAGGATCTCTTGATCTCTCCAGTTTCAAAATTTGATCCCTTAAGGTCAAAGGTGCCCTTAAGATTGGATCTCTTTTGTTTTTGGCTTTGCTCTTGTGGAATAGGATATTCCTAAGAGTGAATCTTTGAGGGGTTGACTAGTGAGTAGCCACATTCTCTAGGCAATTCAATTTCATCTTTCCAGTTGCATTGTTTCCTAGTGTGGTTCACAATGGGACATAAGTTCTCATTGGGCGAGATAATCACACCCTCTTCTCTATCTTTTCTAGAGATGTCTCTCTTATTGTGATCTTGGAGTTGATGAAGACTTAAGTCCCTGGGGGCTTGAGGATTTCTTTGTCCCTTTGATTTCAATAGGATTATCTTTTCATTATGATCTCCTTTACCAAGAGTTTGCATCAAATTCATACTCTTGCTAAAGTGGGGGTTGAATGTATCATCAGAAAATGGAAGCGCTTCCATTTAGGACTAGTTTAGCCCTCCAAGTAGGTGATTTGGGGTCATGTCAAGTGCCTTGAATGGGTATTTGACTAGATCTAGTTGTTTCCCCCTTATTCTGCCTCTCTCCCCTTGTTTCCAACCTCTTTCTGACAACTTTTTCTGAGAAACTGAGATCTTTGACTTTCTGGCTCAAGGATGACCTTGTGGGTCAAGGTTGAGGTTGACCCTGCCCTAAGTTAGAGTCAACCTTGACCCTGACCCCAGGTCCAAATTTTAGGTTCTAGAAGTTTTGAAATGTCGGGTGTCGAAAAGTTTTATTTCCGGCTTCCAGGTCGACTATTTTAGATTTCGAAATGGTAAACTCTTAAATGATATTTAATCTAGGTCCATTTCTAGGGGTTAAGATTAATTGGGATTTAATTCTCCAATGTCGGCCTCTTTAGAAGTTTGTGCCCTAGATCACTATAAAAGGAGGCCTTCCTCTCTCATTTTCACATCTACGCACAATCCACTTTTGATGATTAAGACATCTAGCTCTCAAGTGCAATCAAGAGATCGAGCAAGCAAGAAGGAAAAGGAAAGCACTCGAACATTCATTCATCGTCAAGCATTCAAGAATTCATCAAGGGGATCCATTGTTAGCCATTGAAGCATTCAATCTCTTTGGAGCCCTCTTGTTGAAGATTTCTCCATCCACATTCATTCAAGCTTCTTCATAGTCCAAGATCCATTCAAGATTGGTGTTGAAGATGTAATGTTATTGATTTGAGACATCCTACATTTGATTCTACATTCATCCCTACTTGTGGATTTAAGGATTCGAATCCGCCACAAGGACTTCAACATAAGCAAGGTGAATAGTTCCATTTATTTTGTTTATATATATTGCAATTTCAATTACATTTCAAGGTTGATTCCAAATTGGGGTTTGACCAAGGCAAACCCCCCATCCAAACAAACAAAACCATTTTTCTTACAGGTACAGGTATAGGACAACGAATTGTAGTTTAGATCTGGATACCCTTTTCGGCAAACTTTTGAGATCCGTGAATATAATTTCTGTCGAAGCTGTTTCAGGTCAAGGTCGACCTTCAGTGGGGGGTAAGATTGTGCCTCGATTTTGAGGTCAAGGTCGACCTAACTTCAAAAGACAAAAGTTTTCTGGGTTTTCTCTGTCTCGGCATTTCTAGTTCGAAGCAGGTTGCAGAATTTCCTGAAACTGAACACAAACATCAGAAATCAATCTTTTCCAGATTTACCCTATTTTGAGGTTAGTATTTGTCTTCTCTTCATTTAAGATTTCAAGCACATACTTTTCATAATAAAATATAAGATTTTCTCCTTCATTCATATTCTCCATAGATTGATTCTTTTGTGCATTAACCTTTTGGTTAATCAATTTGGATCTCTCCCTTGGAAATTTGGATTTAGAGGTGGACCTTGTATTTTCCATCATCTCCCACACACATATCATATTTATCTATATCTTACAATTTTATACACTACAATTGTTAATGCTCTCACATAATCAGTTGCATGTATTGATTACTTAAAGTTAAAAGTTTTAAATGGTTAAGAATCTTCTTGTTACAACATTTTGGGACTCCTCTTGTGATAGGTTGCATTCTTTCTCATTGCGGCCTTTCAACTCTTCTCTTTCTGTAATGCCTTCCCCTTCTTCCAGGTAACACAACTTAATAGCTCCACCAAACTCAACTATGTCTTCATCTCCATCCCATTCATCTATTTTTGCTTTATGTAATTCTTGACAGATCTCATGCAAACGTCTTCTATCCACTAGTATTTCTGTCAAATTTGTAATGGATTCTAACTTTTCTTGTTCTAATAGTTCGTCTTGTTGTCTAATCCTTAACTCAATGGCTTTCTTCTGTGTGAATGGCTCTTGCTCGCAAAGTGAGTATTCACCTTCAAAATTATTTGCCACCTTATCGCTCATGAGTTTTTTCTTTTGTAGATCTCTTTCTCCTTTCTCTTTCACTTCTTATTGTTACATACCTCATAATCTTCCAACATGTACCATAATTCTTCCAATTCATCTTCTAAATTTTGCAACTCTATTTGTTATTCTTTTGTTAGCTTCTACCTCTGCTTTATATATTCATCCACTCTAGTTATTCTCTTTCTTACATTCTGATATAACTCCATAATCATATCTTACGACCCAAGACAAAACTGCAACTCTCTCTTCTCCTATTTCCTTTGGATTGACAAACTTATTGACCATATATGAACATTCTATTTCTATCCCTCATCTCATTAAAGAAATTAATACAAATTCAGAAGACACTTCTGCAAGTTACTACGCCATATGTTCATGCATAACCAATATTCAAATACACAGCTGCAACTAATCCTTAATTGATCAAGCTTTACCACATTTTCGCTATCCATAATTCTAATAAGCAGCCACTTCTTACTGCCCACAAAGAACAAAACTTGCTCTTTCCTCATCAAATCATATTTCTAAAACTTAAAACAACTTATTTCAGACTTTTGTAACTCAGAAAAAAAGACCCATCGATTTAAAAGAACTCCACACTATTTGCATTCTGTGCTCTCAACCACTCTTCTAGAATCAATCCTCTTTGTTCTTTTCATCCTGTGCCTCGGACTCTTTTTATTTTTATTTTTTTTCTTCTCCAGAAAACACCATACAAATGCACCTTGACTTTTAGATAATTTTTTGTTTCAAATATTTAATGTGCACATTTTGGGACTCCAGATTTAAACTATTTGATGCTTTAAACAAAATCTTCCTATTTTTCATACAATTTGCTCTCAAACACTTGTTTCCTACAGCGCCAGCTAAGCTCCAGACAGAATGTACCAAAGACAACAAAAAAAGTCGAATTTTTTTTTCAGATTTGCAAAAACACAGTGATTTTTTTGCAAATTGTTTGTGGTTTTTGACCAAAAAATTTGCAGATCATGAAGAACAGATGATGAAAATTTTGTGAAAATCTGTTGTGTTTTTTGTTTTCTGAAATTTGATTAATAGTACATTCTGTCTAGAGCTTAGCCATGTCCGTTTCCTACACGATCTCCACTTGTACCAGTGGACCATATGATCGTCGTCCGTCTTCTGGGTCTTCCATATCTACGCTCCTTCTATCTTCATCACAACATGGAGATGGGATTTTTTTCCTCCTCATGCCCAAAATGTAACCCTTCGTAACTATTCTTCCCCAACCGTTTGGCTGTCCTCAGACTCCTCTACCTCTACACGACCTTATGGTATTCATATCACAAGAGATATCGAAGAACTTAAATTTCATACCATAGAGCCAGTTGAGAAGAGCAATCTCTGTAGATAAACTTGAAATATAAAGCTCAAACCAATCTTCTCACAAAGCTGCTCACATTCTTCTTTCACAACCAATCTTTCATTTCTTTCATAAACTGTGCATTCTATGCATAGTAAATAAAGAGTTGACTTTTTAGGAAATGCAGAAAAAAAGAAACAGGCACTGCTATATGGAACAATGAGTCACAGGCTCAGGAGCAAATTGCTTTGATACCAAACTGATGCAGACACTCAGCTCAGAAATAAACAAAAAAAGTTAACAAACATATCAGCTCAGTAAAAGTAACACATTAAGCAGACATATGTAGGAACTATGGCAATCAATTTAAACACTATGATCAGTCTTCCATAAACAGAATGTGGAAGATCAAGAGGTTGTTCAGTTACAACAAGAACCGTTGAGCGGTTGATTCCTGCCACAATACTGGCGGTGCATGTCAGATAATGACAGTCCCAATTAACATGCATTACATAAAATGATTGGGCTTCATACGCCCAACAATCATAACAAGAAAATAACAATAATCTTATCTATTTCATATGCATATAAAGTCTTTGTACAAAAGAGATGCAGAGCGCATCCATCCTCTACTCTCTGCCCCTGACTTGTTACAAACCTTCAGCTTAATAACCTTCATTGCTAAAAAAAAAAAAAAAAAAGACACTCCACTTGTAATAGGACTTTATCTAGTTTTAGTATCCATGTTGCAGAGACATATAAAGCTATTTCTAAACTAAGTAAATACAATTAGATTATTCTCCTACATCTGGGGGATTGGTGTGATTGTGCCTCCTAAATCACAGGGGTCAATTTGCATTAAATGCTCTGCTATTCCAACATTGTTTAGCCACTCTTGGGTATGAAAATGTATTGATATTAATCACTCTAGTATGCTTCCACTAGAAATCTGGAATCACCTTACAAGATTGGTCTGACTGCACAAATCTCTTATAAATGAAAGTGAAAATCATATGAATATTTCCTGGGTGAACTGGAAAAATTTGTTTCGCCAACATTCATCATAATCCCAGAATTTACCGTCTTCATAGATTTTGTCAAACTGTTCCATGAAATCATCTATATCTTTTCTGGTCAAAACCAGCAATTTTGTCTCTTGTTTCATTTTATTTACTATACGAACCAAATTTTCTCTATAATCTGCGTCGTCATCTATCCAGGAACAACCATAGATCTGTATGTCTTTGAGCTCATTCAGATTTTCAAGACCCTGAGGCAGCATCTTCATTGCATCACACCTCATAATTGTTAATGTTGTTAGACGAGGCATTGCTCCTTCCTCTAATACAAATAGCTTCTCTGCCTCATTCAGCCAAACCAAAGTAAACACCTCCAGTGCAGGAAAGGCTCCCGCCTTGCCAAATTCTTGCGGGAATTCCTTCAGTCTGCCACAGTCAATAATTT
Source organism: Chamaecyparis obtusa (assembly GCA_027943335.1). NCBI lineage: Eukaryota > Viridiplantae > Streptophyta > Pinopsida > Cupressales > Cupressaceae > Chamaecyparis > Chamaecyparis obtusa. The sequence continues at coordinate 54,333 of BSBK01009741.1, forward strand.
CCAGCCGCCTCAGACTATGAAGTTTGTGCAACTCAGGAAGCTCTTTTAAATTGTCACATTTTACCAATCTCAGATGAGTCAAGCGTTGGAGTCGACATATGGAATTGTCCATTCTGACCAGATGAGAGCACCTTAACTCAAATTTCTTCAATTCTGCCATCAAATTCATATCCGGAGGCAGATTTGCCATGTGTGAAAGATTGAGCAGCAATGTTTTCATTTCCGTCATCCGCCCCAGCGTTCCCTCTGCCACCGCCTCTCCATTGTTCTGAAGTTGGAGGCATTTCAGTTGTGTTAAACTCTGCAAATCTTCGATGCGAGATTCTCTTCTTCTACACTTTGTCCCTTCACTTTTTGGAGCCCACAAATTTGGGGTTACGTTCATCTTCAAGTAGTGCAGAGATGTAAGCTGTGAGATCCCATAAGGCATAAAACACAGATTCACACAGAATCTGATATCCAGATACTTCAATGAGGTTAATCTATGGAGCTCAACTGGCAATTCAATGAGCCTAGTGCACGCAAGATCAAGTATCTCAAGGTTTTTAAGGGAAACAATAGAGCTGGGCAATCTTTCGATGGGCACATACCATAACCTCAAGCAAACCAAATTTTGAAGGTGCCCCATGCTCTGTGGCAAAGTTTTGAGGGACGTGCCAGTCAAATCAAGGACTTGAAGAGACCTTAAACTCCTCAAAGCGGTTTCTGGGAGCTGTGTCAAGTGTCGATTGAAAGAGAGGAGCAACGAACGGATCTCCGGACCTCTAAATTCCCCAGGAATCGTACTGAAAGTGTTGGACATAAAGGAGACACGCGAACGTCCCACACACTGGTCCACTGGAAAGATTTTATTGTCTCTGCCTGAACGAAACAAGCAATTCTCCTCCCTTTCAGCAATTTGTTGTGCTAAATCATGTAACACATCATGCATGGAACAGTAGACCACATTCCCATCTAGATCCCTAAGCCTCGCCTCAATCAGGCAACGATCCACAAGCAAGTTAACATACGCCTGTCCAACTTGGAAGAGATCGTAGCTGCCACGATGCTGATCCCCTGCTTCAAGCAGTCCTTCCCCGATCCACAAGTGAATCAGATTCTCCACGATCATAACCTGGCTTTCCCTGAAGGCACCCATATACAGGAAGCATATCTGGAGAGCAACATCATACCTACCCAACGCATCATAACTTAGCCTTAAATTGTCATACAGTGTCTTATCAACTTGTGGATCCTTCAATCTGTCGGAATTCTTCAGCCTCTCTAGTGTAAGCTCCCATTCCGTTGGATCTGTGACGCCTGCCATGGCCGCCCCCACTACTTTGATAGCCAGGGGAAGCCCGCCACACTCGCCACAAACCCTTTTTGCTATTTTCTCAACGTTGAGTGGAGGATTTCCCCAATTGTGTAGAAAGGCATAAGAGGAAAACAACCTCCAACTGTCCTCTTGAAGCAAAATTTCCATTGCAATGATTGAGGAGGCAGGGACCCCTATTTCTAAGAGCCGTCTGTTGTCTCTGGAGCTGACAACAATCTTGGATTTGTGGGTGTGAGGTAAACCCAGAGACTCAAGCAGCTGTGTGCTTCCTCCCCACACATCATCCAAAAACAATGCAAATTTTCTATCTGCGAGTTTCTCGTGCACCCATGTCTTGGCGTCCTCCTCTTTCTCTTCCAGAGCCATGCCGGTCTGCAGGGCTATTTGAGTAGCAAGCTCAGATCTGAGAGTAGTAATGGAGGGATTCTGAGACGCCGTGAGCCAAGCGAGTACACCATCCTGGAAATGATTTTGTACCTCCTTGCTGTTGAATACTGTCTTGAGAAGCAGGGTCTTGCCAGAACCTCCCATGCCCACAACGCCAATACGGCTGGAATGACCGTTTCCTTCATCATTCACCAATAATCTGACCAGACTAACAAAAGCTTTCTCTTGCCCAACAATAAGAGGCTCCTGAATCAACTTATAAGATGGATATGTTGGGCAATTACTTGATAGATTAGCTGAAACCGAAAGACCCCCATTACCTCTCCGTTCAAATCCATGATGCAACATGAGATATTGACAGAGCTGATTTGTGATTCCAATCAGGGAAGCTCTATCAAGATGCCCTCTAATGCGTGTCATGATGCCTGTAATTCTTGTGCTTGTCTTATAACGAGAAATCAAATTACACTGTGGTATTGTGCACTGCTGCACCATTTCTTCAGCTTCTCGCAGGAGCATATTCAAATGCTTAAGCCAATCATTTACAGCGGAAGGCAGCGGACTGCCATCAAACTCATTCATTAGTCTACTGTTTATAGCCAAACGGTAGTACTGCATCGCTTTGTTAATGGGCATGATATCTATGACCAAATTGTTCAGGGATGCTAATTCTTTTCTGCATCGAACCGCCTTCGTGATTCTCTGAATAATTTGTTTTGCTAAAATGTCGATCCCTATACCAACCAGACCAGATATAACTTTTGCCTCGGCCATATCACTGGTATACAAGCACAAATTGGGCTAATATCAAACTTTAACAGGTAGACATAGCAGTTATATACTGCAATTTAAGGCACTCAGACATCACAATCTTTAAACATATTCAGTCTCTCTAATCGATATGAATTATTAACCCAGAAGAAAAATGGCAGGTGCTCTGCCCATTCAATTACAGGATTCTTGTTTCAGGTGTGAAACAGAGCCACTTTTGTTGAAACCTCTTCCAGCGAGAGGTCAGGATTGAAGGATGTGTATTCATTCAAGTCATATTAGATAATAGTTTTTAAAATGATTGAAATTATTAATTATTTTTTAAAGATTTTTAACATTTAAAATAAAATTCTAGAAGTTTTGAATATTGACTTGTTATTTTTATTATATTAAATAATAAAAATAAATTGTATAATAATAAATAAAAAGAGAGTCCAGGAAACTCTGAACCTTGACATGTCATCCTTCCATTGAACCGAAACAAATAAATGGTGTGCTTCCAAAACAAAATTAGATAGGAAGGTTCTTTCATAGCTCTAAATATTGACTTGGTACTCTCTCAATTAAATGAAAACTCCATAATTTTAAAAGAAATGAGGAGTCTTCTCAAAACTTTTAAACATTTATTTGCTAAACTCTTAATTAGATTAAAGGAATTTACTTCAAACATTTTATAAGTTTTTTTATTTGTTTAAAATGTTAGTTTATGTTGTTTTATTTAATACGATTTCAAGTATCATGTAATGATAAATTTTTAATATTGAAATAATAAAAAAATTTCTTAACAATTATTTTACATTGCTGCAATACTTAATTTTTTTTTAAAAAATAGAATTTTCAATTTTATATAAGATATAACAAAAAATAAGTTTAAAAGATAATTTACTTTCAAATTAAGATAATCAAGAAAACCTTACAAACAATACTTTTAAAAAGTGGTAAATAAAGGTTGAGAATAATCATAGTAAATATTTAAATTATAGTAAAAAAATAAAATTGATATATCACTAATTCACTCAAAACTATTCAAATGAGACTATTAAAATTCAAAATAGTCATGGTATTACCATGAAATTTTGAGTCAAGCAATTCTGCAAAACTAAACACTAATGATGGTGGTGGCCCCAATGAGAGTAACTTTGTGACCCTTCCTACTTCAAACATGAGTCTGGTAAACAATATGTCTCCAGTTGATAATTTGCCTGATGGAGATATCTCTAAGTTCAATGTTTCTTTAACCAATCCTCTATTTGAAGAGGGCCTTGTAGTTATTCCAACTATGCATTCTACTACCCCCAAGCCAACATCTAACCCCCACTTAGTAGGTCACAATGATGGTGACTCGAGCCCCAAAAGAAAAAATGCTTAATGGCTTGCGCTCGATACAATCCAAGCAAGAGCAGCAAGCTTTAAAAACAAAGAGCCCTAATCCTCCCTTCAAGAAATCAAAGACCCCGAAGCCATAGAGTCTCACTTGCTTCCCGAAGATGAAGGATATGGAAAAGACATTGTTCCCATTAATCAACAGACAGTTAGGATGGATCTTGAAACACAAAATGATGATGGGCAATGGCACGAAGTGCAAAAAATAGGAGGTGAAAAAAAAAAAGAAGGATGTGGTCAGGGCTTGGTGCAGGAACAAGAAGAACTTAGACTTTATGTGTCTGCAAGTAATCAAAGTGGTAGGATATCAAGCAGAGTCCACACTAAAATTTATTTGGAAACATGCCAAAACCTTCTATACTAATCATGAGAGGGGTAAAGGTGGTAGTCCCATAATAGTTAACCCCAAGTGGTTTGATAAGATATCACAATCTAGATGTCCCCACTACAACAGAGTATGTTGGATAATTCTTGATTATCATGGTGTGGATATTAGACTTTATTCTTGGTATGCCCCTAACGATTACAATGAGAGACCCCTTCTCTGGAACTAGATGGCTAATTCTCTACCAAAGGTCCACTAGATCCTCATTGGGGACTTCAACATGGTGGAAAATAAAGAAGACAGAAAAGGTGACAATAATGCTTGTTGGAAAGGAAATGAACTTTATTTTTGCTCCAAGGCTAAGAGAATGTTAAACCTACTAGACCCAATAGTCAATTAGAAAAACCCCTCCTCTAGTATTTGGCATACTTGTTGCAATAATCAGGCCTCGGGTCATATAATTTATTGTAGACTTGATAGGGTGTATTACGACTCTTCTATGTTTTCCAATTGAAGCTAGTTGAAGGCAATAAAGTCAATGTCAACTCTGCATTATTTTTAGATCACTCCCACATTTCGGTTTCTTTGATCAGGGAGGTGAATGATGTCCCTCACCCAATTAGAAGAGGTGGGCCATTTAAGGTCAATACCTCTTTATTAAAGGATAAAGATTTTTTTAATGCTATTCCAATGACTACTTGCCTTTCTAAGTTCTACAATGCCAAGCTTGATCAGATTGAATAGTTAGAAGCCTTGGTGAGTGTTTGGAAGAAGATGTTTTAACATTTTGGGAAGAATTCTATGGATTACAATAGAACCAAATAGATTCTTCAAACCAATCTCAATCTGTAAGAAAGGGAAGTTCAAACAGTGGGAAATAGTGAGGTTGATTAAACCAATTTGATTAAGATTAAAAATCTTCTTAGAAAGACTCAAGAATATAAGTTTTAGGGCCAGAGGATTAGAGCCATAATGACATGGCTTAAGGAAGGGGATAAAGGATCAAACTAATTTTTAAGATTATTAAGAGAAAACAGAAGAGAGAATTTATTAATGAAATTCAAGTTGTTGGTAGTACTTTCAAATATTAGGGGGACATCGGAGAATCTTTTGCCAAGTATTACCAGTCCCTATTATCCTCTAAACTCAGCTAGGAGAATACATATACAATGAAGAAATGCATGAAATTGTTTCCAAGTTGTAATCCAATAGCAAGGACAAATTCCTAATGTCTTATATGATAAAATTGATGCAAGACGGAAGGCAACACTTACACATGATAATGAGTTAGTAAAGGATGTTCTATTGAACCTATTACCTGGCTCATTTGAGGAAGAAATAAAGGATATGTTTGCAAAGGTAAGACCATTATTTAAAACCAAAAGAAGAGTTACAAAGTTGTTAGTTGGCAGGACCCAATCGGTGTAAGTTGAAACAAACAAGATTATAAGAAAGCATTTAGGTCAGATGAAGGATAAAAGTGAAGAGGAGTCAGTAAAAGAGAAAGAGGGTGATCTAGTGGTGACTCAAACTAATGAGGGATTTACTGTTGATAGTGTGAGGATCACATTTGAGAAAATTAGAGATGAGATGGGCAATATAGGTGATATTCCTGCCATGGAGATATAGGATGAGCACATGCGGATACACTAGATCAACATGAATCGCATGAGAAATAAGATGTACATAAGGAACAAAAGGAAGAAGATCCAACAAACATGAGTATTGATCATAACATAACCGGTGATGCAACAATAAAGACACCTATGGATGATCAACAACAACAACAAATACTAGGAATGGAGAATATAGGTGCAACTAATTAGAAAGATAAAGAGAAAGAAGTAAAGGATACTGAGAAGAGGAAAGATAAGGCACTAGTATCTATTGATGAAGATGATATACCGATTAAGGGATAGATAGACTTGAGCACTATGATCCCTAAAGAAATGATTAATTTTGCAATGGAAATCAAGACTAAATCCAAGAAGGATAAGCTAAAGCATGAAGCATAGGTAGTGATAATGGAAAGAGATATATTTTTTTATTTAATGCCTGAAGTTACATATGACAACAAGGCCACTCCAATGGAGAAATTGAAACATTTAGTCACTACCATTGGTGAAGAGATGAAAATCTTGGAGGATTCTTCTATTGCAAGAGTAGAAAAGGAATATGTAAAGAAGAGATAAGAAAACATAACACGGTCCATTATCGAAGACAAGAACACTCTCACATTAGTTGTGAACCAAGTGAAGGATATACTACAAGAAGGTGGTAAGATTCTAAAGTCTATTTATGATTTTTCTCGCTTCTTGAATGATATTGAAAGGAAAAAGAGTGAAGCTCAACAGGAGTTGAGATTGTTGTCATTGAGTTTTGATCCTATTCATGGGATTGCAACTTCTTTTGGAGTTGAATTTGGAAATGTACACCAAAGGTTGAAGACTTACAATGAAAAACATGACAAAAGGATTGGAAATTTGATGGAGTTACAAAGTTTACCCATTCCCAAAATGGATATCTTACAACACAACGTGAAGAAAATAGAACAAACCTTAACACCCCATCTTTTGTGTACTATTGATGGATTAGAGGAGCTTTCATTTTGGTTACTGGTCAGATACTCGTCATGGAGAATCTACACAAGTCATGGGTTAGTGATTGGAAATTTTTTAAGACTACTTTCAATGATATATTTAGTATGATGTAATCGGTGTATGCTACTCTATGATTCTGATTAATAAAAAAATTATTTTTGCATATTATTGTAACACCTTTGTCATTTTTGTCAAAGGGGGAGAGTAGTGTAAGGATAGAAAAAAATATTGGTAAGTTGTGTGAGTTATATGAATGCATGGTGTATATGCTTGTTTGGGGATATTGTTGGCACTTAGCAAATTTTTATTATTATTTCTAAGTGTTTCCATCAATGAAAAAGGGGGAGATTGTTGGCATTTGATGAAGGTGATCTGAGTTTTGATCATATGATTATATTGTGGTGTTTTTGTTGCTAGTAACATGATTTATTGCAAGCATGAGATCAGTTTTACTAATGGTTTTGAAAGATTAAATTGAAGAATCAACTAAGTGTTTAGTCAACCGAAAAGAAGATAGTATGCAAGGTACACACGATTGGATTTAGAGTTGTAGATTGAGTTAAGATGTGCAGTTGGGCATACATCATCTACATATGCATATTTGACTACATCTATGAACACACTAGTTAGATTGAAGAATATAATGATTTATTGAGGATTGAAGAAACACTGACAGTAAGAATAGGAAATAGGTAGAGTGAATTTGGCTAGATCAACCAACTGGTCAATTTAGAGTTAGTAAATATTTTATTTATGACTTGGTTAATGTTGTTTTGACTTTATTAAGTTGACAAATGCATTTTGGTGCAATCGGATTTGATTTTTATGTCAGTGGATAAAACATTTTTTGGCAAAGGTCGGCTTGGAAAAGGTGTTTTTTTATAAAAGAAGGTTGAAATTAATTTTTAGGGTAGATGTGATAATGCAATAGGTGGTTATGATTGTGTAAAGCTAAAGAAATGAGATTTGGATGTTTAGGTGGTTTTTTTATTAGAATTAAAGTAGAGCTATCAAATAGGAAGTGTCATAATCAGATCATTCATTCTTGGGTCTATCTCAAGACAAACCCTAACAACTTTGCAGGTAAAATCCTTTAACAAGGTCACTCCTAATAGAGTGAGAAGGATCTCTAATAGTATTTGAAGTATAAATCCTCTAACAAGGTGAATCTCAGAAGGAGTTTGAAATATCTTAAATAGGTATTCTTTAACGTGACTTTTGTAGCTTCTAAGAAGGCTATAAATAATCTTAACCGGGTATAACATCAGAAAGGTTTTTGTAATTTCTCCTAATAGGGAAGATTTAAGTGGTGCACTAGTGAAATTTCTGGGCATCATTCCCACTCATGGTTTTCTCCCTCTAAAAAGGGTTTCCATGGGAAAAATCTTTTGTCTTGTGTTCATTGTGTGTGAATGTTTTAATTTCTATGCTTCTATGTTATATTATCATTTGCATGCTGGATCTTGTGGAAGATTATTATTAAAAGTTTCAGACTTGTGGATGCACTGATTCACCCCCACCCTCTCAGTGCCTTTAATACTAACACATTTTTCCTCTAACATCACTTACATCAATTTTATTTCCCTTATCATTGTTATTTGCACTTTTTCTATTTACCAAAATATTTAATCTTGTTCCATTACCTCTAGATATGCAATCTTTATAAAAAATTTCATAAGTATTGTATTTGTAACAAATAACATTATGTTTTACATATCTTTGATTGTTTGTATTAGTCCTCAATCTGTAATTCATCACAATACAACCAGAATTGAACTAGTTTTGTAACACATAGGGTTACCTTCAATTGTATTGGGTCTAGATTTGAATTTGCATTCCTTAGATATGTGTTAATATTTCCAACATATGAAATAATATCTTGAAAAAGGTGCAGCATTTTAATTTCTTCGACATTCTCTTTCCTTATGTCTAAATCTGTTGCATGTGAAATATTTTACATTGAATTTTTGTCCATTTTTCTACTTCAGAGGTGTCTTCTTAGGTTGCACAGTCTAATCTACCTTTTCCTCAGTAGATCTAGATCTTTCTCCTTTTTCATGCCCTAATCCATGATTATCTCCATGAGGTCTCTGACTTACATTCTGATCATCAAGTTTCTCTAGACTATATATGAATATTCTTGAAATTCTCTAGTTTTAGCTAGGTCTCTTCTAAGTACTTCATTGATTCTTTTTAGTTCTTTCTCATTATTCTTGGATTCTTCCACAAAAATGTGCAGCTATCCAAACTTACTATTTAGTTTGTAGCATTCCTCAGTCTTAGCCTTTAGAGATTCTTCAAGAGTTCTTTTGGCTTCCATTTCTTCAGTGATATTGATTGCCATTGATTCTATCTCATTTTTTAGGTTATTTCCCTCTTTCACAATCTTCTCATAATCATTGTTTGAACTAGAGTCAGCACCTTTTTCTAATAACTCATCTACAAGCCCTTTTCTCCTATCTTTGGATTTTTTTAATTGCTCATTCAAGTTTTCAATCAATCCATTTGCTTCTCTCAAGTTTTCTTCTAGACTAACAATGTGATCATTTGATTTATCTATATCCTCAAGTGAATTTAGAAGCGGAATTTGAATACTCTTAGGTGCTTCTATCATGATCTTCCTCAAGTTGTTAAACTTCTTTAAAGGAACTAAGCTCTAATACCAATTGTTAGGATTAGGGAGCATCGAGGGGAGGGAGGGGGACGTGAATCTGTGCAACAGTATTCTTTAACAATTCAAATTGAAATTATAACTTAATTCTAAAAGTGAAAGCAAGTAAATAGAACAAAACATATAATAAGAACATCTCAACACCATCATTTTTTTTGAGGAAAACCTAGTTAAGGGAAAAACCTCAGTGGGGATGATACCTACAAATAACTCACTACTACTATAATAAGTGCCCGGTTAAGAGCTTAAGCATAATATGTGGGAATGCACCTAAAATAGGTGGGAATGCACCCACAAATATATAACTTAATTACATCAAATGTCACTACCAATTACATAAGAAAAAATGGACTTATAGTCCTATATTGAACTGACTAGTAGCATCAATTATGCCAATACAGTTCCAATGAAGTTATGAACATGGATCCACACATTTGATATTCGCTACTTATTATAACATTGTTTCTATATCTTTTCATAGCATTCTCATCATTCCATATTCCCTCACAAACACATATGGATTTCATATATGAGACCATAACTCAAAACATAACTCTACTTCTTTCCATAGGAAATGTGTAGACCAAACCTCTTTTAACTCACTTCATAATGTGCTAACCAAAATGTAAACTCTCCATAGTTGGCTCAATCATAAACAATACTTAAAACATTTCTTCCAACCGAAAAACAAGTCTAATTGATGAAGTCTTTTCATCTCTAATCTACTCCTAACAAATAATATGGATTTTGATACTCAGAAATTAATATCTCCTAAATTTTGCAACTTAAAAACTTGTGATCATAGGTTTAGAACCTTCTAATTATTCAAATACTATATCTAGAATCACAAATCATAACACTGATTCAACTGTTTGTACCAATGTAATTATTGAACCTGTATACTAGTTTATTTTTTGTACTTAGTTGAATTCTATCAACTTTGCATCATGAGTCAAAAGTCCAATAAAAAAAGTTAAGAGAGATGTGTGTAGTTTCCATCAATGACAACATATCATCCATAAAAAAGTTCTCTCTTGGCAACACAACTATGCAATTTAACAAGAATGACAAAGTGAAGAGAAATAAATAGTGGAAAGTATAATGAAAATGGATATTCCTATGAAGATATTTGAAAGAAAATAAATCCTGATAGTGAGATGAAAAATAAGATAATGATAAGCATGATTCTAATTGCAGCATAATAGAGGGCAAAATTGCTTTTAAAATCCTAGAGATAAAATGAATGATAGGTCAAGAACACAGATTAAGGAATGAAGATAACTAGAAAAACATGAAAATAAGATTTATAGATGCATTGAAGTAGAAAATACAATGAAAAAAAATAGGAAATAAAATCCCTAAAGTAACAATGAATATGAAAGCCATAGGATTTCATTTTGGTAGCCTTCATGATTAACTAATGTCTATCCCCTCCTTGAGGAAAAGTAGGATTTTAGCTAGGAGGAATGATAAGACTATGATTTTTTATATTTATATCATTTTTTATAACATTTTACCCTAGGTTTATAATATCTTTCCAAGTAATTTCCATAGATTACCTTGATTTATGAAGCATTAACAATGATAAATGATTTATTGACAAGCATTTGTATGTCTAGCTAGTTAATGCTAAATTGTGATAATTTATTATGATAAATGGTTATTATTAAATGTCAAGTGCTTTGAGATAATTAACATGTTGTTTATCAGATATTTGAGTTATTCATGCAAATGGAAAGAGGAGGAGACAAGTTGACACACATCAATATTCAAATGTTGTTGGAACTGTAGAAAAGTCAAAAAACTAGTTTTGGTAAAATGGCCATATCTCACGCATTTCTGAATGAAATTAAGGTTTTCATAATGATTTGAAAAGATTAAAAGGAGGAGAAAAAACTATTTTAACCATTTGAGCTAATTTTTGATAGTTAATGAGCAACACTCATTTGAAGTTGATTGAGTCAAAAGTGGCAAGTTTGGAGTCAACAGTTAAGGAATGACTTCTACTTTGGTTTTAACTCTTCCACCTCTTGATGACCTCATGGATATGGAGTTATTGAAGTCAAAGAAAAATGAGGTAACTTTTGGAAATAATAATTCAATGGTTATAGTAGGTATTTATGCATATTTTCAACCATATGTGTATTTTGATGTTGTAAGAGTTTGAAGTGGATTAGAACGCTCTCAACTCATTTAAGTTTGGTCTTTATTATTAGTTTTTTGAGGAATAAGTCATCTTCTTGATGTTGTGGGAGAAATGACATTTTTAAAAATTTGATGTATTTGTATATGTATGAGCTTGCTTGAGTTGAGATTAGAGGGAGTATCTAGTTTTTTCTAAGTCTTGTTAGTAATGTCTTTGTTCAATAAGAAAGTTTGATATCAATTTATGTAATTCATTTAATTTACAAAAAAATGATTTTAGATATTGAGATTGTATATTGAAGATTTAATGCTAATAGCTACGATTATAGACACTCAAGAAAGGGCCACTTAAGGTACTATGACTCTATAGTTGTTTAGAGTAGTTTATATTATTTCTTAGATGTTTAGTAATCAGTAATGAGTTGTTTGAGATCTATTGTTTGTAGAAAAGTTGAATTTAGTAGTTTTACAACATCTACATCTACTACTATAATAATTAACTAGAAAACTTACAACCACTTTTGTGTCAACTCACATTTTTCCCATATCCACAACTATGTAATTGGGTATGTGTAGAATCATGGTATACCAAGCTATGGCCTTAAGTGGCAATGAAAAATCAGAAAATCAGGGTTAGTGAAATTGATGTAAAAAGTTGAACATCTTATCAACCTTATGTCAAAAATTTGTAGCAAATTGAATGTAGTTTCTAAAATACTAGCCCTTTTCTAAAAAACATAATCTAATTGTTGAAAATTTTAGATTTCAATGCAATAGTATGAAAATTTTAAGAAAAAAAAAAAAGTCGGTGTATGTATGACCACCTTAATCACAATCAAATGATGATTATTTTTTCACAATATTGTAGATATAAGTAGTAGACTCATGCCAAAATGTGACACATATTTTTGTGTAATTGTTTTCCATCTAAATAATTAATTATGAATTTTCAGCTACAACTTTTTCAAAATAAAACTCTCATGTCTGATCACCTTAACTAATTCTAAAATTTATAAAATTGAAAACTTCTTTATTTTTTCTTATAGTAGGTGAAGCATAGAATGTGACACATGTTTCAGATTTCAAAAAGGCTAAACCATTTGATAGTTATAGTTGGGTGGCTGCAAGAAGTTGTGTCCCACTTTTGGGCAAAAAGTGGAAGTATTTTCTCTTTTTTTTTTCAAATTTTCTATCAATTGATGTCAAAATTTGAGGCACTTAAAGATTAAATCTTGAAAATATTCAGTAATATAAAATTTAGTGCTCAGAGTCTACTTTTTAAATATGTAATTTGTTTCAATACCCACATGGTATAAATTAAATTTTAGTAGGCATGTTTAAAAACCACTTTTTCAAAATGCCTATTTCAAGACCACGCCTCACACATGTACACTGACCCTATTTTGAAGTAAATAAATGTATTTTTGTGAATCCTTTTGGGGAAAGGTAGCTAAAACATTGAATATTGATGAGAATATTTTATCTTTTTTTTCATTGAATATTTTTTTAATTAATTTTTAATTGACTATAAAGTACATTTTCGAAACCTCTGGTGTATGGCCACCATAATTTGATGATAACTTCACTTTTTTCATTTTTTTTAATTTGAAGGAAATTCTATGTAGATTGATGTCATATAACTCATTTTTTCAAAAAATGTAAAATTAAAAAAGTTATTAAAATTTTAGTTAGCCTTAGTATTTCAAGTTTACGTACCACGTTGGCTTAATAAATATTGTAAAAAATATTAAAATTTTGGATATCACTATAAAATTTATATTTTTATAATCTACACAATAAGAACTAAAATGGGTTTTCATTTTATCAAAAAATTCATTCAAGAAGGTGTCCAAAAAATTATGGCAAGGCAAAAATTTTATACTGTAATGCCTTAGCCATATTTTTGCAGGACCAAGCATAGGCTTTGTCCCACCAAGCCTATCCTGAACCAAAAACCAAGCTAGCAGGTACGGTTCCCACTCATAGTTTTAGAAAACGGGCACCCGTTTTGTGAAACTAAAAAATGGGTGCCCGTTTCATTTAAATATCAGGTGCTTGTTTCATTTAAATAATGGGTGCCCATTTTATAAAGAGTCATTGCATCCAAAAACTAGGACCGTGGGCCTGATCTCAATGATAGACAAGTATTCAAACATTTTTTTAATTATCCGTACTGCAAACAAAATATTTTGATCAACATTTTATTTTTTGTCTTGTTTTCGATCTGACATGAAAAGAATAATTTGAACTTGAATCTTGGTGCAAAAATGGGATCAAAGCAACGTAGAAAGAGGCTAAGGAAGGTTCTGAAAACTAAGGAGGTTGCAACAAATAGAGAGGAGGAAAAATGACAACAGGAAAGAAGAGAAAGACTTCAAAAACTGAATAATGTTGGAGCATCGAGCTCAACAATTATTTTAGAAGAGGACAATGAAGACACCATGATGGATGCAAAGGTTGAAGAAGAAAATTCAAGTGCATCTTCTAATCTAGTATTGGATATAGGTATGTCTTCATAGCCAAATGTAACTTATTCTAATAAAGAAGCTCATCATTTTCTAGAAGAAGGTTACAATATAAATGATTTAAATTTTATTCCTAAAAAGAGAGTAAAAAATTTAATTACACATCAAATTCCACAAATTAGTAATGTTAATCATAATGATAAAGGAACTGTCAAATGCCAATTGAAACTGAAAATCAAACACCAATTCAAATTCAAATCAACAATGTGGATGTAGCCATAGAAACATCGATTGAGATAGAAACTCCTTTGAATGATAATGAAATGAATGAACAATTTAAAATAAAAATTCATGTGCTAGACAATCTACATGGTTTGGTTTCATGGAGACAAATTAGGACACGCACGACCAGATTGTTTAGATAATTTTTTATAATAATAAATTTGGGTTTCAATGTCAATTAATATTACAATTAGTTATGTATCATCTTAAAATGGAAGAACTTCCATGTTAAGAATGTTTAGCCCTCCAAGTAAGTGGTATGGGGTCATGTCAAGCACCTTGAATAGGTATTTGCATAGATATGGATTTTTCCCCCTATTCTGTTTCTCTCTCCACCTATTTCTAGCCTATTTCTGGCACCTGGTCTTGAGAATTTGAGATCTGTGACCTCAGCGTCAAGGTCGACCTTCTAGGTCAAGATCGACCTTGACCCTAACCTGGGGTAGATTCAACCTCGACCCTGACCCTGGGTCCAATTTTTAAGTTTCAGAGGTTTTGGGATATCAGGCTTTGAAAAGTTTTATTTTCCCGCTTTCGGGTAAGCTATTTCAAATTTTGGAATGGTAAAATCTTAAATTGCATTTAATCTAGGTCCATTTCTAGGGGTTAAGGTTAATTGGGATTTAATTCTCTAATGTTGGCCTCTCTAGAAGTTTGTACCCTAGATCACTATAAAAGGAAGCCTTCCTCTCTCATTTCAAGCCATCAATTGACATCAAGTTTTCTCAATCTCTTTTCATAATCTCAAAAGAACTCAAGCAAGAGAAATCAAGAAATCAAGAAGAAAGCAAGAAGGAGAAAGAAAGAAAGAAATCATTCATTCATCCTCAAGCATTCAAGCATTCATTAAGGAAATCCATTGTTAGCCATTGAAGGATTTAGTCTCTTTGGAGTCCTCTTGAAGATTTCTCCATTCACATTCATCCAAGCCTCTTCCTATTCCAAGATCCATTCAAGATTGGTGTTGAAGATTTAATGCCATTGATTTGAGACATCCTACATACAATTCTACATTCATTTGGAGCATCACTACTTGTGGATTCAAGGATTCAAATCCTCCACAAGGATTTCAACATAAGAAAGGTGAATAGTTCCATTTACTTTGTTTATATATTGCAATTTCAATTACATTTCAAGGTTGATTCCAAACTAGGGTTTTACTAAGGCAAACGCCCCATCCAAACAAAAAAGACCATTTTTCTTACAGGTACAGGTATAGGACAATGAATTGCAGTTTAGATCTGGATACCCTTTTGGGTGAACTTTCGAGATCCACGAACAGAATCTTTGTCAGAGCTATTTAAGGTCAAGGTCAACCTTCAGTGGGGGGTAAGATTGTGCCTCAATTATGAGGTCAAGGTCGACCTGACTCTGAGAGAAAGAATTTTTCTGAGTTTTCTCTGTCTCAGCATTTCCAGTCTGAAGTAGGTTGCAGAATTCCCCGAAGTTGTGCATAGACATCAGAACATAGTCTTTTCCAGATTTATCCTATTTTGAGGTTAGTATTTTTCTTCTATTCATTTAATATTTCAAGCACATAGTTTCTATAGAAAATTATAATATTTTCTCCTTCATATTCTCCATAGTTTGATTCATTTGTGTATTGATCACTTCTTTGTGATTAATCAATTTGGATCTCTCCTTTTGGGAATTTGGATTAGGGATAGATCCTATATTTCTCCATCTACATTTTCCAACTATCCTCACATAAATATAAAAATATATCCTAGAGATAAAGATACAAACACATATTTTTATCTTACATTTTTTGGTGAACCCAACACACTTACCCCCTTTTCTTTTATGGAATTAGATGCCCTATTGTGTTTGTGGTGTTAGATTTATCTTGCATGCTAATTATATTTCTTGCATTTATATTTTAAAAATACAAAAAAATGGAAAAATCTCTTTAAAATACAAAAACATTCATTTGTTCATGATTTATGTTTTCTTAGTTTTTGCATTGCATTGATATATGAGCTTTACTACCTCTAGTCCTACTTATAATATTATGGTTAGATGAAGTCATAGACTTATGGGTGCCTTTGATCCTGAGTCTTCCTCTCCTTTCCTTAGGATCCCGGATGAAAATTTGATTATTCATGATTCCAACCCTACTATGGAGAAAACTTCTTCTCACTCATCTCATGATGAGGATGATGCTTTAAGAGTTTCTCCTGAACAAGTCCAAAAAATCTCAACCAAACTTGATAAAATGGGTAATTGGCTTATTCAAGAAAACTATAATCAAGATTCTATTCAAGCTATCGAGGCTCTTAAGAAAGTTCTTCATGATAGTGATCAAGGTGTTAATCTCTTGCGTGATATTACTCATCTTGTGCATTCAAATGTTAAACCTTTAGCTCAAGAAGCTCAAGATTCAGGGTTGATTCCTTCGGTTACTAGTATAGAACCTTCTTTTGTTCCTTTATCTACTATTCATACTTATACTCCTTCTTTGGTGACTGTGACGGTTCCCTTTGTTCCTATGAGTGTTCCTCCTATGTCCCTTCCTACATCACAACTTTCTTATCATAATGTTCCTTTTACTTAGTCCAATCCTCTTCCAACTGTAGTTCCAAGTGTTCCTCCAATTGTGTCTTCCATTCCTATAGTTTCCTACACTTTACCTAGTGTTTCTAATGTTGTTGTTCCTCCTATTTCTTCTAATGATTCAACAATCGTCAATTTGGCTCAAATTGTGTCATCTTTACAACAACAACTTGAATCCTTGACTCAAAACAAGTTTAGAATTCCTACATGTGACATGCGAAATCCTTTTTCGCTAGACATCATTTCTACTCACATTCCTCAGCAAGTAGATATGCCTCATCTTGAGAATTACAATAGAAAAGGAGACCTTTTTCATCATGTTAAAACATTTCAAATCCTTTGTAGTGATTATGCTCCTGACCATAGGATTTTAGCCAAGTTGTTTGCTAGAAATTTTTGTGACAAGGCCTTACAATGGTATTGTTCCTTGCCTCCTTATTCTATTGACTCTTTTCCAAAACTTGCTAATGCTTTTATTCAACAATTTCAAAATAACATTGGCCCGCAAGTGTCTTTGACTAATTTAATGCATTATAAACAAAATGCTAACGAACAATTGACTAAATTTATTGGTAGATTTAAGCATTTACATGCTCAGATTTCCTATCCTATTCCTGATATTGATATTCAATGTATGTTTATTTCAAATTTGCAAAAGGATATTAGAGATAAGATTCTACTTACTAAATTTACCTCTTTTCAACAACTTTGTGCAACACTTCATCATTATCAATTACAAGTGAGTAAATTTGAAAGCAACACTCCAATGGTTCCTATTCCAGTTGATAAGAGTGATGTCACTCCTAATCCAAAAAAACTTCAAAAATTCAACAACTATGTCAAGATAAACAAACAAGTGAATGCAGTTGCTAATCAAGTTGTTGCATCTCACAATGCCACTTCTACATTCACTGCTTTTCGATTAAATCGTACGTTTACTCCTCTTTTTGAATCTTTACATTCTATTATGAATAGGTTTTTAACTACTAGTATGATTACTTTACCTCCTATTTGACATCTTTTACCTCCTACAATAGCATCCAAATATTTTGATCCTAAAGCTTTTTGTTAATATCACCGTTAGAATGGTCATGACACTGAGAAAAGTTATTCTTTAAAACATAAGGTTCAAGACTTCATCAAATCTAATACCTTATCTATTGATAATCTTGATGGTAGTGGGAACAAATCTATCTCTCCTCCTAATCAAAATCTTCAAATCTATATGAATCCTTACCTACACATGATACTAATACCATTTCTCAGCCATCTTCTATGGACATTGTTTATGATTCAAAGATGGATGATCTTAATCACATTTTTAACCATGTAAAGCATGTTGTTCAATCTGTATCTCCACCTCAGCCTCAACCTCATCTTCAATCTCAAGTTCCATCTCAACCTCAACCAAAACTGTAGCCTAAACTGAAAACTCAACTTAAACCTCGAAAGCAACCTAAGAATAGAAGACCTTGAGAACTTTTAATTACTTTTGATGATTCTGAGACTATTAAGGCTCCTGATGGTCCCCTTTACATTTATACTAGGATTTCTTAGATACCTACCTGTGTTTGTCTTGTTGATCCTACATCCTTAGTCAATGTTATTACTGAAGAAAATATTTTTATGAAAAACTTGCAATGTGATTCTTATGATACATCTGATGTTTGGATTCAAACTTGTAATGGTTTTCTTTATCCATCATTTGGTTCTATTAACTTACCTATTGAACTTTGTGGCAAAATTGAGAATACTACCTTTGTTGTTGTTCCTACTTCTGATCAATTTCAAGTTAAGCTTGGTTTGTCATGGTTAAATGCCATGCATGTTGTTGCTTCACCTATTCATAAGTGTTTAAATTCATTCATGATGAAGAAGTGAAGATGATTAATCATATTTTATATCAACCTTCTAGGCCCAAGGATTGTGCTACCCTTGACTTCTTTTGGCCTTCATTACCTAATTCATGTCCTTCTCGACCTGATAATCTTTTATGCTCATATCAATCCTATAAACATTGCAAGATTCTTGAGTTAAGAATTCCTCTGATGGATCTTAATCATGGTCTTTTTCCTACACCTTCCATGCCTCCTTTATCTATAGCTTCTAGTTCTATTAATCAAGCTCCTACTATTGCTTGTCAGTCTGCTGTGAATCCTACTAATCCTCCTATAGAACTTGTGAAGGATTCGATAATTGCTCCTCCTAGTTCTCAACATATTTCAAGTAAGACAAAATGTAATCGATCTGCTAATGAATGTCGTAAGAAGCATCATGCTCAAGCTAAAGCTTGTAATTCTATTTTTCAAAAAATTTTAACTTCTTCTGATGGGCCTATGCATGATGTGTTAGAAGAAGTTGTTGCTAATAATTATGTTAAAATGCAAGATTATGATTATCCTATTTGTATCTTAGATCCTATTTTGATTAATCTAGATGAAGAACATACTCTTGATGATGTTAATGATGAATATGAAACTATTGACATTGACATTGATTTACCTAATATGCTTTCATCACAATTGACACTTACACCTAGTATCGAACATTATGATTCTCAAGATGATCCTTGTTTGGAACTAGCTATCATTCCTACTATGTTGGATATAGTCCCTCTTGTGAGTTACCCACCTTCCCTAAATGATATAGAACAAGATGGGGAGAGTAGGTGGCATGCTTGATTGACTTGTCCTTTATGGTAGCTTTGTTGTGTGTTTGTATGTTGTATTGTGCTTCTCCCGTGATGTGTTTGCTAAATGTTGTTAGATTCTTTTATACGACCCTTGTTGCTTTGTTGGTACAAGGTGATAAAGGAATCAAACCTATTTTACAATTCCTCTATATGTATCTCTATTCTTCCATATGTTGTTTCATGTTATGTTGTACCTATGCTATTGTTCATAAATATTTCTTTCTGTAGTCTTATTAGATTCAAGACTTGGTAGCACTGATTCTTTTTGGTCTCCATGTCATGGCCCAAAAAGATTCTTCTTAGTATATCTTATGTGATCTTTCCTCCATTGTGATTGTAGTTCTACTTTCTTTGGGGAATGATGTCAATTCACTTTCAATAATACCATATATATATATATATATATATATATTATCTTATGATCATATTGACCCCACGACAGGTAGATCCCTTTTGTGTTCTCTGTATGTTTATGTGCTTTTTCCCTTGATTTGTCTTCATTTTGGGGCATTTTGTAGTGGAAATGTAATCAGTGGAGTTGTTTATGTTTTTGTTAAAGCCATTGCTCCTGTTAAAGTGTTAGAAATGACTTTAACGTGGGGGCATACACTTTGGTCACCTATTTCACACATGCACTTTTTGATATTCATATATTATTTTTCAAGATACTTTTCTCCCTTTATGGATTAGTGACTAATCCTTAAAGCATGGATTTTTATTTAGGATCTCTTGATCCCTCCAGTTTCAAATTTTTTTTATCCCTTAAGGTTGAAGGTGTTCTTAAGACTGGATCTCTTTTGCTTTTGGTTTTACTCTTGTGGAATAGAATATTCCTAATGGTGAATCCTTTATGGGTTGACTAGTGACTAGCCAAATTCACTAGGCAGTTCAATTCCATCTTTCCAATTGTGTTATTTCTTTGTCTAGTTCACAATGGGACATAATTTCTCATTGTTCAAGGTAATCACACACACACTCTCTCTCTTTCTATTTTTCTAGAGATGTCTCTCTTATTGTAATCTTGGAGTTGACAAAGACTTGAGTCCTTGGGGGCTTGAGGTTTCCTTTTTACCTTTTGATTTCAATAAGATTATCTTTTCATTATGATCTCCTTTACCAAGAGTTTGCATCGAGTCCATACTCATGCTAAAGTGGAGGCTTAATGTATGATCTTAAAATGGAAGCACTTCCATGTTAAGAACATTTAGCCCTCTGAGTAAGTGGTCTAGGGTCATGTCAAGCACCTTTAATAGGTCTTTGCATGGATCTATCTTTTCCCCTATTCTTCTTCTCTCTCCACCTATTTCCAGCCTATTTCTGGCACCTAGTCCTAAGAATTTGAGATTTGTGACCTCAGGGTCAAGGTTGACCTTTTGGGTCAAGGTTGACCCTGACTCTGACCTAGGGAAGAGTGGACCTCGACCCTGACCTAGGGTAGAGTCAACCTCGACCCTGACCTATGGAAGATTTGACCTTGACCTTGACCCAGGGTCCAATTTTCAAGTTCTAGAGGTTTTAGGATATCGGGCTTCGAAAAGTTTTATTTTCTCACTTCTGAGTCAGCTATTTTGGATTTTGGACTGGTAAAATCTTAAATTGCATTTAATCTAGGTCCATTTCTTAGGGTTAAGGTTAATTGGAATTTAATTCTCCAATGTCAGCCGCTCTAGAAGTTTGTGCCCTAGATCACTATAAAAGGAAGCCTTCCTCTCTCATTTCAGGCCATCAATTGACATCAAGTTTTCTCAATCTCTTTTCATAATCTCAAAAGAACTCAAGCAAGAGAAATCAAGCAATCAAGAAGCAAGCAAGAAGGAGAAAGAAAGAAAGAAATCATTCATTCATCCTCAAACATTCAAGCATTCATTAAGGAAATCCATTGTTAGCCATTGAAGGATTCAATCTCTTTGGAGCCCTCTTGAAGATTTCTCCATTCACATTCATCCAGGCCTCTTCCTATTCCAAGATCCATTTAAGATTGGTGTTGAAGATTTAATGTCATTGATTTGAGACATCCTACATACAGCTCTACATTCATTTGGAGCATCCCTACTTGTGGATTCAAAGATTTAAATCCTCCATAAGGATTTCAACATAAGCAAGGTGAATAGCTCCATTTACTTTGTTTATATATTGCAATTTCAATTACATCTCAAGGTTGATTCAAAACTAGGGTTTGACCAAGGTGAACCCCCCATCCAAAAAATAAAAACCATTTTTCTTGCAGGTACAGGCATAGGATAGAGAATTGTAGTTCAGATCTAGATACCCTTTTCGGTGAACTTTCGAGATCTACAAACAGAATCTCCATCGGAGCTGTTTCAAGTCAAGGTCAACCTTCAGTGGGGGATAAGATTGTGCCCCAATTCTGAGGTCAAGTTTGACCTAACTTTGAGAGACAAAATTTTTCTGGGTTTTCTCTATCTCAGCATTTCCAGTTTGGAGCAGGTTGCAGAATTCCCCGAAACTATGCATAGACATCAGAAAATAGTCTTTTCTAGATTTACCCTATTTTTAGGTTAGTATTTTTCTTCTATTCATTTAATATTTCAAAAACATAGTTTCTATAGAAAATTATAATATTTTCTCCTTTCTTCATATTCTCCATAGTTTGATTCATTTGTTTATTGATCACTTCTTTGTGATTAATCAATTTGGATCTCTCCTTTTTGGAATTTGGATTAGGGATAGATCTTATATTCCTCCATCTACATTTTCCAACCATCCTCACATAGATATAAAAATATATCCTATAGATAAAGATACAAACACATATTTTTATCTTACAAGTTAAAATGTCTAAAATGCAAAAAGTGATGAAGAGGTTAGGCATTTATGTGAAATCCAAGAAGGATGAGTCTCTATAGCAAGTTGTATCAACTTTTGCTAGTGCCTTTGACACAATTGGAAAGAAAAGTCATTCTAAAGATAGTAATGCAGCATGACGAGCAATAACAATAGCTTTAGTAAACAAAACTACTACTGATAAAAGAATGATTTCAAACATAAGTGGATATCTTAAGATTCATCGTAAACCTTTAACAAGAGGTGTAAAGAGAAGAGTTAACTTTAAAAGTGATCCGACAAACCATTTATGGACCTTCAGTGGTAGACTCCCAAGGTATGACATGAAACTTACTAGTGAAGTCAAAAATTTGATTAAAATTTTTTGGCACAACAATACAAGAGTATCCGCTAATGCCAGAGATGTTCTTAAATTAAGATTTAGTTCAAAAGTTTGTGATCCACATCCAAAACACCTTTTGGATATGACTCAAACTGAATTGTATAAAAATTTTGTTGATGATAAGGTGTTAACTATTAGTATTAGTCAAAGATCTTTTTTAAAATGTAAACCATGGTATGTAAGGATTAACAAGGAAAGAATCACTCGTTGTTGCAAAAATCATGTTCAATTTCGTTATCACTATGATATTTTTTGATCTATTTTTATGTTCTACTATGCATACTAATGAAATGTTGCAAGAATGTGGTATAAATATACCACCTCAAACTGTAAAGGATTTTATATCAAGTTTATTTTGTAACCCACCTAATGAGAAATTTTGTCTTTTGAATGCAATATGTGTTTCTAGTGTATGTGATGTATTTGGAAATCTTACATTATTAGATGAATGTTTGCATGAAAATATTTCAATTGATTTTGGACAACAATTAGTTGATGTACAAAGATTTAAAATTGTTGAGTATCCATTGAAGGATGGAAAGGTTGGAAAATAGTGCGATCTAATAACTGAAAAACTTAGTGTTCATGCTTTTATGAATGAATTCAAGAGTAAGGTCATCCCTAAATATGTAAAACACTCAAAATTCTAGATGGCTTGATGGACAATTTCACATATGCAAGAATACATTTCCAATTGGTAGTATACTTTCAATCATTGACTTTGCAGAGAACTACACGCTTTCACCACAAGATAAGATCTAACTGCAATATTCTAATTCAGTGCAAGTAACAATTTTTGTTCATATTGTCTATAGGCATGCACCTAATAGTATAGAAGAGGATCAAAAAATATTGAGAGTACCATTTCTATATGAGTGATAATAAATTACACTCATCATAGTTTGTCTAGTATTGCTTTAAGATCTTTTATGAAAATTTAAGGGAGAGAGAAATTCATATAACACAACATCTAATATGGTCAGATAACTGCACAGGGAAATTCAAGATTGCTAGAATATTTTATTGGTTGAGTAGGACACATAAGAAAATAAATATCAAACATATTTGGAGTTTTTTTTAGGCTGGACACGGGAAGGGAGAACATGATGGTGCTGGTGCATGTGTTAAGAGAGCCCTTTGTAGAGAGAAACTCAAATTTGAGGAAAAATCAAAATTTAAAGATGCACGTGCATTTCTTGAATGGTGTAAAACAAGTTTTTCTATAGGATAAAGTCAAAACTCTACAATCAGACATTTTTTCTGGCTAGTTGAAGAGAATAATATCCTTTCAAGATATGATTGTGATACAATCAGTGGATCAGCTAAATGGCATTCATTTAGGAGTTCTAATTCTAACACTTGGACTATATGGACAAGGGAGCTTGCATGTTTTTGTCGATTTTATGTTGAGGGTGAATGGGAAGAATGCAAGAATACATAATGGGTTGAAGAATGGAAACAAAAATCCTTAACACCTAGTGAGACACAAGATGAAAATTATATAATAAATGAAGACCTGGATCATGCATTTGCATTCAAAGATTATGTTCATGTTTCAGACCTCATACAACCTAGTAATTTAATTCAATTTATTATAAAATTCTAAATTATATTAGTTACATGTGTATGTCATATAATTTATTATTATATTTGAATTATAAACCTTTAAACAATTTTTATTTGTGCATGTACTTAATTTTGTTTTGCAGGACATGTGTATGTTGTTCTTGTACCTGGGGATAATGAAGAGCAAACAGAGTATTGGTTAGCTCGATGTGTAGAGCCTAAGAAAAAGTTGATATGCCATCAAGTAGATAATGATGATTTGTAGTATCCAATTGGGTTTGTTGTGGTAGTTGGTAAATTGCTACACAAATACCTAACAAGAAGGAATGGTTTACCAGCTTTTGAAGACAACCAATTAGAAAAGAAGATTATGCACTATTCCCATTTGGTAGTGGCAACAAATATCAAATTGGAAGGATACAAAGGGAGACCTGCTAAAAAAATATTATGGACACTTTCAATCAAAGAGAATGAGGCAATCATATACGCATTGCAAAAAAGAGAGGATGTTGATGGTACATTAGGTTGAATCAAATTTATACATGTAATTTTTTGTTCAATTTGTCTTATTTTTATATGTTTTTCTATATATATATATCTATGTCTTCTTTCAAGTGTCATATTATTTATAATTTAGAGATATAGATTTGAAATAAATTAAAATTGACTTTAAATGAACTTTACATTTAAATACATGTATAAATTCTAACATTTCAACATTTATTTTTTTGATGCATGATGTCTGGAAGAACATAGACATGAACTATTTATGCAGTATAGTGCACACTTGTATTCGTCCAATTTTGGTTTTGTAAAAAGTTCATGAACTCACTTTTATTCATCCAATTTTGTTTTAAATATTTAAGTTAAATTCATAGTTGTATTCACCTAATTTTGTTCTAAATATTAAACTATGCATCGATTGGTCAGATTATGTTCACTTAATAGAATATGATAGATTTATTTTTGTATCATATTCATTGTTCAAATTAATAGATCTCATTGTTAGATAGATGGTTTTTAATAGTTAATCAAAGTCAATATAAATTACTTGTAACATCGATATTGTTCTTGTCAATTACATCAATTAATAGATCTCATTGTTATCTATAGATGGTTTTTTATATATAGTTAATCAAAGTCAATATTACTTGTAACATCAATATCGTTCTTCTCAATTACATGTATTAATAGATCTCATTGTTAGATAGATGGTTTTTTTATAGTTTATCAAAGTGAATATTACTTGTAATGTATCTATATTATTCTTCTCAATTACACATGAGTTAATAGATCTCATTCTTAGATAGATGATTTTTTTAGGATATTGATATTTAATTACAATTGATGTTAAAATGATCATATTACATAAGATCATATATCTACATTCAAACCACTATTTGAAAAAATCATGAAATAGGATTAAAAGTCCTTGAATAAGATAAATAACATAAAAAGCAGATGATTCATCTGTTTCCCTCGTGCCAGATGTCAGGGAAAAAGTTGGTGGGTCTAGCATGGCTCATATGCTTAAGGGCAGTGGACCTATCTTGGGACCAGAGGAAGAAAATAGGGATAAAGCTGGTCCATTTGAGGGAGAATCTGGGTCTTCGAAAGAGGCAGTAGATCAACCACATGGGGGGATCTCATTTTGAGGTAAGGGCAAATGGAGATGTCTTTTTGGGGTTAAACTGACTGGAAAATCTTCTTTCCCAAAAATTGATATTGCCTCAGATCTTGATAAAGGTGTGATAGGTTTGACTATTCCTGACCAAATCATTGATCATACTATTTCAAGAATGGCCTCCACTCTGATAGATAAATTTTTGGGTCCTAGACCAAATATTGATCTCGTTAGGACTTTTACGCTTCAGAAATGGAACCTTAAAGGTCAGGTGGATGTAGCAGCAATGCCGAAAGGATTCTTTTCCTTTTTATTCTTGAATGGGGAGGATCTTTCAAAAGTTTTAATAGAGGGACCAAGGATGTGGGGTATATCTTCTTTATCCTTGCAAAAGTGAACTACTAATTTGGATTATAATGAGAATTTATTTGTCTCTACTCCTTTTTGGGTGAGATTTCTGGGCCTCCCTCTAGAGTATTGACATGAGGATATTTTGGTGGTGATGGTGGAGCCTTTTGGTGAACTTATGACTATAGATCCCATGACTGTGGGCCATTCAAGACAAGTGTATGCTAGGATATGTGTTAACATCCAACATGATATAGTTCTACCCCAAGTTATTGCTTTGAATTTGAAAGTGGGTAAATGGACCCAAGAAATTGAATATGAAGCTACCCCTTTTGTGTGTCTAACTTGTAGAAAATTAGGACACTGGGCAAAACATTTTCCCTTGATGAAAGAATCAGAAAAGAAGGATCAAGAATCTAGAATGCCAAAGAAGTGGGAATGGAGGAAGAAAAATGGAGAATTACGAAATCCCCTAGAGAAAAAGAGAGATAGTTTAATCTCTGAAGAGAAGCAAGAGTTAAAGGACTTAAAAGAGAAAGAAGGGCCTAAGGAGGTAGATAGTTCTGATGAAGAAAATAGATTGCTGGATAAGATTTCCTTGGATTCCTCTACTATGGATAACTTGGAAACCACTCTACAGACAAAACCAATGATGGTTTCAAGGGTTGAGGTTAGTCTTCCATTCCCAGAGGAGAGGAGGAGCTACCAAAGCCCTCTCAAGGTTTCTGAAACATAGTTTGTTTTAGAACAAATCAGTGGTGAAGCTTCGAATGGGAACTTGTTAGAATCTATCCCTAAGAATGATAGATTAGAGGAACAACTTGAGGATTCTAAAATGGTGGAAACAAGGAACAAAAGTCCTTGGATTAGTGTTAAAAATAAGAATAATAGGTCTCTGACTGGAGCGGGTCCTAGAGCTCAATTTAAATCCCAGAAGGATGCGACCCCTGTACCAAGAACAAATAATGTTAAGATATCAAATAGAGGCTCAGCATCTAAATCAAGCAAAAAGGTGAATCTATACAAACCAGGAGGAGTTATGATGAGAGGTCAACAACAAAAGGTAGACATAGGAACACCCAAAAGAGATAGGGGTAGAGCCTCGGAGAAGGATTAGAGGGAACAAGAAGCTAAATAGAACATAGCGGATGGTAGTCAACGTACCATCGACCAGGTCTGTCCTCCAAAATTTTAAATGAAAGTTTATCTTGGAACATTAGAGGTTTTAATAGTCCTCATAAATATGATGTTATTAGGAATCTAGTTAGAGATTCTAAGCCTGATATTTTGCTTATTTAAGAAACTAAAATGGTTAAAGAGAAGTTAGTGAAATTTAATTTGCTAAAGAATGGGGACAAGTTTTGTAGTAATATTGAAGGGGCTTCTGGAGGTTTGGCTATCTTTTGGAATACTTTAAGCTTCTCTTGCATTCTTTTGAAAGAAGATAAGAACTTCCTTGCAGTTAAAGTTAGCAGTATTAAAGATAACTTTTCTTGGACTCTCATAAATGTGTATGCTCCTAATACTAAAGTTGGTCGCCTTCACCTCTAGAAAAGGTTTCAATATTTTAGAAATGATTTCCCAGATGACAACTGGATGTTAATGGGAGACTTTAATACCCCCCTGAAAGAAGCTAAAAAGAAAGGTGGGAACAATACTCAAGTGGAAAGTAGGGTTGATTTTATGGATTTTATATCTAATGAAGGTCTATTGGATATAGACTTGGAAATAATTGATTTTACTTGGACTAATAGGAGAGTTGGTGTGGATCTTATTCAGGTCAAACTTGACAGAGTCCTCGTTTCTCATGGGTGGATTGCCAACTTTTCTTGCTCTCTCTCAACTCTTAATCGTATAAGATCGGATCACTTTCCTATTTCCTATTTAGAAAAATCTTTCAAAGGTAAAGGTAATTCTCCTTTTAGATTAGAAAAAATGTGGCTGAACCACCCTAACTTCTATAATAAAATAAAGGAGTGGAGTATTAAAGTGGAGGGTAAGGCTATGTTCCAGGTGGCAAAAAAAATGGCTAATATCAAATCTAAAGTTAGACTTTGGAATAAGGATGTCTTTGGTGATATAATTTAAATCAAAAGCAAAATCCAAATTAATCTTAAAGAGATTCAGGACAAGATTCAGATAACTAGTTTAACTGAAGATTCTAGAAAAGAAGAAAATATAATCCTTGTGGATTATCACAATATCATATCTAAAGAAGAAATGTTTTGGAGACAGAGATCTAGGTCTCTTTGGCTAAAAGCGGGTGATAGAAATATGAGATTCTTCCATTTAACTGCTATGAAACACAAGGCTATGAATAGAATCAACACTTTGATTAACCAAAGGGGTACTCTTAATAAAGAGGAAGAGATAAGGAAAGATATGATGGGCCATTTTGCTTCGATCCTCTCCAAAGAACAAGGTCTCAATCATGATGATCAGAACTACCCGCTGAACTCCATTCCTTGTCTGTTGACGGCTGAGGATAATCTTTTTCTCAAAGCTATTCCTTCGAAGGAGGAAATTGTCAAGGCAATCCAGTCCTTTGAAGGTGAAAAATCCCCTGGGCCAAATGGTTTTCAAATGTTTTTCTTTCATCAATTCTAGGACATTATAGAGGATGATATTTGTGGTGTGATGAAAGATTTTTATGGCTCGAAATCCTTGCTCAAGGAACTTAAATCCACTTTCATAGCTCTGATTCCCAAAAAACTAGGAGCAAACACAGCTGGTAGCTTTAGACCTATAAGCCTTTATAACTCATTGTATAAGATCATTTCCAAGGTTTTGAATTCTAGAATTCTCAAGATTCTCCCCTATCTCATCTCTCCCCAACAAAATGGTTTTGTGCTGGGAAGACAAATTTTGGATTCGATCATGGTTGTTCATGAGAGTATCCATTCTTTGGAGAAATCGAAGAAGCAGGGGTTCCTTATGAAACTTGACCTATCAAAAGCCTATGATAGGGTTGATTGGGAATTTCTTTCAAAAATCTTCATGCTTTTGGTTTTGAAGAGGGATTTATTAAAATAATTATGCAGCTTGTCACTACAGTTTCTTCATCAGTGATTGTGAATGGGGGATCCTCTCCTTTCTTCAGACTGTCCAGAGGGTTACGCCAAGACGATCCTATATCACCTATCCTTTTTTCAATAATGGCAGAAAGTCTGGGGAGACTCCTTTCTTTTCAGGTTTCTTAAGGTTTGATTATGGGCTTACATCCTACTTCTGGAGGGATTGTCTGTTCACATGAACAATTTGTTGATGATACAATTTTGATGGGAGAATCTTCAGTGAAGGAGGCTAGGAATATGAAAAAGGTGCTAAATGTGTATGCTAGTGCTACTGGTCAAATCATAAATTGGGAAAAGAGTGCTTTGTATTTCTTCAATACTCTTGAAGCTAGAATTAATAGAATCTTTTCTATTCTTGGGTGCAAGATAGGAAGCCTCCTGGCTTCTTATCTTGGATTGCCTCTATGCACAAAACCAGAGTCCAATTTCTGGAAGAAAATTCTTGATAGATTTCAAAAGAAATTGGTGGGTTGGAAAGGAGTGATTCTCAGTCAAGCTAGGAAAGTCCAATTGCTGAAATCTACTTTGCAGAATCTCCTGATTTATGCCCTTAGCTTGTTCAAAATTCCTCAAATTTTTTTTGACTTAATAGAGAAAATTTAGAAAAGGTTCTTATGGTCTGGAGTGGAAGAGAAAAAGAGACTTAGTCTTGTGGCTTGGGAAAAGATATGCAAGCCTAAAAAGATGGGGGGTCTGGGAATAAGGAGCATCAAAGTTACTAATAAAGCTCTTCTAGCCAAGCAATGCTGGAGAATATTTGAAGAAGAGAAAGAATGGAATTTGATAATAAAAAGGAAATACCATCTTAGTAATCTTGAAGAAATCATCCAATCTTAGAATGATGTCCAGGGTTCTTTTATTTGGAACAACATTAGTAAAGGTAAGAATCTCATTAGTAAAGGTGCTAGATGGAAGCTGGGAAATGGTAGGAAAATTCTTTTTTGGAATGATAAATGGATGTCAGAAAAGCCCTTGATAGATAATGAAAAGTGGGGGAATGCAATTCAAATCTGTAAAAACTCTATAGGAGAACTGGTCAGTGACTACTGGAAAAATGAAGATTGGATAGACCTTGGGTAGATGGATAACAGATTTAAAGATTTGAACAAATAATTAAATAAATAGTTTATAAGAGAACAAGAGGATGATAAAATTATATGGGGTTCGATGACTTCTAGAAAGTTCTCGGTTGCTTCTGCATCATTACTTCTTCTCCACAAAGAGGCTCTGCCTCTATGGGCGCAGGTATGGAACAAGGACCTTACTCCTAAAATTAACATGTTCTTCTGGTTGCTTGTTCAAAATAAAATTCTCACACAAGATTATCTCTTGAGAAGAGGATTCCAAATGCCCAATAGGTGTGCCCTATGTTATCATGAAGCTGAGGACTGCAATCACCTAATGATACATTGTTCTTATTCTAGGGAGGTGTGGGACACTTTCATGTCCTCCCTTGAATTCATATGGGTGAAACCTAACTCTATCCAAGAGTTCTTTTAGTAGTGGCAAAGCCCTTTCCATCATAAGAATGCTAGGATTATATGGAAACTCATCTTTCCCCACTTTTCCTGGCTCATCTGGAAGGAGAGGAATAATAGAATTTTTAGAGAGAAGAAGACCCCTCCTTCTGTGGTTTCCCATTCTATTTCTAGAAGTATTATGCAAAGTTTCAGATGCCTGGGAAGGAAAGATAGTGTACACATAAAAGTAGTGCACTTCTATGGATCCTTACAATCAAGAACACTCAAGAATGAGGCCTCAAAAATCGATCCATAGCTCTCTATGTGTGGATTTGCAAGATGTAGAGTTGGTCTCAGCTAGAACTATGAAGCTAATGACCTTGCTAGTCAACCACACAATGAGAGATTCACAATGAAGACAAGGGAAACAAATGCCAATATCCCCAAATGGAATCAAGATATGCAATGCAATACAAATCTAAATGATGATGCAAAGTAGTCTATGAAATGACAATGCAAATTAAACTAAGAAATGGAATAGCAATGGATTACAATTCCCCTAATTAAGCTATGTGAGATTAATCTATTGCATGAAAGGAAACTAAGCTAGTATGCCATTATTATGAAACTAAAGAAAGGAAATATGCAACTAAATGAGATGCAACAAAGATCTTCAAAGCTTGGATGCAATATGTCTTCAAAGAGCTCCAAATAACCTAGAAAACCTGCAGCATAACAATAATATGAAAGAGATGGATCCCAAATGAAGGAGAGAGCTCTCAGTTTATAAGAAATGAGGTGAAATAGACCATGGAGATTAAGAGGCAAAAGA
Organism: Chamaecyparis obtusa; assembly: GCA_027943335.1. Classification (NCBI taxonomy): domain Eukaryota; kingdom Viridiplantae; phylum Streptophyta; class Pinopsida; order Cupressales; family Cupressaceae; genus Chamaecyparis; species Chamaecyparis obtusa. The sequence continues at coordinate 86,016 of BSBK01009741.1, forward strand.
CTTAATCAATGATGGAGCTTGAAAGAGGAGCAATCTATGTGCACAAGTATCCTCCAATAGAAAAATAGGAGTTGACTTTTGTGTCCATATGAGACAAAAAGTACTTTTTCTCTTTTTATAAAATAAGAATAATATTTTATTTGTTCAACTTAGGATAAGAGGAAAAGGTGGGGCTTTTTATTTATTAAAAGGGGAGGAAATATTGTTTTTGAATAAATAAAGACTTAGGATAAAATGGTTAGCCCAAGGCAAATAATCGAAAATGATAAAATAGGACTTGATCAAGGAAATTGATAATGTTGAAAATATTGATTATTGATAAAACTGATTCAGGATAAATAAATTGAATAAATGGGGCCCAAAGTCTAGGCGACCATTTTTGGGTGCATACATTTGTCCCTCTTTGACTAATGTGTGATCGATCTGGGAACACATGCAAACAAAGAAGAATTGAAATGTGAGATCGATTTGGGATCACAAAACAACTCAGATATGAGGTTGATTTAGGATCACATCCGAACAAAGCATAAACAAATGCCTTTGAACATGAGGTCGATTCGAGATCACATTCAAAGTAGGAGATAAGAATCTCAAATTTGAGCAAAAGCTCACAAAAGATGTCTGAATCAAGAGAATGAAGGAATCAATGATTAAAATCCCATAGATACTTGTACACACAAAAGTAGTGCACTTCTATGGATCCTTACAATCAAGAACACTCAAGAGTGAGGCCTCAAAAATTGATCCATAGCTCTCTATGTGTGGAGTTGCAAGATGTAGGGTTGCTCTCAGCTAGAACTATGAAGCTAATGACCTTGCTAGTCAACCACACAATGAGAGATTCACAATGAAGACAAGGGCAACAAATGCGAATATCCCCAAATGGAATCAAGATATGCAATGCAATACAAATCTAAATGATGATGCAAAGTAGTCTATGAAATGACAATGCAAATTAAACTAAGAAATGGAATACCAATGGATTACAATTCCCCTAATTAAGCTATGTGAGATTAATCTATTGCATAAAAGGAAACTAAGCTAGTATGCCATTATTATGCAACTAAACAAAAGAAATATGCAACTAAATGAGATGCAACAAAAATCTTCAAAGCTTGGATGCAATATGTCTTCAAAGAGCTCCAAATAACCTAGAAAACCTACAGCATAACAATAATATGAAAGAGATGGATCCCAAATGAAGGAGAGAGCTCTCCTTTTATAAGAAATGAGGTGAAATGGACCATGGAGATTAAGAGGAAAAAGACTTAATCAACAATGGAGCTTGAAAGAGGAGCAATCTATGTGCACAAGTATCCTCCAATAGAAAAATAGGAGTTGACTTTTGTGTCCATATGAGACAAAAAGTACTTTTTCTCTTTTTATAAAATAAGAATAATGTTTTATTTGTGCAACTTAGGATAAGAGGAAAAGGTGGGGATTTTTATTTATTAAAAGGGGAGGAAATATTCCTTTTGAATAAATAAAGACTTAGGATAAAATGGTTAGCCCAAGGCAAATAATCGAAAATGATAAAATAGGACTTGATCAAGGAAATTGATAATGTTGAAAATATTGATTATTGATAAAACTGATTCAAGATAAATAAATTGAATAAATGGGGCCCAAAGTCTAGGTGACCATTTTTGGATGCATACAGATAGTAGCCTCTAGGACCCTCAACCGGAGAAAGACTATATGATCTCATGGGAGAGATTAAAGAAGGGTCAGAATCAGAATCCTAGAGATAATGTTAAGTGGACAGCGCCTCTTAATGGTTGGGTTAAAGGGAACTTTGATGTCTCGGTGAAGAGAAATCCTGGAAGGGCTGGAGGTGGAGGGTTAATAAGAGACAATGCTAGAAATTGTATAGGAGCGATTGTTGTCCCGCTAGGAACTCAAACTAGCCATGTGGCAGAGGTACAAGCTGCTCTGTATTTGGTTATGATGGTGAAAGATATGGGATGCACAAAATTATTGCTAGAAGGGGAATTTTTAAATATAATAAATGCCATAAAAGGGAATTCTATCTATTCATGGATGATAGAGCATATTATCAATAAAATAAATCTTTTATTGAATTCCTTTGAAGAGTGCCATGTCACTCATGTTTATCGCAAAGGCAATAAATCGGCGGAAAGGTTGGCAAATGATGGTATGTTATCTGATGTCACCCAAAATTGGAGAGGGGAAGCAACTCTTAGGAGTGAGATTTCCAGTGTAATCAAATATGACAAAATTAATCACAATGAAGGAAGGATACCTTAAATTAATGGTGGAAAGGACTAATCATTTATAGAGGAGGCTTGCTTGCAAGCTAAAGCATGGGTACTTTACACTGTAGACAATAATGCATGATCAATGGGTTAATCTTGAAAAACAAAAAAGCTTCATGAATTGGAGAAGTAAGGTGGAGAAATCAGGAAAAAAGCCGAACCGGTGCATGAAAAACCAAAAAATTATGGGAGGGAGCCTGAAGAGGGAGGAACCCTCTAACTATGACAAATGGAGATAGGATAGAGATGTGTGGAAGAAGCTAAAGAAGGGGGGGTTCACTCAGTTTATGAAGAAGCTTCATGGCCATGATAAAAAGACTATGGATTTGTTTGCGGAAGGCTGGAACAATGGTAAGGTGTTTCTTTGGGGCAAATCTCTCAAGCTTACTATTACTAACCTAGCGGAAATTACTGGATTACCTGTTGATGGAACCCATTTTCATAGAGGTAATCATAAGTTAGGAACTAATTCTTTTTCTATCTTTCCTAAAATTGTGGAAGAGAAAGCCCTTATGACCAAGGGGAAGGGGGACTATGTGGACATTTCCAATATTGAAGAATTTTGGGCTAAAATTCTTAAGGCCATGATTGAATACTTTACCTTGGATGGGAGATATTTGAAAATTTACAATTTCCATTTTTTTTTTCTAATCACTTCAGGCACAAAAGGATAATCTCTTTTCCTTATTACCTACTAAGTTCTTTGAATAGCAGCATTATTAGTCATAGAAAAAAGGCTTCTAACCCTGTGATGCATGAAGGGCTGATTCTCCTTATATCTAAGCAGATTAGGGATAACATTCTAGACCCTATCCCCAAAAAAATTGGGGAGAAAAGAAAGGTGAAGATTGAGGAGGAGATGAAACCAGAGACGAGTAAGAAGAGAAGGATTAAAAAAGAAGAACTCCCTGCTGCCCCTGACAATTCAAGAGGAAAGGGTTTTATTGTGGAAGACAATGAGAAGGAGACTGAAGAGGAAGAGATAAGTTATGAGAAAGAGGAAGAGGAAAGGAATGAATGGATTGAGGAGGGGAATGATGAAAAAGAGGAGAATAGTGACAATGAAGATGATGATAAGGAGGAAGCAAAGGAGGAAGAGGAAGGAACCCTTGATGGCTCTTCAGAAGATGTTACTAAAGACACCCCTATTATTATCCAGGATGCTGAGAAAGAAGAGGTCAGTACTATTTCTGTGGAGGAGGTTTTTTATCCTCAGAATGTTCTTGAGGAGGGAAAAATGAATAATGCTAAGCCTGAGATGGGGGAAGGAAAAACCAGTGAGGTGGAATTTAAAGATGATGATGCTTTTTCAAAGGGTTTCAAGGGTGGTCATGAGAAGGATGGAAAGGAAGCTGGTTTTTTTCCTTCAGCTAGTGAAATTGGAGTGGAGACCTCTTTAAGAGGGGAGGATGGGAAGGATGAGAAGGTCATGCAGAAGAAAAACAATAATAAAGAGGAATCTGGTACCCTTAAGAGGGATGACCTTCCAATTAAGGAGAAGATCAATGTCTACAAACAAGAGGAGAATAGGGACTGGAAGAAGGAAATGCAAGAAATGGAAATCCATATCCAGGATATGGAAAAAACTATGAATAACATGAATACTAAAATGGGTATTATGGAGAATAAGTTTTTGGATAAGGTCAAAAATAAAGATACTAAGGATGATGGTACTGCTGAGATGAATAAGAAGGTTAAAGATAAGATGAAAGATTTAGAGACTAAGATCAATAACAATGACAACATGATAAGAGGTGTCCTAAATCATAGCAATAAGGGTCTAAAGGTGACCATTAGGAATCTAAAGGTGTTGCAAAATTACCTGGAAAGGAATATGCAAAAAAACTACTATCACTATTGAGAAGGATGCTAGAAATACAAGGCCAGGGATGAGAACTAGAGGTCACATCCAGAGAAAGGTCCTAGAAAAATCTACTGAGCTAAAGGAAATGCAGGATACTCTCCAGAAGATGGAAGATCTCTAGAAGATGGCTGAGGAAATGATAAAAGATAAATAGTTTTCTCGGGCTGGTAGATGTTTTGTTGTTAGTCTGTTTGACTATTGTAGTTTTTTTTCCAGCTATTAGACTGTTGTTCGCTACTGTGGGTTTCCAGCAGCTATTTCATTTTGTTGTCTTTTTTTCTCTATACTTTTTTGTTTTAAACTCTGGTTTCGGGTCCATGTAAAACTTATTTTTACCTTATTCAAAAACATAAAAAGTCCTAGAATAATATGTATCATAATGTCCATCATATCAACTCATGATATATACAATCACACAAAAAATTCCTACTCTAACAACAAGTCCAAATAACATGATAACAAGTAGATCGATAACACACACACACACACACACACAAACACACACACACACACACACACACACACACACAGATATATATATATATATATATATATATATATATATATATATATATATATATATATATATATATATATATATATATATATATATATATATATATATATATATATATATATATATATATATATATATATATATATATATATATATATATATATATATATATATATATATATATATATATATATATATATATATATATATATATATATATATATATATATATATAACACGTGCCATCATAAAATGTCCATCATATAAAAAGTGAAAATAATGTATTTGAATAGTATAATCAAACTCTAGTCATCTAGTTGATCTGCAGTCCTCTTCACTCCACATGAAGAAGACTATGATGCACCATCATGTTGTGTTTGGTCCTGAGTGCCCTCATCCTCTTGTAAATTTTTAAAAGATCTCACCAAAAGACCATTGAAAATTTCACTTAAAAAATAATTAATATAAATTTGAACATTTAATTTTTTTACATGTGTCCATGCTCAGTAATGCCCTCAGTGGGACATGAAGGTCCTCTCTTAGCTACATCAAAAGTGGATGCATTGAAGTCATGTAAAAACAAACATTAAAAAATTTTAATAATTCAGGTATAAAATATTTAGATGTACACAATATTAATATTAATTTGAACATTTAAAATTTTACCATGTGTCTATGCTTAGTAATGCCCTCAATGGGACATGGAGGTCCTCTCTCAGCTACATCAAAAGTGGATGTAGCCAAGTCCTGTAAAAACAAAACGTACAAAATTTTAATAATCCAAGTGTAAAAGATCTAGATACACAATGTACATTAAAAAATTACTTTTAATCATGACCTCAAAGGACAATGTTGATGGCTCCATTTGGCTTAATCCTATAGCCATGCCAAGACTCATGGTGGTGTCAACCTAAACAACATATATAAAGCATGAATCAAACTTATAGTATATACATAAATTATAAAGTATATATAACTTGACTATAATTTTATGGAATAAAAGCATGTACATTACCTATGTGTGATACGTAACTAATATCATCGATGAGTTAGGACGTAAATGTGATTGTGCAACATGAGACAATCCAAAAGCCTACAATTGCGAAAAAATAAGTGTGAATCAAAGTTGTACATAAATTGGTAAGATATAAACACTTAAATTAATCAATGAATTTAACATACTACAGGTATATGCAACTGACTCTCGGTGACTAGTAGGGAAAAGAATGAAGGACTACCAATCTCAATGTTACATGAGAGACCCTACAAAATCACAAAAAATATGTCAAACACATTATCAATTAAAGTTTATTTTGTTTAACGTTTAAATGTATCGATATCAAAGTGCATACCATGAATGGGGCACAAGATGTCAAGGTGTGGATGTCATATGATGACGGTTAATGAATGATGGAGGGTCAACCCTCCTCTGCTCACCAAAAAATCCACATGTTATGGTTCATAATTGTATTGATATTAAAAATTTAATATTGCACTATATACATTATAATTAAATTTACCTATGCAAGATGATCATCGTCTGCATTGAGAAAATCAACATATGATGTGATATCATCTCCAACATCACCATGTGCACCACCATCATCATCAGCATATCCACCATGGGCATCATCAGGATCAGTCTGGGGACCCCTACATATATCCCCACAACTCTTGAAAACATGTGCTATGTTGGGGGCAGCCCTCACCTAGGTTAAGTGTTGTAACAAATTGCTCGTAAGGGCACTTAATGAACCGAGAGCTGACTGCACTGTTCAATGATGGATAGGTGTAAGAACTACTGGAGAAGAAAGAGGAATAAGGGGCTTATTGTGCACATAATTTCTAGTTCTATCCCTCAATTTTGCCCCTGGCCCGTCCTATGGCATGCCCCAACCAACCCCATGGAATGCTCTCATATCAAAGTAATTGGGTTTCCTACCCAATTCAAATTCAGCCCATAATTTTTTCAAAAAATAAAGAGGGACCTCATGATTAGCATGTGGTGGATGGTCAAATACCGACCACCACCGCTCCCAAAAATGCTTTTATATACCAGGGTGCCGACACCATCTAATAGAAATATGTGGGTTCTTGCCAAGTATCTCTTCACCCATTTTAGGGTTCAAAAAATAACGTGTCATATCAATTTTTGTAATTTTTAAATTATCAACCTCTTTAGAAGAGAGGCTATCAACATAATATCCATGCATACTCTCCCTGCATGACTAGAAACTATCAAGCTCAGAGTCTAATGTATGTACAGAATCTACTATGCCGTGCATGCTATCTGCAAGGCATAGTTATTGGGGAGATGGATGAGGATCATGCCTAATAGTATTTACATCTCTCATGATGGCCTCTACATTTATCCTAATATTGTCTTTCAACTCTGTAGGTGGAGGTGGAGGTGGTGGTGCATGCTAACCTATAAGCTCATCAATGTTAAAATCATCCATATTTATAATCTATGTACATATAAAAAAAAATGAAAATTTATAATTAACATAAAAATTACATTTTACCTTACAAAGAATGACTTATATAATTAAAAATTAACAAATAATTTAAACATTTTACCTTACACACACACACACACACACAGACTTAAAGAAAAATAATTACATGTCATAATTTAAAAATTAACATATAAGTTAAACATTTTACAGGCTACAAAGACAATCAAGACAAATGTTCAAATGTTTTTTTTAAGAATGTACACCTAAGGTTGAAAAAAGATTCAAAGGTTTTTGATGTTTTTAAATCTCTATGTTTCGAAAGGTTTTGATTTGGAACATGTTTTGACATTTTTTAGAGAGAGAGAGAGGAGAGAGAGAGAGAGAGAGAGAGAGAGAGAGAGAGAGAGAGAGAGAGAGAGAGAGAGAGAGAGAGAGAGAGAGAGAGAGAGAGAGAGAGAGAGAGAGGAGAGAGAGAGAGAGAGAGAGAGTTAAATAAAAATAATTACATGTCATAATTTAAAAATTAACATATAAGTTAAACATTTTACAGGTTACAAAAACAATCAAGACAAATGTTCAAATGTTTTTTTTTAAGAATGTACACCTAAGGTTGAAAAAACGATTCCAAGGTTTTTGATGTTTTTAAATCTCTATGTTTTGAAAGGTTTGATTTGGAACATGTTTTAACATTTTTTAGAGAGAGAGAGAGAGAGAGAGTTTCTTGTTTTAGAATTGTGTAGGTTTACATTTTCTACAAGTATAATTTTTTATTTTAGTTTTGTTTAGGTAAATATTTTTTTTTCTACCTATAGTTTGTTATTTTATTTACATGTCTAAATTTATGTTTTGGTTTTCTACTTAGGGTTTCATAATTCAATTGTGTCTAGGTTTACATTTTTGTTTTACTACCTAGGGTTAAATTAAAAGTTTTAATAATTTTCTACTTTGGTACGCTGATTTACGAAGAAAATTAAAACTAAAAAGAACTAAATGAAACATAAAATATAATTAAATTTATACAATAGTTTATAAAACAACATTAAACTATGTTTTGTAATTAAAAATAACTAGTTCAACTATAAGTTTTTATGAAAAAAATGAAAATAAAAAATAAAAACAATAGTACGTACCTGGAACAGGAGAAAAATGGCTAACGAGGTCGATAGGAGAAGCTGAAACAGGCACCCGAGCTCTGCAAAACGTAATCCTCTTCTTGATATTGTGAAAATGACATGGAAAATGGTTAAAACAAAAAAAAAAAGATTTACGAAATGGGCACTCGATTTGTAAAAAATGGGCACTCGTTTTGTAAAAATTGAGTGCCCGTTTTGCTTTGGGTGCCCGATTTTTAAATGGGTGCTCAATTTTTAAAAATGGATCGGGCTCCCGAACCTAAACAGGCGCCAAATTTTTTAAAAATGGGTGCCCATTTTTTATGCCAAATTTTTTTGGAAGTGGACTTTTGTGGAATTGGTACCCAACTTTGTGCATTGACCCAGTTGTTTTCTAAGCAGTCTGTCAATCATGAATTTAGAGGTAACTCAATTAGAAAATAAGTAATAATTACATACTAAACTCAAAATTTGATAACATTTATATTGATAGAAAGCTGATAAGCTCTTTAATAAACCCTTTTCATTTCATCAAATTCGGGTGAAAAAAAGGTCACCAGCTACATGGTTGAAGTCTGAAGATCAAAGGAAATATGGTGAACACATTTTTTGGGTTGACCATCCAGGTTTGGTATTCCAAAGCCAAAACTTGAGGCAAATCCAAAGCCAAATCGATTGGATACCCAATTTGGATAGGCTTGAATTCAAATTTCACTTTTCCCACCAATGTCATTTGTGTTGTTTATTATTTGAAATTTTCATTAGTTGATAAATATAGGGATTGAATTTATGATTTTTTTATTTATATTTTTTCATTGGTGTATTTTAATTTACTTATATTTTATTTTATATTTTATTTATAATAGTTTTTTAATTAAAATATTATCTTTATAAAATTATTTAACTAATGTAGAAAATTAAAAAATATGTCATTGGATATTCCCTTTTATATTATGTGATATATTATATTTAATTATAATCTATCTCTCTCCTAAAATACATATGCAAATAATAATAAATATAATACTAATTTATTAATCTGTCCTAGCACCCCTCAAGATCCCTTAGGACCACTTAGGACCCATTACCATAAATTAGTGTATGGTAAGGGTGAAGAGGTCTTAATACCCTTTAAGACCCCTTAAGACCTAGGACACAATAATGTGTCCTAGGACCCCTGAAGACCCCTTAGGACCTCATACCATATATTAGTGTATGGTAAGGGTGTCTAAGGGGTTGTAAGAGGTCATAAGAGGTCATAAGATACATGAATGTGTCTTATGACTGCTTATGAACCTTTAGGACTACTTATTGTACATATTAGTGGTTGTAAGGGTTTTTAAGGTGTTGTAGGACAGATTACTATGTCCTAGAACCCTTTACAATCCCTTAGGACCACTTACCATACACTAACAAATTGTAAGGGGGCCTCTTGGAGTCATAAGGGGTCTTAGGTGGTCCTAGAACACATTAATGTGTCCTAGGACCCCTTAAGACCCCTTACAACCCCTTAGCATACATTAGTTTATAGTAACGGGTCTTAAGGGCTCCTAGGACACATAAAGACCCTTTAAGACCCTTTTCTATACATCTCTAGGGTTGTAAGTGTCTTAAGGGGTCCTAGAACATGTTAACGTGTCCTTAAACCCGTCAAGACCCTTTAGGACCCCTTACCATACATCTTAGGGGTAGTAAGGCTTGTTAAGGGGTGCTAGGACATATTAATGTGTTCTAGGACCCCTTAATGTCCCTTAGGACCACTTAGTACCCCTTAGTACCCCTTACCAAACATTAGTGTATGGTAATGGTTGCTAAGGGGTCTTAAGGGGTCCTAGGACACATTATTATGTCCTAGGACCCATTAGGACCCCTTACCATATATTAGTGTATGGTAAGGGGTCCTAAGGGGTTCATATGAGATCATAGGACCTCTCTCTCTCTCTCCTATAATACATATACAAATAATAATATAAAAAATAATACATATAATACTAATTTATTAATAGTAAAAATCAATATAATACTAATATTCAAAAATATCATACTGATATTAATATTACTAAAAATCATACTAATATTAATATAATTTTATAATATTATACAATATAAATAATAATATAATAATAATTCATTAATACTAATACTAGAATATCATAATATTTTAATATTAAAAAACAAAAAATATAAATCTAAAATTAAAATTAAAAATAGTAATCAAATTGAAATGTTGAAATCTCAAATGAAAAGCAAACTTTGGGTGAGAGAAAATTGGATATCTGATTTTGTATCGGATACCCAATTAGGCTTGTGCATTGTAATTAGCTTTGGCCATGTGTACTAACACCCAGGCATACTAAAAATTCAACATGCTTTTTAGCGCATTTTTGGACGAGTGAAAAGGAGGATTTTGGACATCGCCACTTTTCGCATGCCATGATCCTACACATACCCAACTAGTTTAATTTACAACATTGTATATTTTCAATTAAGTTATTTCTTTCAATTTTATTTCCTTTATGCAATCAATAGGGTAGCTTGAAGTCTCCCATAGTATGCATACATTTCAAACCCAAGTTTATGTTTCCCTAGTTGATTAGTTAATGACCCTTTCTAGGACAATAAGTTACTTAATGAAGGATTAGTTGCCTTATTATGTGTGTTCATTGTGTTATCTACACCAATCTATTGCACTTAGAGAGTTCAATAAGAGACTGTTGAAAGAAAAAGAAGGGAAATACCCTTATTGAAAAAATATTTTGACCAAAGAAACCAACTAGTGAGAATCAGGGTCTCGACCCAACTAAATATCACATGTGAAGAATAAAGGGATTTATGAAAGAACCTTAAATATTTGACCAAACAAAAACCTAGAATTGGACATAATACAACACTATAATCTATAATTGATTAACAACAAATTTTGAAAGGCTTCCCACAACCTATTACTAGTAGGACCCCTTTTATAAAAGATAGTCTTAGTCAAGGAAAAAATCCAAAAGGACCTTGAAAGATCCATTGGGTTTTCAAAGGCACCCTGAAACCTTTTAGAAGAAAAAATACAATGAACCAATGAATTCATAGACATGGAGGGGGGAGAAAAGTGTTAACCAAATTCTAGTAAGGATTACCAACAACCAACCCATCAAGGACTACCTCTATAATCCCATTGTCATATTCATATCTTGGTTCATTTGATCCATTTTAGAAGTCACCTTGGCTTTGTGTTTCATGGTGTTCTCTGTCAAGGTCTTCCTCACTATTTCATGTATTTCTTGCATAGCATGTGCACAATCATTAGCATGTCCACTTCCTTTCACTCCATCCTTCAAATCTCTCAACTCATAGATACCTCTAGGATGTAGTCCATACACTATTTCAAATGGACTTTTCTCTATTGATCTATTGATAGTGTCATTATAGGCATATTCAGCTTGCCCAATCAAGTGATCCCATTGTTGACCATACTCCTTGGTCAAGCACCTTAGTAAATTTCAAAGGCTTCTATTGACAACCTCGGTATGACCATCAGTTTGGGGATGGTAGGCTAACCCAAAAGAAAATTTAGTGCCTAACCTTTGCCAAAGAGTATTCCAAAAATGTCTCATGAATTTAGTGTCTCTATCTGACACGATGCTGATAGGTAACCCCTGGATTCTCACTATTTCCTTGAAGAAAAGAGAGGCTATTTGACTAGCATCATTAGTGGTCTTGCATGGCACAAAGTGAGCCATCTTGATGAATCTATCCATGACCACATTAACACTATCCATACCTTGTCTTGTCTTGGGTAACCAAACTATAAAATCCATACTCAAGCATTCCCATGGCCTAGTAGGAATAGGTAGTGGTTGATAAAGACCTGCATTTATAGAAGTGTCGTTGGCCTTTTGACATACCACACAACTCTCTACATACCTTCTAACATCAAGATTCATCTTAGGAAAATAATAGAACCTTTGAACAAGTTCTTGAGTCTTAGTGATACCAAAATGACCACTCAAAGCACCATTATGATTTTCTTGTATCAAATTCTCTCTAATAGAGCCTCTAGGAACACATAGTTGATTCCCTTTAAATAAAAGATCACTTTTCCAAGTATACTTAGCATATCTACTATGAAAATGATTCTTGTATTCAGCACATACCTTATATATGTCTGCAAAATCCTCATCATCACCATATAGATCCTTGAAATGATCTATTCCCATGCTCTTCAACTGAATCTCCTAAATTGTGAGAGCTCTTCTAGACAATGCATCTGCCAAATTATTGAGGACACCTTTCTTGTGTTTGATATTGAAGGTGTAAGCTTGTAGGTACTCAACCCACTTCATGTGCTTGTGACTCAACTTTGCTTGTGAATTCAGGAAATTAAGTGCTTGATTGTCTGGATACACAATAAACTCCTTGGGAAGCAATTAGTGCCTCCATTTCCTTAGTGCTTGGATGAATACATACATCTCAAGGTCATATGAAGACTATTTCCTCTAGTCTTCACTTAACTTCTCTGAATGGAAAGCCACCAGTTTGCCTTCTTGGCTTAGAACAGCTCCTATAGCCACATTGCTAGCATCACATTCAATGGTGAGAATCTTCTCAAAGCTTGGCAGCACTAAAATAGGTTGGGTAGCTATCTTCTCCTTCAATAACTCAATGCTTTTTTTAGCATTCTCATTCCAAACAAACTTGGTTTTCATTCCTCCCTTGATAGTATCTAACATGGGAGCAAAAATTGCACTAAAGTACCTTATGAATTTCCTATAATATTGTGCAAGGCCATGAAAACTCCTTACCTCTATTGATGTCCTTGGAGTAGGCCAATTCATGATAGCCTCCACTTTTCTTTTGTCCATTTTTAGATTGCCATGTGATAGGATAAATCCAAGGTACACTAGCTCTGTTTTGATGAATTCATACTTCTCTAAGTTGATCATCAACTTCTCCTCATGTAGCCTCTTGAAAACAATATCAAGATGTTCTAGGTGCTCATTCATTTTCTTGTTAAAAATAAGTATATCATCCAGATATACCACTACAAACTTTCCTATGTAGTCTTTGAGAACTTCATTCATGAGCCTCATGAATGTGGAGGGGGCATTGGATAATCCAAATGGCATGACAATCCATTCATACAACCCTTGATTGGTCTTGAAGGTTGTTTTACACTCATCTCCTTCATGTATTCTTATTTGGTGATAGCCACTCTTCAAGTCTATCTTGCTATAATACTTAGCTTCACCTAGACAATCCATTAAGTCTTAAATCCTAGGGATAGGGAACCTATACCTTATAGTTATCCTATTGATAGCCTTTCAATCAGTACAAAGCCTCCAAGTTCTTCCTTTCTTAGGTGCAAGTACAGTGGGTAGGGCACATGGACTAATGCTTTTCCTAATGAAACCTTGGTTTAGAAGTTCTTCTATTTGTCTTGCTATTTCCTCATTTTGTTGAGGGGTCATCTTATAAGTTACCTTATTAGGTAGGGTAGCTCCTAGGATAAGGTATATACTATGACTTATGGCTCTTTTAGGGAGTAAGGCTGATGGTTGTCCATCACTTACAATACCTTGGTCAGTCTGCAACATACCTTGAATCTCCTTCGATAATTCTATCTTCTTAGCCTCCTTTCCTTCATCTCCCTCTTTTGGTCTTAACACCAATGCATAGCCAATACCTTCACTCTCTTCCATAGCTTGTAAGAACTCCTTTTCACTCACCATAAGAACATTTGGGCCTATTGTCTTAACCTCAGCATCTTCCAACAGTGACTGTATTTTGAAGGTTACATTGTCCTTCTTGAAAGAATAATAATTCTTTCCTCCATCATGTATGGCTTGGCGGTCAAATTTCCATGGTCTAGCTAGGAGAAATGGCATGCATCCATAGGAAACACATCTAATAAAACTTTGTCTTTGTACCTACCAATGGAGAACTCCACCCATGCTTGTTCATTCACTAACACATGTTGGCCTTTATTGAGCCAAGTAACCTTGTAAGGATTGGTGTGGGGTATCCTTGTCAAGTTTAGCTTGCTGACTACTTCCTCTGATACAATATTGTTAGTAGAACCTGAGTCAATGATGACCCTACATACTTTCCCCATCATTTTGCACTTAGTCCTAAACATAGACCTCCTTTGGCTTGGCTCTTGCTTCACCGGCTCCTTTATCAAAGTTCTCCTCGTCATAATATTTTCTCCTTCCTTTGAATTCAATGGTACTTTAGTATGCTTCTCTGCTGCATTAGAATAATCATGAACTAGATTAGTTCTCTTGTCACCTCCTTGAGATGAACCACCTTTCTTTGGACATCTATAGGTAGGGTGCCCCATTTGATTGCAATAGTAGCGCTTCATATTGGCAAATTAGTTGCCTCTTCCTCCTTGTCCACCACTTCTTCCTCTAGAGCTAGAGTTATAACTCCTTCCTCTACCACCTCTACTAGAGCTTCCTTCTTGCTGCTCACTAAATTTTATGTCTCCTTGACTTCTTGATTCAGAACTTCTTCCACCATAGCCACCTCTTTGTGCTCTACTATCTTTTCCTTTACCTTTACCTTTAGAGGTTTGGTCTTTCTTTCTCTTGCTTTTCTCTTCTATCTTCAAGGCCATTTGATTGCATTGGTGAATGGTTTTAAAGTTCACTTAAATCATCTCTTCTTGAATAGACCATTTGAGGTCATTCAAGTATCTTGCAAGTTTGATGCTTTCATCTTCAACCACCTTAGATCTCAAATGTAGCTCTTGAAACTCCTTGATGTATGCTTGGACATCTTAATCTTTTTCTCTAATATTGTGTCTCCTTCTATGAAGCTAAACTTCATAATCATCAGGAAGGCAGGTTTGCTTCACTTTGGTCACCATGCCCTTCCATGTCACTATAGGACCTTTTCCATCCTTTTCCCTCTTAGTTTGCACAAACTTCCACCAAGTAAGAGCTGAACCTCTTAGACTAGACTTGGCCACCACATCTTTTTGTGCTTCAGAGATACCATCACATTCAAAATGGTTCTCAATGCTATCAATCTAATCCATAATTGAATCTGGATCTATTTGTCCACTAAATAGTGGCACACCTTCCAAAGCCTTTCCACTCAATGCTTTCAATGTTTTTAAGAATGTCTCTTCAGGAAGAACAAGGTTAGGTGTTGGAGCTTCCTCCTCCAAGTCTAATTCCTTCTCCCTTGCTTCTTTTTCTTCCTTTTGGTTAATTTTCTCCTTAACCTTATTAGCTGTGTCTTGGACTTCACCCAAGAGTTGCTCCATTTGATCTAGTCTTTCCCTTAGCAACTTGTTATCTACTTCTTGTTCCTCAACCTTCTTGGCTAACTCAATGTTAGTCACCATGGTTTTGTCTTCTACTGATCCAATTGGTCTATTCTCTCCCATTGATTTAGTAGGCTGCAACATCCACCACAAGCCTGATCAATTCAAGCTCTGATACCAATATGATGTGAGTGTTCCAAGGCTTGCTTGCACTGCATCTAAGAGACCTATCTAGTCTCTTCTAGGAACCTAGTCTCCTCTAGGTCTTGATTGGATTATACTATTAAATAACACCAATCTTAACTCTTCCCTAAGAGTTCTTAACTCTTGTGCTTCACCTTAGAAGACTAACATCTTATAAAAGTTCAATCCTCCTCACTCACTTAGAAAGCTCTAAGTGTCAATTCTCCACAATCTTCATTCTTCATTGTAGGGGTACTCTCCATCTTGAAAACATTCATGTCTTGGTTCATTTGATCCATTTTAGAAGGATCGTATATCAAATCCTTACTAGCTTCAATAGTTTATCCTTTAGAGACCTTAAAAATAGGTCTAATCCTTGTAGCCTTTTGCAGAGGCTTTTGGCCATTCTTTACAAAATTTTCCAAACAAATTGCAAAACCAATTGGGGATTCAGATACCCTTTTGACTCTTACTAAATATTCTACAACTTTTAGGTCATGGAAGCCTCCATACACCACCATCCTACAAACTAGGGCAAACAGGGCTAATTGACCTACTCTCTAGGATTGACAGTCTCCTTGTTAAAAACTTGCTCAAAACCCAACATAAATGATTGGTATGAATGAAATCTTCATAGGATGTTTTAATATGATGAACACCTCCCATAAAAATTCTTGGATCCATACTGTACCTTTGTACCTTGCAATATATCTTCAATCTTTCACAACCTAGACCTCTAACCAGGCTTTGTCTGCTCACCTAGGGCCTAGCATTAAAAATAGATCTCCAAACTTTGACAAATCCTAATCCTAAAAATATGTACACTAATGAGTCCCCTAGAATTTCCATCTACCCTTAGGTGTTTCCCATGGCTATATTTCATGGGGGAGCCACGAATGCTCAGATTGGTCAGAATAGAACCAGTAAAACTCTAAAACAAAATCTACTTTAACTGACGCACCAAAACTACTCTAAAAAACTTTCTCTTCAAATGAAAAAGTCTTAAAATGCACTAAAGAACACTAATAAGCCACTAGATTTAGACTTTCAATCCATTTCAATTCACTGTAAACATAAAAACTTGGAAAATACGTTGTCTTACAAACTATTACAACTACATCATACTACCTCAAGATTAGAGTCTTACATTAGATAAGATGCCATTTCCACCATTCTAAGGCCTTTTGGCTGATCTCCCACCTCCTATAATCAAGGGGATCCAAAGACAACCGAGTTGCATGTAACATTTGCAATAATTGCAAATGTTGTCATGACAACTTCTTTGCAACATTTGGCAACTTTCACTTATGCCAAAATGCTATTTCATAGGACTCTTAACCTCCTTTGTTTCAAGGATCCAAGGCCATTAATGACCTTATGTCATCTTTACAACCTCACTATGTGCATAGGACACATTAAAGACTCTATCTCAACTACTAACACTAAGAATGTAAAAACTACTAACATTGGCTATTTGTGTGACCTTAGTCCTAGTGACTAACTCACTTAGCCTACATAGAAAATAACCTTCTAAGGTCTTGAAACAAACTAACATTACCCTTCTTGACTTGGCTAGAGTCAAGTACATACCAAAACTACTAAGCATGGAGGTTAGCCTAGGTGTGCTCCTCCACCACATGGTCATGGAGGTACATTTTCAGAAATATATAAGGTGATTTCACAGTGTTTTGATTTTCATGGTCATGATAATTAAGGCACTGTCATAGAAATTAGTTACATTATTTTGATGTTATATATTCATTAATGGTTCATAGTGATGAACATTAATTCGAAGCATCTCCTTCTCTCTACTTAAGAGCATACCACCTTTAATTTAGATAACATAAAAATATATTCATTGAATATCTATTTCAGTGAATTGTACCTATTTATTTAGAGATTGGGGTATTTGGAATTTCTTTAAAATGTTCTTCAATTTTGAATTTTTGTGAGGGTTTGAGTCAATATTATTGAAGACCAATCTATTAATTGAAAGATTTCTGTTGACTCTCCTTGAGAAATATTGAAGTGTTGGTGTCTTCTTTTGTCAAAAATATAAAAGGTTCCTTCCCTTGAACGAAGGATGGTGACTCTAGTTTTGAAGCTTCAACTATATGATTGATGAACATGAAAGAAAAAGTGATGGTAATGATTTTTATTCTCAAAAGAATAGCATACCTGAACGAGTGCAAACTAATTTCTTGAAAATCTTGTGTGGTGGCATCTAGTTTCAACATCAAGAGGTTTTCCCTTCTCTATTCAAAATATCACAAGATATTGAAATAAATAAAAAATGTGAAAGTCCTTTAATTATGTAAAATTTGAATGTTCTTGAAGAAACTAAAGTTGTAAAGGTTGAATCATCTTGCATGAGTTTGAACAATATAGCACAGTAGATCAAATATATGATAATGAAATTATTGAAGATTCATCTCATGAACAATCAGAATTCTAAGTATCTATCTAAATGAATGGAGAATGCCAAGAAAATACCTATGCCGAAAAGGGTGCTATTGAAAGTGATTATTCATGTGTGAAAGATGTCCCTTGTGTAGTTGTTTTCATATTTGAAGAATATACTACCAAACTTAAGGAAGAAGAACTACAAGGGGAATCTGATAGTGATAAATGTTTCACAAAAGAACATTTGGAGAATCATGTTGGAATGACTAAAGATAACGTGTCCATGGATAAGGTGGATTTCCTAAAATGTTTCTATGGCTGCATGCAGTTTTAGTCCCATGAGGTATAGATATCTTTGTTTTGAGCCTTACAAGAGATAGAAAGAGATGTTGATCTAATAAATCTCTCTTGATATCTCCTTGTCAAATGAATATCTTCAAAGAGAATAGATTTTCACTTATAGATAGTGTAATATCAAAAAATAATATTGTTAGTGAGACAATGCGGGAAGATATAAAAGATAGTGTTCAAAGGCATCATTCGTGCATGGTGGAAAACAACAATAAATCAAAGATCCTTGTTAATGAAGGGAGAAATCATTTTCAAATTCCCATGGAGGAATATTTAGATTGCAAAGAGGAACTAAGGAAAGCAAGTCACTTTCTTGTTAATGAAATTATTATAGAACACACAAAGGATGGTAAGGAAGTGGAAGTAATGAAAAAAAAAGGTCCTATAAAAATGTATGTTGATCAAGAAAAGAGTACAAGTAAAATATCACAAGTGACTTCATTTTCTTCAACATAATATTTTTTTTCCTCTAAAAGTATTGATGAGGTTTCAGCTAATGACATTTCTAAAATTAAAATCGAGGATTCTCTTCATGATAAATATTAAAAATCTGAATTTATCAATGGGAATTCTAATGAAAAGCTCTTGGAAGGAGAAATGAAAAAATGTCCCCTTTTTGAATCTATCTCTTTGAAAGGCAAGCCTCAAAAAATTGTATCATATGAGACAAAAAAACTATGCTTTAGAAGGTGAGGTGAAGAATGTCCATTCATATTCTGATAGTGTTTCTATTTCAAGTGGATATGTGAAAATTTCGAATGATTTGGAAGTTTGTTCAAATTGTACAAATATTTTTTATCCTTGTATTTTTATGAAAAGTTTCTTGGCCATTTGTGAAAAGCTAGATTTAATGTTTGAAGTAATGCATAGGTTCCTTTATCAAAAGATATACAAGGGCTATCAAATTCTTCGATAAATTTGTCTCAATCATCAACATAGTCAAATCACAAGCGCTGAACATGTCGATAAAAAGCCAAAAATTATTACACAAAAAGATTCAAAAATTGATAGTGAGAAGTGGCTTTTCAGCTAGGATTATGTTTACAAGTTATTGTTGAATGCTATTAGTCCAAAACTTAGAATTGTGGAGGTTTCTATGTAGCTATTGTTCTTAATCAAATTGTCTAGTAAAAGTCCATTGCTCCAGGAGGGCTCATAGTTCTACTAGCTTGTGAATGGTTTTGCATAATTTATTTGGAGCTTTCCTGAGGTAAGGGGCTTCTTGCCCTATTCTTTTTGTAAACAAAATTTTTTCTTGTAGTAGGTTTTATAAAATTTTGTCTTGCTCATTTTCTTTTATCCCGTATTCCCCATTGCCCACTTACAAAGAAATTCAATGTGCTCACATTTCTTGATTCTATTGCCCAATGGAATTTAGCATTGATCTTAACCAAAGATTCTAGAGTTCTCCATTGTTTGTAATAAAAGGAGTTCCCTTCTTAGAGCCAATTATTTCAATATTTTAGTCCCTTTGTATATAATTGGCATTGAAAATTTTAAAATCTAGTTAAAGTTCATTTTTACATTTAAGTGTAAGTGTCAAGATTTTCAAGAACTGACAACATGTCAAAAATTTGGGATTTGGGTTTAGTCGAGATTTATGGAATATGAGTTGAGTCCTTATATTTATTCGAGATGTCTAGAAAATGGTTTCCCATGTTTGGGCAAGTAAGTCTTCTTCATTTTTATCCTAGTTCTCATTGAAATATGACATATTAGTTGCTAGTTTAAACTTCAAAGAAACACTAAGTGTTCTATTCCAGAGAACTGATGTCGAGGATGCTAAGGTGGTTTGAAATAGAAGTATAGTAAAGGGATTCCCAAAATTCTAAAACGTGGAACTTGTAGAGATCAGCTTCAAACATTGGAAAGACCCACATATGAGATAGGAATTCTATTAGATTTCAAAATGAGTCATTCATTATGAAAATTCCAACAAGCAAAGGAAAGGTGAATTATTGACTCTAAAGTGATTAAGTAAAATGTTGAGAAGTCTGAGAAGATCTCTTTAAGTGCAAGGTGTCTGATTGGAACCGAATGATGGTACTGCCACTATCTCCAAATCTGACAGAGTGCTTGGAAAAGATTCAAAAACTCAACAAGTACCAATTTCTTAAAAAACTCATTAGTTCCATTTCAATGTTAAAATTACCTTCAATTTTTCTTATGCTGCTCTCAAGTTTCAACATGGTGATGTAATTGTTAGTTCTCCAACAATATTATACATCCTACCTAGATCCCAAATGTGCACAAATTGTTAATGTTAAAAAGGGGTTTTCTTGGACATGGCAAGGGTTCTCTGCAAAACCCAACAAGTAGCGAGGAACACTAGATCCTAGCATGATCTCTTTCATAATAAAGAAAAAAGGGATAATTAAATAATGAAAACATATAAATAATGAGGTCTTGAAAGGTTTCTCTTCCCAACAAAATTTCCTTATTTTGAAAAGATGAAAATCATTGCTAGAAAAGATATCAATGAGGAAACTCTTGATGCATTAAATAAATAGGGACATGAGGAAGATTTTTTTGGAAGTGGACCCTACTTTTATTTCTCAATTACATTATTTATTATCTTACTACTCTATTGAAAGATTAGTTAAAATAAAACTCAATGGTTTTTCAGACTGTAGTTTAATTACAAAGAAGTAGAAAGAGGAAAAGACTGAATATGAAGAGGTGGTTAAATAATTAGAATATCATCTTAGATTCACCTTATAAGAATCAGTTATTGAAATAAAATGGTCACCATCAAACTATTTATTGTAAAATTTTGAAAGGGAATCTATCGAAAAACTTGGGCCAAAGTTACCCCTATTACCATGACAACTGAGTGAGACTCAAATTTTGATTCATTGTTGTTTCTCATTAAAATTACTTTATATTATCCTATATTTCAGGATGGGTGAATATGGCATGATTCAATAAATTATTCATTGATGTCAAACTCTGGTTTTGAATCTATGATTATAAGGTGATCTAAGAGTCATTATTTCTTGTTTTCTTTTATTACATTCATGTTGTTTGACATATTTATATCACTTTTCGGTACACTGTACATGTAATCTTCATGTTCATGGAGGTAGATTTGGGGAAATAATTATGGTAATTTCACTATGTTTTGGTTTTCATGGTCATGAGAATTAAGGCACAACCGTAGAAAGTAGTTACATTATATTGATCTTATATAATCATGAATATTTCATGGTGAGGAACATTAATTAGAAGCCTTTCTTTCTCTTTGGTTAAGATAATACCCCCTTTTATTCAGAAAACATAAAAACATATTCATTGAATATCTATTTTGGGGAATTGTACCTATTACTTCCGCGATTGATATATTTGAAATCTCTTTCAACTATTTTTCATTAGAGAAGTGTTGTGAGGGTTTGAGTCAATATTATTAAACACAAATATGTTAAGTAGAATATTTTTGGCAACTTTGCTGGGGAAAGAATCGAATTGTTGGTATCTTCTTTTCTCTGAAATCTAAAAGGCACCTTCCCTAGAGCGAAGGATGGAAACTCTATTTCTGAATCTTGAACAATGGCTTACCTTCAAAAAAGACCATTTTGTGTTTTTCTTATGATTGATGAAGATGATATCAAAAGTGATGATGATTATTTTTATTCTCAAAAGAATAGCATGCTTGAACCAATGCAAACTGGTTTTTTGAAAAGATTCTATGGTGGTCTATAGTTTCAACCTAAATAGATTCACCCTTATCTATTAAAAATCTTACAAGATATTTAAGAAATACATATGGTCAAAGTATTTTTCTTATACAAAATTTGAATGTTCTTGAAGAAGCTGAAATTAAAAAGGTTGAACCATCTTGTACCATTATGAACAATCTCATAGTAGATCAAATTTATGATGATGAAATTATTGAAGAATCATCTCATGAATAATCAAAATTCTAGATATCTATCTACATGGATGAAGAATACCAAGAAAATCTCTATTTTGAAAAGGGTACTATTGAAAATGATTGTCCACGAGTGAAAGATGTCCCTTGCGTATCTATTTTCATATTTGAAGAATATACTAACAAACTCAAAGGAGAAGAACCACAAGGGGATTCTGATAGTGATAAATATCTTACACAAGAATATTGGGAGAATCATGAAGGAGTGAATAAAGATAACTTGTGCACGGGTATGTGGATTTCCTAAAAAAAATCTATGATAGTATGTAGTTTTAGTCCCATGAGGTACACCCATCTTTGTTCCAATGCTTAAAGGAGATAGAAAAAGATGTTGATAATAAAGTTTTCTTTCTATCTCCTTGTCAAACGATCTCTAATATCTTAAAAGAAAAAAAATTACACTCATAGATAGTGCAATATGAGAAAATAAGATTATTAGTGAGATAATGCATAGAGATATATATAAAAGATAGTGTTTAAATGCATCATTCATCCATGGTGGACAATAATAATAAGTCAAAGATCCTTGTTAATGAAGGGAGAAATTATTTACTGATACCCATGGAGGAATCTTCATATTGAATAGAGAAACAAAGGAAAGAAAATCACTTTTTTGTTAATGAAATTATTTTAGATCACACAAAGGATGGAAAGGAAGTAGAAGCAACAAAAAAAAAGGTCCTATATAAATGCATGCTGATAAAAAAAAAGAGTAAAGGTAAAATTCCACAAGTGCCTTCATTTTATTCAAGAAAAGAAATATTTCCTCTTAAAGTATTGATGAGTTTTCAACTAATGACATTTATGAAAATAAAATCAAGGATTGTCTTGATGATAAATCTTAAAAATATGAATTTGTCAATGGGAATTGTAATGAAAAAATCTTGGAAGGATAAATGAAGTAATCTCCTCTTTTTGAATCTCTCTCTTCCAAAGGAATGTCTTAAGAAATTATATCATGTGAGAGTCAAAACTACGATGTTGAAGATGAGGTGAAGAATGTACATTCATATTATGATAGTGTTTGTGTTTGGTGTGGTTGTGGAAAAAATTTAGATGATAAGGAAGTTTGTTCAAATTCTAGACATATTTATGATTCTTGTATTTCTATGGAAATTTTTTTGACTATGAAGAGAAAAATTTAATGTTGGCACTAGCACATGAGATCCCTCATCATCAATTATATGAAGGATGCCCAATTCTTCGATCAATTTATCTCAATCATTAGCATAGTTAAATCAAAGGAGCTATAGATCTCAATAAAAAGACAAAAGATATCTCATAGGAAGATTCATAAATCTACAATGAGAAGTGGATTTTTTATTAGGAGTGTGTTTACAAGTTACTTTTCAATTCTATTAATCTAAAACTTAGCATTGAGGAGTTTTCTATGTGGCCATTGTTCTTAAGAAAATTGTTTGGTCATAGTCCATTTCCCCAGGAGGGCTCATATTTCTTCCATGATGTAAATATTTTTGCATAATTTATTTGGGGCTTTCCTGAGGTAAGGATTTTTTCCCTATTCCTTTTGTAAATAAAATTTTGGCTTACTGTAGATTGCAAATTTTTTTGGCTTTCTCATTTTTTCTTGTCATCCTATTCCCCATTGGCCACTTGTAAAGAAACTCCACGTGCTTTCATTTATTAACTCTATTGCCCAATGAAATTTAGCACTAGTTGTAACCAAATATTTTGGGGTTGCTCATTGTTTGTAACGAAAAGTTTTCCCTACATAGAGCCATCTCTTTCCATATTTTAGTCGTGCTCTATATTAAATTGGCATTGGAATTTTTAAGACTAGTTAAAAGACTATTTCTACATTTAAGTCTCTAAGTGTTGATATGTTTCAAGAATTGGCATCCCATAAGAAATTTGGGATTTCTATGTAGTCAATAATTTGGGAATATGGGTCCCCATAGATTGTTATTTTTTATATCCTCATAGCTTAAGTTTGAGCCCTTATCTTTATTTGTGATATCCTGAAAATGGTTTCCCATGTTTGGTTAAGTAAGTCTTCATCCTTTTTGTCCTGAGTCTCCTTGAAATCTGACATATTAGTGGAAAGTTTCAAATTTAAAGAAACACTAAGTGTTATAGTGTGGAGAATTGATGCTCAGGATGCTAAGGGATCAGAAACAAAATCATAGTAAAGGGATTTAAAAAATTATGAAAAGTAGAACTTGTGGACATTGACTTCGAACAGTGGCAAGACCCACAAATGAGCTAGGAGTGTTACCAAAAGCCCAATTGAGTCTTGCATAATGAAAATCCTGACATGAAAAGGAAAGTTGAGTTGTCAACTTCAAAGTGATTAAGAAAAATGTTGAGAAGTCTAAAAATATCTCTTTGAGAGGAAGGTATTCTATCGGAACCTGATGATAGTATTTCCAATATCACCAAATTTGATATACTATTTGGAAAAGCTTCAAGAACTCAACAAGTACCAATTTCTTCAAAAAATTAATAATTCCATTTCAATGTTACAAGTTCCATTGCGATTTTGTATTCTTCTATTAAATTTGACATGATGGTGCAATTGTTAGGTCTCTGGAAATATTATACATCCTACGTAAATCTTGAATGTGCATAAATAGTTAATGTTAAAAAGGGATTTATTATACATGGAAACGGTTCTCTCCAAAACCTAACAAGTAGTAAGAAGTAGTACATCCTGACATGCTCTCTTTCATAATAAAGTATGAAGTCATAATTAAATCCTAGAAGAACATAAATCATTAGGTCCTAAAAGGTTTCTCTCTCCAACAAGATTTCCCAATTTTGAAAAGATTGAAATCACTGCTAGCAATGATATCAACGAGGAAACTCTTGATGCATTAAATAAATAGGGCCATGAGGGAGATGCATTTGGGAATGGACCCTATTTTTATTTTTCAATTCCATGGTTCATTATAGTATTAGCCCATTTCAAGATTAGTTAAAAGAAAACTCAATGGTTTTTAAGATAGTTGTTTAATTACAAAGAAGAAGTAAGAGGAAAAGACTAAATACAAAGAGGTCATTTTACAAATGGAATGTCATCTTAGATTCACCTTTCAAAAATCATTTATTGAAACTGAATGGTTACCATCAAACTATTTATTATAAAATTTCTAAATGAAAGCTATCGACAATCTTTGGCAAAAATTCCCCCTATTGCAATGACAACTAAGGGAAACTCAAAGTTTGAGTCATGGTTGCTACTCATTAAATTTTTTTTGTTATTCTTTACTGTGGGATGGGTGATTATGCGCATCTAATTCTATAGATTAGTCATTGATGTCAAACTGTATTTTTGAATCTTTGATTATAAGGTTATCTGAGAGTCATTATTTATTATTTCCTTCTATTATATTCATGTTGATCGAGAGATTTATATCACTTGTAGGTACATTATACATGTAATCTTCATGGTCATCTATGTATCTTTGTAGAAATAATTATGGTGATTTCACTATGTTTTGGTTTTCATGTTCATTAGAATTAAGGCACAACCTTAGAAATTAGTTACATTATTTTGATCTTATATATTCATGAGTGTTTCATGGTGATGACCATTAATTAAAAGCCTCTCCTTTTTTTTGTTTAAGAGCATAATCCCTTTTATTTATAAAACATAAAAACATGTTTATTGAATATATATTTGAGGTAGTTGTACCTGTTAATTAAGAGAATGATCTATTTTAAATCTCTTTTAACTATTCATTAATAGATCTAAGCATTGTAAGGGTTTGATTCAATATTATAAAGATAAATATGTTAACCAACATAAATATATGCTTAATATGAACAATATTTGAACAAATTATCAATAGTAATAGGTCAATATTTTTTTGTAATGGAAACAAAAAATACATTGGTCCTTGAATTTTTTTTTATCTCAGTAGCTCATTATACATTAATCATACTCTAAAGAGCCTTATACTAGGAGATAAAATTCACCATCTCCTTGTATATTAAGTATTCAATAAATTATATCAAGTTTATAGACATGAATATGATCCATCTCAAAGATGTTTTTTGTCAGAGAATTGTTGTTTCATGTGCATGATCATATCAATTTAATATATAAAGGGATAAGATCTTGATGTCACCGATTTCTTAAGTTTTTATTCACATTTACTACCAATTTCTAGAACAAATGATCATGTACTACAATACAAGAAGTAACATTTTTTGTGAAAATAATCTGAGAATGAATCTAACAAAACTTACTTTTCAAAACATCATTTTAATTTGAACGTTGTTCAACTAAATAATTTCCAAAAAAATTGAACTAACTAAGATGAAATCATGTAAGGTTCCCGAAGAATTTTGCATAGAAACCAATCTCATCACCCCTAGTGTTGGTACTAAAGTGTAGGTCAAATATATTTATTTCCTTTCTACAATCCTTAATGGATGATCATAAATTTTTTATTAAAGGAAAACTGGTTGTATAGGGAAAAAAAACCCAAGTTTGACAATAAAATAAAATAAACACTCTTAAACTAAGACTAATTAAGAACTAAATGCTAAATAGATGCCAAAAAATGTAAAACACACAGAAAGAACACCCTTAAGGACTACATATTTTTCACTATGATTTCATTATTTTGAATGATGGTACCATCGTTAATGTTTTTCATCTTCCTAATGATACTAATAATAGGGGTCATACCATTTTCCTTACTACATAGTCTAGTAGAATTTCCAAGCATCATGTTCTTCTCAATAGGCTACCAGCTCCATTCTCATTTGTAGGAACTATGTCTCTCTTCCTCAAAATAGTATACATGGTTTTAGTCTTCATGGGAAAGTTGATACTAACTGTAGGCAAAGGGGAATTAACTTTCAAAATGTCTTGGAATTCTTTAGCTTTCTCATTGATCTTTTAAGGCCTTCACTAGTATTTAACATAGTGGTCTTACTGATAGCCACAATGATTGTTATTTTATCTTCAAACTTATGAAAATCATCGTCAAGAAAGTTTATTTTGTACCCATGGTCCTCCTTAAGCTCTTTCATTCGATTCATGAGAGACTACATATTGACAAAGATGCTATACAAGTTTTGGGTAGATGGAAAAGATTTCTCTTTCAAGGTGTTTAATATCATAAATAAGCCAATAAAATAGGGTTCTCTGATCATCCAAAAAAATTAAATTCAAAAAATTGTAGTAGGTTTATATGGAACAAACATTTTGATTTTCTCGAGAGTATGCTACCCACATTCATAGCATTTTTCAAATTAATCCCCATATCCTTGACAAGTTCAAGGGAATCAGGTCGAGAATAAATTTTCTTCAACCAAGAATATATATTTTTTATTATTAATAGAGGGAGGGATAGAAATATTTGTTTTACCTTTAACAGTAAACTGGGAGGCCCTAGCTAACCTTTTTCATTTAACAACAACGCTAGGCTCTAAATAATATGGCACAATATCATTTGAAGGGATAAACCATAGGTCATCATCGTCTAAAACCATATATTTATTTTTCCACAAAAGGGTGAGATGAAGCATCATGTGCATAAAAGATGAGGGATGTTGTTTCTCATAAATGTGAAAAACCTCCTCATTATCAGGATGCACATCCCCATTCTTAGAAGAGGTTTTAGTGTAGTGCACCCTGACATCAGTCATATGCTCAATCTCAATTTTAGAAATAATATTTCTCTCAACATGCAAGGCCATTATATACTCCATAGTTAATAAAATTATACCATCATAAAGGATGGAAAAAAGATTGATTTTTCTCTTGCCCTCTCAAAGTACAACTCAGAGAGGAAATCAAATAAAATAGAATTGAAATATACTTTATATGGTAGAAATGATTTAGAATGAAAAATTAATAATTGAATATAGCACAAAATTTTCCATCCAATGTAAGGTAACACATGATTAGTTAGTATAATGACACCATAGTTTTGGAAGGGATTCTTAGTCAAAAATTCCATTGGTGTTCTTCATCATCTTCTATGTTGTATGCCATGAAAAAGACTCCACAAATTCATTTGCACATTTTTTTTCTTTGTAGAACTTTTTACCCTCTATCAAATTATTAGAGACCTTTGTGATAAGATCTTGATTAATACTCATTTTCATGTCATAAACACACAAAACCCCATCTTTCTAGCCATAAGAAAAAACATCAATGAGAAAGGCATCAACCCCATGCAGCTTCTCTATGTGTCCCATCAAGTGACTCATTGATCACTCACTCCACACCGACTCAATATTTTTCATACAACATGGGTTCCAACCAATTTTTTCCACCCCCATTTTGTAATAGACACTTTATTCCTCAATTGGGGGCACTGAGGCTTTGCAATCTTGGAATGGAAGAAACTAAAATAAAAATAACCAAAAGTTTTTCCCACTTCATTGTAAAAGAATTCTTCTTGAGGGCACTCACTCACACATATACTATCATCATTTACAAATTCATACTACACTTAGAAAATACCATTGTCATTATGAAGCATAATTTGGACATCTACTAGGATTCTTTGATTAATATCCCATTAAATTTTGAGTTATGATCTAATTCCAACATTCACTAGCCTTGATGCTACACAATTACCCTCATGGTACACATCAAAGATAATGATATCATCTATGTCCCTAACCATATCTAGGAAATTTCTAATGATTGAACTTATCATCCAACTAGGGGGAGTAATACCCTTCAAGCAATTGATGACATTGAGAGAGTCACCTTCAATCCACATCTTTTCCAAACTTCTCTCCCTCACCATTTTTATACCAGCATATGCTACAAAAGCCTTGTCAAAATGGTTTATCTAGCTACCAAAAGGGAGGGCCACCACTTAGACAAGCCTACCATTGTTATCATGAACTAGTCCCCCACAACCGTGGATGACCATAAGTTGTTCAAAATTTATTATTTAATTAAAAAAAATTGAAGGGAGGTGGAAATTTAATGCAGAAATTGGAACTGTGGGAAGAAGATAAAAGGGGGTGTTATCATGAAATACAATGACCACATGATATGAAAAATATTTTTTTGTTAAGAAGGATTTATAAACTTTCAGGAAAATGCAATTAGCACCATATAATTGCTTTAAAATTCAAATATCTTCCTCTTCCTGTCTTTGAAAACAAAATTATAGTTTTGTAATAATGGATCAGATTAGTTTTGTGTCTTATTAATTTGTATAAATGAGTACAAATGATATCTTGCCCAAATAAAAGCATTTATTTATAGTGTAAATTAGTGAGGTATGAATATTACTAAAATAAAGGTATGACTACTCTCTTTACCATATGCCACTTCTCTGGCTTTGATTTCTATATCAAATGTAAAGGCTATGGTTTTCTATATCCTACACATGAAAAATCACCTATATCTAAAGCACGTCTCTCAATCCTTGAATTATTTTTTTTGGTTAGTAACAGTAATATTTTATTATATAAAGAAAGTAATTATATTTCAAGTGTGTATACAAAGACATCTGATAATGAAAAATGCATATTTACAAATATAAATGGCTATATTAATATCAAACAACAAAATCCTTAGCCTTGTAAAAATACAGGGTCATCTTTTGCTTAAAATTCAATTTAAGAAAATCACCTCCCCGCTCACCAACTTCTACTATTATATTCCTCTATATCGGCACACATCAAAAAATGGAGTTCTCTTCTTCCGTCGTTGTGGTTCTCTTCTCTATTTCATCTAAGGATTCTACCACTATGAAAAATTTTACACATAATCTGACATTACACAGCCTCATAACTTAAACTCCAACTACCTACTCCAGCAACCTTTCGTTACTTACTACATGCCATTACAAAACCAAAATATAGGTAGCCTTACAAAAAATCTAATATATCTTTTCACTCTTGCCCAAACTACTGACAATAATAATTTTTCACCAAAAGCTCTACTAGAATAAAATTTTTACCTCGGGTTCACCTTTCTCATATTGCCTCCTCTTTTTACACTTTTCTTCCTATGGATAGGGACATTAAAGACCCTTCGTCTAGCTGCATTGATTTCCTCCTTCTCCAAGAATTTTTTTTTGAGCTTCTATCGTTGCCTTGGCATCTTTTGTACAATATCCCCTTTATCCACCTTTCCCCACCACCTTAGAAAAGGCTCAAAACTATCGAATCTTCCCATTCCCTAACAACTCCTCGTCGAACATTGCTCAAATGATCCATTCCACCATTATTATTTCTTCTCCAACTTCTAATGCCCAAGAAATAATCATTGGAATCACATCAAGGTTAACTTTTTGCTTCCCCTTCCTATCCTGAAATTGGTCACCCAAAACCGCCAATCCCACTTTGACCACCTCCTGATCCTTGAAATTACATCAAGGTTAACTCTGCGCTTCACCTTCCTATCCTTGATTTCTTATTCCTTCATTTTGGACAACAAAGAACCTTCTCATATCAAATTTAACAATCAGAGTTGTTCCTGCAGGAAGAGTGGGCCACGACCCTGATGTCCAAACATCTGGGTGGGAGATCCTAGTTGCTGCGGTCCATGAGGTGTTTGTGCTGGCATGGGCCTGTTTGTTCTAGGTCCCTTTTTTGGATTTCCTATTTTATTGTTAAGTTCTTAAATCACTGGTTTAGCCTTGCATGGCTTGTTATCATTAATACTTTGTCTACTTACTTGTTATGCTACTTTGGTTTACTTTTTTGAAAATGACCTTGATGTTTATTTTTGATAGAGGCAAACTAGACAATTTTATTTCTGCTGACTTTCTACTGTTAAACTGCTATGCGACTAGTGCTATTAATATGTCATTAATGTGCTTCTAGTCTTCATGTACCACGGGCCAACACCTTCTTGTTGCTTTTTTCTATAAAAAACAATCAGAGCATACTAAGATCTAAAACCATATATTAGTAGTAAAGTGAATGATCAATTTTTTATTGATTGATCAATGTACATATATAAATAACAAAATTTTTAATAGAAGTTGGTTAATAAATTGTAGACCAACAAGACCTTGGTGTCTTAAATTTTTAATGTCATAGCAATTTTGAAGTTCTTGCAATACCTAAACATACCAATTCCTTCTCTTCCTCAATGCACCCCTTTCATAAGAAAAAATATTAGGATCTTTCATGTCTATGAGGTTATATTGTTAGATTATTTCTTTACTAGAAGTGAATGGACTTCTTATTCCAATAATTATTCTATCAAGCAATCATTTGAGTGGAAGCATGTCTTTTAGTATATTGTTGTTCATGTGACTAATTACACAATCATTATGTATGAGTGTATCTCGATGCTTATGCTCATCTCTAATATATGAGTGACTCAAAATGCGCTATCTTTGAAGAGTGGTAAATGATGCAAATGAGTTATTTTTTTTTAATATATAATTTTACAAAATAATAGTATGATTCCAATATTAGAAATAATAGACTATTGTCCCCTGAATTAAGATTTTTAATTTTAATGTTTTATTGTTATAAAATTTAGTTAACTTACATTTTTATTTCTTCAAAAATTTATTGAACATGTACTCACAAAGTTTGATAATAATTTTGTAAAAAATTAATAGAAAACAAAAAGCTCTATATTATTAAAATGAATACAAAAACCAATTAAATTTATTCTTCAAATAATAAATTTTACTAAAAAGAAAATTGTCTTACCTTATTCTTTCCCATTTCTGTGTAAAAATTTAAATTTAAAATCTGAAAAAATAAAAAATAATATTTTAACCCATTAAACTCTAAATATACCTTTACACAAAGCATTCAATCATAAAGGTGGCATACATACGAGAAAAAGGATCGATTACGAATTGCACACGTTCAACATAAAAATTATTCATCAGTCAAATGACCAGATTCTAAGTCCAACGAGAGGCACACAAAACAGTCTGTTTATTTATAGTAATAGTCATCGTTCGATATCAATAGTTGTGAAGTCAATATTATCAGCACAGAAGCTTGTAGCTCTTCCACCCAAAATCAGTGCAGTCCTTTGTATCGATAATAAGTTTAGTATGTACGGGACCAGTGCAATCATCAGAATTATAGAGATATACAGCCTGTCCTTCGTATACAAATTCAAATCCTCCGTTGTAGGGAATTCGAGAACAAAAAGACGAACAACCAAAGTAATATTGGCTGTAGCCGCCACACCCAGGCCCTTTCCACATAGTAAACTCACTATAACCCACACAAGGTTTCAAAATCAAGAGCCATACAAGCAGTACCCCCATTAATCTCAAAACATTAATTTTCTCCATAACAATGTATTTGACAGATCAAATGCTTACATGTGCTCTAGAAGGAATTGTGGTTTGTATCTATCTGCTTTTCCAAGGTCTCCAACTAATTTTTTTCACGCCGTCGTTTCAAACTATATAACTTTAACTCTGAAATATAATTTTTTTTCAATGATAGTTTTCGTTGTGATAGAGTTAAATTATTTCTTAATACTTTCCATCCGTAGATATTTTCGCATCCAGCTTGTTTCAAGCAAAGCGAATATTTATCTTTCGTAAACGACATGAGTATATTTTTAACGCTGGGACGATGCTTGACCGGCAACTGCTCTGCTCCCGGAAACGTTGTCAGAAATAACTTTCACGTATGATGAAATATATGCCTAAAATTATCCGATGCGTCTATGATGAATAGATGAATCACTAAATCTAATAAACTTTGATCGTAATAGAATGAAATGAATTTTGGAACAACAGTATATTGCTCTCCGTCACGTTTTAAATAAAATGAAACAAAAAAGAGCCCGTGATAACAGAATTTAACTTCACTAATTGCAAAATGAAATTCAAAATAACATAACTATCCCTTTTTCATCTCTATAAAGATGCATCTATTTTTGGGTAACAGCGTTGGCCAATGAAAAAGATAGAAAAAGACTCGAAGATTTTCCTTTTTAAACTCTATATAACAGAGAAAATGAATATTGTAGTATCCTTTCCATCAAGAATACACAAATACTAATACTACAACGAGCCTTGATTGGGCACATCAGTTCATACGGCTTTTAAAAAGAAAAAGAAAAAATACTAAAACCATCTTTCAAGAACGACGTTGAATGATCTATCAATTGTTCTTCTCGATTGAAGCTAAGCCACGATAAACACCCAAAAAATGACTTAGGTTTACTAGAATTTAATAATGAACAATCAGCTATGCTCAAGTAATCCTCCGCGCAATAAGAACCAGATTCTATATTAAAAGGTACCGTAATATAATGGGGGCAGAAACAGTTATATATTACGTTATACAAATCCTTATAGAGAGGAAGTTGTTCTACAATATGGGTGACGACATTCAAAGCAGAATATAACTAGCTGATATATATCTATATATATAATACACTGGGAGTAATCCTTTTTGAGGCGCTTACATAGGCGTTTCAAGAAGGATTACTCTCAGTGTATTATATATATAGGAATATATAAGCTAGTAGGAATTGTGGCACAACATGGAATACATTATATGAATTTTAATGTATAATTATAAAAGTTATATTAAGGTGAGGGTTAGGGCTAGGGTTGGTATTAAGTTTATAATTATAGTTAAGGTGAGCATTACGATTAGGATCAAGGGTCTAATTAGAGTTAGAGTTAGTGTAATACCTCTCCTATAGTGATACTATGATTTGACTCTTTTCAATTATGATGGTTAGAACTATGCACTCATGTTTATGTTTCATGGAGGATTATATGTTCATCAGATGATATTTATATGCTCAGTTATAGTTACATTGATTATATGTTTATGAGATCCTAGAAGAATGTATTAGTTTTACATGTTTTATTTAATGATTTGAATACTAACCCTTATCACGATTGTTTTATGGATACATGTCTGATGTGTTTTCATGACTCAGGACGGAGTCGTAGTTACTCACTCAGTGAGGTCCACACGATGTACCGATCCTAGTCATCTGTCTGCAAGTATTTGATCTATATATATGTACATGTATCTCTTCTTGGTGATGCAGGATTGCAGGTACCGGGTATCGTCTCCACCTGGCTCCACAGGTCTGAGCGATCCCTTAGATCCTCGATCATTGTTGTTGTCATGGAGATATCACCAAGCTTCACAGAAGAAAACCTTTATCCTTGATCATTCACCTTAGGTGGGAAGTGCCGGGTCAGTTCCTGGTAGGGAGATATTATGTGGGTTATCAGTTATTAGGGTTTGGATCTTGTTCTTACTATTAGGGATACTCAACTTTGTCAGTAGGTTATCTCTGTGAGTCCTTGTTGATCGATCTCTGTTTCAGTGACTTATCCCTGTTTAGATTTTCATGTTAGTATTAAGATCGAGTTGCTATTTGTACCTTGCATCTTCTGGTTATATAGTTATAAAATGTTAGTAAAATGAATAATGAGTTATTTATACTATATGTGTCATAAACATATGGGTGCACACATATGCTTATGAACACATATATGTATATTAAGGTATAAATATATATTCATAAATATAAATAAATATATACTTAATTATATTAACAAAATAGCACTTGGTTGTTGATAAAAAAAAAAAAAAATAATAAATTAAGAAATAAATAAAATAAGATAAAATAAAATAGCTTTTGGTAATAAAACTAACTAGCTAGGAGGAGTTGAACTCGAGACCTCCTAGAAGTTGGGGCTAGTTAGTTACCAATTGTGCTATGTGAATTCCTTGTGAGGTATTTAACTAAATTTGTTATTAAAGCTTGTTTTGGATAATAATTTAATTAAAATTAACAAAACTTTATTATATTTACGGGAGAGATTAGTTTCTCCTCCAACCGACTATGGAAGTTGGAGAAGTTTCTTCCCGTAAAGAAACTTCTCCAACCATATAGTTGGAGAGGAAAATATATTTATGATGGTAGGTTTCGAGACATGGGAGGAGGCTGGAAAATGAAGGAAACTATTAATAATATTTCAGTTTAACATTAGGAAAGAGCTGGGAATTGCATCCGGGGAGAATTGCAGACGGGAGGCTGAAGAGTTCATCTGCAACAGACAAACTACGAATCCAGGTTGGATCCTGCACCAGAAATAAATTTGTTAGATTTGTAATGGAAAAGAAAATTATATTTTTTTGCTTTAGTTGTATTAATGTAGAAAATATTTGTACATTAGTGAGGAAATAAATTATTGGCTGTAAAATATAGATGCTGTGGTTGTATTTTATATATATATATATATATATAAATATTAATATTCATGCTTGAAGAAATATAGCTTTATAAATTAAATTAATGTTCATTAGAAACATTCTATTTTTGAAAATATATTATAAGTATTTATTTTTTAAAAAATATATATATATATTTATTATCTTTAATTTTTAGAGTTTCTTTTTAATAAAATTTAATAAAAAAAAAAAGAAACTATACAAAAAAATGATATTTCAAAACATACATTTCAAAAGAATATATGTGCAATAACAAAATATATTGGCGGTTAGATTTATATTGTATATATATATAAAATGTATATATATATATATATATATATATATATATAATATATCATATATATATATATATAGATATATATATATATATAATATAATATTATAAAATAAATAATATAATATAATATTATAAAATAAAGGTTGTTGTTGATTTTGTTGATTTGAAATAAATATGTAACAAAATAAATAAAACATAGAAATAATATAACAAATGTTTTCTTTTGTAAATGTTATGTGCAGCAGCAGGCCTGCTGCCGCTGGTACCCCGGGGGTACCGCACGGAGCGGGCCCTCTTCCCCTTTTTGCTTGTGCATTTAAAACAAAACAAAATTTTTGTTTGGATTTATTTCGGGTTAGCATTACATTTTACTATATATATAATATATGGTTAATATATTATATATATAATATAATATATGTGTTTTTTTATAATATTACGGTGTAATATATTATATTATATATATAATATGTATAATATTATATATATAATATAATTTAAGTTTTTATTTAAATTAAATTGGTATTATATTATACATATAATATACATTATATGTATAATATGAATTATATTTTAAAAACTATTAAACCCTAGAAAATGTATAAGAAGTTAGATAAACAAATAAAAATACACAACGTTATATTTTATAATATTAATAGAGTTATATTTTCTGTATATGTCTTTTGTAAAAAAAAAAAAAATATAAATAAATTTATTAACCTACTATTGTTTTGACATTCTAAAATATTCATTAAGTAATTATTTATTGTCTTAATAACATTGTTAAGTAATAGATAATTTTTAAATTCTATTGAATATGTTTTAAAATAAAATTAAAAAATAAAAATAAAAATGGGAGGCCGCTGCCACGGCGGTACCCGGGGGTACCGCACGGGAGCGGGGCCCCCCTGCAAGTTTCAAAAAAAAAAACAACAAACAATTTTTTTTGCTTTATTATTTATTATTTAAAAAGTGATTTCGGTATTATATGTATAATATATGGTTAATATATTATATATATAATATAATATGTGTTTAACATTAATTTGAGTTAGATATTATATTATATATATATAATATAGGTATTATTATATATATATATATAATATAATTTGAATTTTTATTAAAATTAAATTTGTATTATATTTTACATATAATATGATATTAGTAATTGAAATATGGGTTAAATAATTTAATACATATGATATTGATAATTAGACTTATATTATATATATATAATATATATTATTATATATATATAATATAATATTAAAATTGAAGAAATATGCCAAATTGTTTATGTTAAGGTGTTTTTTTTATAGATATATTATTTTGATGGTTAGTTTTATATTATGTAATAAATTTGGTTATACATATATATAATATAATAATATTAATTAAAGAACTTGTCGGACAAGTGATATTAAATATTATTATATTATGTAATGAAATTTGTTAGATGAGCGAAATGTTTGAACTAGGGGCATATTTATTCAATGTTTTAACTGTGTAAATGTTTTTAAGTTGTAAATAAATAATTGATTTCTTAGTTCCATGCTTAGACAAATGTTAGGATGGGGGCTAGAAAACTGAAACAAAACTCTTACTTTCAATTTTATCAACAATCAAACTAGTCAAACTTTAGGACTCCTAAGCGTCCTAGGGTAGATCTGCTATAATGTTGAACATGTTAGTGGTTTGCTAAGAAAACCTAACGGGACTAGGTTAGGGTTAGGAAACCTAGGAACCCCTAAGTGAGTGGCTCTCAGTGCGGGGCCGGGGCCCTAAAGTGGCTAGACCAGGATAACCGACTGATGAGTTAGTTAACCAAGTGATAACCTAATAAAATTTAAGGGATGGGTTCAAAACATTAAAAAGATTAAATTGTGCCTCGCCCATGCCATTAGTGCTAGGACAGGCTATGGATGGGAGTGGGAGAAGGTACCTATGTGTAGGTACAAATCGAATGGCGCTTGTCTGTACGAAAGGCATTCGATTTCCGCATGTGCCTACTTGGGGGCCGGGGCCCAGTGTGGCTAGTACCAGGACAACCCAAGGGGTGAGGGCTATGCGATGACACTCACTTAGGTTGTTGCTTAGGATTTCCTACCCAAACCTTAGAATCCCTTGTGAAATGTACTTTACTTGTGTGAAATGTTCCAACCCTTTTGGTAAAAAAAAACTAGTAAGTTCCTTCTTGTGGGCTTGGTGTTTATCTCCTAGCACGGGGGGTGAAACCTTACCAGTTTCACATGGTTGGGTGGAAAATCTTTCTATCGAGGTATCTTGTGCAGATGTAAACAACTGAAGATTCATATTTGTCTGAGCACCTGTTGAAGAATGAAGACTTGTACTTATTCATGTTGTTGTAAACTTATGTATTCTCCTTTGAGGAGTTTAAATGTAATGTAATTTTCAAATGATGTAATAATGGGTAGACATAGGAAAAGGGTTATATGGGATGTTTATTTAATGTAAAGATGTAATCTTGTTATGTATCAAGTTATGTAAAATGTTGATGAATCATTTGTACTATTACAATATGTTAGTTAGATAAAATGGAATTATAGTAATTGATCTTTAGATAGAAATTAACTATGAATGTGTTCAAGTATTTTCCAATAAAGAACTTGAAATGGAATTTGTATGGTTAGTAAATGTTGTTAATAGTTTATCAGTTTTTAATTTACATTTAAGGGAACCTTGGAAAGAAGTTAGAAAATGTTTTGTTTATTATAAACTTTAAAAGTTCAAAATTTTTCGTAAAACTCTACTTAGGTTTTCTTTTACAAAGTAAACCTTTGTGCATTTCCCTGGTTCCCTTGCGGGGCATGACATTAGGCATCAACACATTGAGCATATTGTTTTCTTGTTTCATAACTATCTCTTGAAGTAGGGTATTTGACTCTATGGCCCAATGGATAAGGCACTCGTCTATGAGAGACTTAGGGCATCTCAGGGGTCCTTTCAATCCATTCAAATCAATTCCATTCAGTTCCACCTTTCCATTTCTTGTTGATAGGTTAGGTCTTTGGTTTTCATACTCACTCCATGCAAGTTGGGCTATTGCATGAGATATTGGCTTTATTGAGGTACAGGATACCTAGAAGAGTTTGAAAATTATTCCACAGTCAGTTACCTGTAGGCCTGTAGTGTGACACAAGGTAATATGTGTGTGCAGATGAGGTATACCTGCCTGAGTGACATGGAGCTCAAAGTGTAGAAGGGTCTTTCTTTGATCCTTGTTAGTTGGCCCTTTTTCCTATCAGATTTGGAGTGTTGATTGAATGTGACACTAGCCCTGTCAATCCTAATGCCAAGCTGACCTTTGGGGAAAAGGAACAACCAACAAAATGGTGACTCTGTTGGGGAAGAAGTAAATGACAACAAGCTTCCTTGCTTAGCTAGATCATCCCAGAGTCTTGTTGTTTTCAGTTTGGGCAAGAATCTCATATGCTTTCCAATCTAAAGATTGCTTTTTAGATTTGCAGTGTGTTACCTAGATTTGCTGATTGATTTACATGTGGCTTTGCTGTGGGAGTGCTCAGAGTCTATTGAAGTTTCAAGACAGATCAGTAAGTTTGTATCCTCTGAAGAGAGGTGGTGACTCTATGCTAAAGAACCTGAGTTGTGCAGTTTTGTTGGGACTGCACTTAGTTGAGAAGAAGGCAGCAGCATTCAGGAGGTGTTCTAGGTATTTCTCCTTTTTTTAAGTGTGTAGTGGTTTCAAAGGACTTTTCAAATTAAGTTTCAAGAATTTCAATAGTAAATGGTTTTACTCCTTTGAAAAGATTTGTTAAGTCATGTGTATTAAAGGAAATTTTTGCTTAAGAGGTTACCCAGCTGTGAGTTTTGTTGATATACCTGGTTACCCAAACTCCATTCCCCTAAATGTTATAAAAATTTTACTGAAGTTCAGTGGGGAAAGCTTTGAGTCTGCCTATCAACATGCTAGAAATTTTTTAGATCTGATGTGTGACTATGGTATTGAGCATGAAGATGTGATAATGAGATTATTCATTTGGTCACTGATAGGAGATGCAAGGGGTTGGCTCTCATGTTTTCCTGATAATGACATCTCTTCATGGAATGATTTAGTTGCAAGTTTCTTAGTTCGATTTGCTAAAAGGGTGAATGACTTTGACATGCTTAAGGCCCTTGTGGATATACAAATGAAGGAAGATGAGTTGGTTCCTAGTTTCAATGCCAGATTTATCAAGACACGGGAAAATATCCCTGGGAAGTGCAGGCCAAGTGATGATATTTGTTTGATCATCTATTTGATGCGTTTGATAAGAATTTCAATTTTGACTTAAGGGATAAGGAACCACTAACTTTGTATCAGGCTTTTTAGTTTGCAATGGATATTGAATCTAATTGGAGATATCATGTTGTAAGAAGACCACATGTTGCTGCTGATTTTCATTCTCAGAATGTGGTAGATAATAGGAAAATAGATGCACTAAAAGGTTTAGAGCTATATCGGCATATTCTTGTCCCTGTTAGTGATGTGCCTCAGTTTTCTAAGCAGGGTATGATCCATGATCATGTAGAGGAAAGTAACTTACAACCACATCGTGTATCACTTGAAGAAGAAGATTGCTTTGTTACTGAAGCTTGTGTGGATGATGAACTTATTATTGATGTATATCCAGCTGAAACTCAATATGATGAATGATTGTATGCATGGCGTTTGCAGCAAATTGAAGAACTGGAGTTAGCTCTTGCCATTAATGGTAAGAAACTTGAAGAGCTAGAGATGTGTAGAGCCATGGACAGAGAGCTTGCTTAGTCCAATGAGTGTGTACCTTTAGATTATGATAATGAACTAGATAGCTATCTATTAGAATAGTGTTATGCTAAAAGTGTATCAGATGAAGGTATGATTAGTAATGTTTGTAATCAGTCTTTTGCTGATGATTAATGTTCATCTAATGAAGTGGGTAGTTCTAGTTCGAATGATGATAGCCGGGTAGCATTTTTGCATGAATTAAATGAAGATAGGTGGTATCAATGTGAGTATGATTCTTTTGATACCGATCATGAGTTTACAAGTGTGATGAATTTGAACCAGCAAGGGTTTGTTGATAAACATCACTCAAGTTGTGAATCTGAAGGTAAGTTTCTTTTTGAAGATAAGAACATGTATGAAGATGTTAGTATGATCCCACTTTCAGATTCATATGTGCCAGTGATTGAAGGTTTTTTAGTGAAGACCTATGGAGATATAGAAGAAGTAATCAATATTTTGTTTCAGCCAGATAGGGAAGAACTAGATTGTAAAGTGAATGTAAATACTACTTATCTAGTTGATTCAATTGCTAGGTCTGCATTGGAAAGTGAAGAGGAAAGAGGAAGTTATTTTCCTCTTGGGATGTGTTTTTTAGATTTGGAAGTAGTGAAGAATTATGATGTTTTGAAAATGCATTGCACTTTGTTTCCAGATATTTTTCAACTGGAATATGTCTGTTTCCAATAGGATCTGGCTAGTGATGAAAAGGATGTCTGTGATAGTTTGCTAGTTTCTGATAAGCTTGAAGACGTGCCATGCTATGAAATTTTTTCTTTTCATAGTTGCTGCAGTAAGTATTTACAAAGTGTTGATTATGTTTCTGAGTTGGATGAATGTGAGTATGAGGATTTTAGTTTTGAATTGAGTTCAAGTGCTGAACATGGTGATAAAGATGATGTTAATTCTCAGCTGGTAAGTGTACTCACATTTCATGATGATCAGCCTTACATTAGCTTGCAAGATGTAATGGGAAGAGGTTACAAAGTTTTGTTGCAAACTAATTTTACTCTTGATTTTGAGGAGTGTATGTGTGAGGCAGTTTGGTATGATAAGATAGATTTTGATCATCATGCACTGGGCAAAGATGAATACACTTATTACATTCTTGTGGATTTTCTTGTCAAGAGTTTTCATGAGTTTGACCATGTACATGAAAGGAAAAATTCCAGGGTCATCTCTATGCAGAGGGATGAGGACCAAGTGTTTGATAGAGGTAAATGATTGGCATGGTTTAGTATTTTTAGTTGTGTAAATGTTTGTACAGTTGCTTTGCTTTAGTAGTAGTGTTAGTCGGAATAAAGAGCTAGCTTTCGAGAGCCTTGGATTTTTGAGTTTTGAGAATTTCTAGAGTGATAAGGAATGTGATTTTGAGTTGGTCGGCTCACCCAGTGATTTAGAATTCTTGCCATGCCTGTAAGAGCTATGCATCCCCAACCAAAGCCACTATTAGCCCATTTTCCAGTCATAGCAAAATCTTATGAAAATGGCCTATTTCCTTGTAAGTTTCATGGTGAGTGTCCTATCCTGTGCTCTTTGATGTGTCACCTTGCCCTAGTCCAAAACACACGTGCTAAATTACAAAATCTAGAGAGATATCCGAGTTTTAGGGTCTGCAGGAAACATAATTTCACAATCTACCTAAGTGTAAAAAACCAACAGTGTTTTAAAAAATCCACAATGTTTTCGGTCTGTGTGTTTTCAGCCTTTGTTATTTTCGACCCTATGCTTCCTTCTTTTGTGCGCTTATCCTTTGGCATCGAAAACTTTGTGTGTTTTCGGTCTTTCTCTCTGTCAAAATTCTTATGTGTTTTTTACTTTGGTCTTAACTGCGTAGGTGCGATCCGTTGGTAGGCCCCGGCTCTTCCCATTGGCCAGGGTGGTTAAAGCTTAGACAAGATCAATGGGTTGTCGTATGTTCACGTGGAAAGATGCAAGATGTTTAGCCTTCGCACTTTTGCAATGGCCGTTGGATTTTTCTATGTGGGCGTGAAGTGGGCTCTTCCTGATTGGCCATCGCATGGCCGCATGTCAGAATTTTCTGACATGTGATCATGCGACCGCCTACCACCTATCCATGTGGGTCCCATTTCCTCCTGATGTTCTACTTGGCAGGCGGTTAAGCTTTCATTCTTTGACTTGGTAACTTACGGTCATTGCTTGGTCTCCTGATTCTGGTAGTTAATCCCTAATCATTCAGTGATCTGGCGACTGTGTTGTCACGTAATCTCTTCATTCCTGGCGGTTAGCGGTGGACATCTCATGACTTGGTGAATGGTTAGTCGCATAGTCACTGAATTCTTGGTAGTTTGTTCATGGGCCCGCTATCAGAGGTGGTGATGTGGTGGCCTTTGGTTGGCTGTCACATGATCACATAGCCCATTCTTTGGCTATGCAATCATGCGATCGATCGACATGTGTCATTGCAGCCCAGTGAGAGATGGTAATATGGTGTACACAGGGGTGACGTAGCAGATCCTGTGGTTGGCACATGATCT
Source organism: Chamaecyparis obtusa (assembly GCA_027943335.1). NCBI lineage: Eukaryota > Viridiplantae > Streptophyta > Pinopsida > Cupressales > Cupressaceae > Chamaecyparis > Chamaecyparis obtusa. The sequence continues at coordinate 129,089 of BSBK01009741.1, forward strand.
CATGGGAGGTTTCAAGCCCATGCGATCATGCGCCCACTGTTCAATTTTGAGGGCCTATTTGCAAATGGGTCAGCGGTCCCTGTGCTATGTTCCGATTGGTTGCCGATGTGCCTGGTGGTAGGGGGTTTGCGATGGGGTCCATGTCTGTAATGCCTGTGCATGTTTGACCTCGGTGGTGAGCAAAAACGGTTAGTTGCATGTTTGCATAGCCTTTTTCAAGGCTATGCGATCATGTGACTAATGTTTATGTGAGGACTTAGCGGTGGTGGTTGCAGCAAGGTTAATGTCTGCGGGTTGTCACATGTTTGCATAGCTCGAACCTGGGCTATGCGATCATGTGACTAACCCTTTGATGTCATGGTTGCGGAGTTAGGGTAGGTCCACTGTGTGGGTCTTGCCGGCGTGCTCAATTTTGATTGGTCAACGATTGGTGGTGGGGCCGAGGATTTCTATGGGTGGTCTCCAGTCAGCATTACATGGTTATTAAGTTGTCATCACATGATCACAAGGGTTAGTTTAGTGCCTTGCCATCATGCGACCAAGCATAATTCGAAACCTAAATTCCTGTGGTGGTGAAATTGATGACTACGCGGTTGCACGACTAAGGGCGAATAGGTTGAAGAACATAAAACCCGTGAAGTGTAAAGTGACCATTGCTTTTCAAATTCAAACTTCTACAGAGTTTTTTGTGACAGGAAGGACTGGTCTTAAATGTTTTAGAGGTCTGATTGGATTGCTTTGGTTGTTGTGAAGTGCTCCAAGGGCTCTGTGGTTGATTACATGATGACTTTTGTACCTGGTGGAGTTTGGTTTTGTGCTCAAGGAGCTATTTGCAGGTGGCCAATTAGACTGATTTTAATGGCATTCCTAGTGTACTATGTTGAGCTCACAGATTTTCATGTTAGAGATTTGTTTTCTCTAGGCTGCTTGTGTTTCCTACCCTTGCAGTAAATTTTTGTGACTGTTTGAGTTGGTTGGGTAGTTGAAACCCTAACCCTAGCTATCCCAAGCTTGTTGCATTCTCTTAGAGAATTCCAAGATAGCCGGTGGTATAAGTTGGATGTTTTTGAAAGTAAAAGGGTTCTGAACTTTGTTAGTTCCATGAAAGGTTATGTTCTGCAGATTTCCCCTCCTCTCTACATATAGGGTGTTATGTTTCCATTGTTGGTTCAGAGAATACAATGCATACTACACCAGATTTGTTTTATGTATGAGAATTTAATATACTCTTACTATTACCAAGCTATCTCCATTTGAATTCTGAGTCCATTAGTCACACATCAAAGATGTTTGATTTTTCTGTTTGCATTGCCAAAGTGTTTGCAAGTGGAGTTGTCTTCATAGAGATAACTGGTTTAGGGTTAGTATTCATGTATGTATGAGCTGAAATATCAAGGATAGGTCATGCTTGTCTTCTAGTGGATGCTGGTTAATGTATTGTCCTTTCATAGGTCTCTTCTAAGGGGAGGGTCAAAATCCTTTGAGGGATAATAGCATGTTTGAATGCATAGGTGGGTGTTAAGTTGAGGTTTGGTCATGGTGTGTGATTGATGCCATGCATCAACACATTGAGCATATTGTTTTCTTGTTTCATAACTATCTCTTGCAGTAGGGTATTTTACTCTATGGCCCAATGGATAAGGTACGGGTCTATGAGAGACTTATGGCATCTTAGGGGTCCTTTCAATCCATTCAAATCAATTCCATTCAGTTCCACCTTTCCCTTTTTTGTTGATAGCTTAGGTCTCTGGTTTTCATACTCACTCCATGCAAGTTGGGCTATTGCATGAGATATTGGCTTCATTGAGGTATAGGATACCTAGAACAGTTTGAAAATCATTCCATAGTCAGTTACCTATAGGCCTGTAGTGTGACACAAGGTAATATATGTGTGCAAATGAGGTATACTCACCTGAGTGACATGGAGCTCAAAGTGTAGAAGGGTCTCTCTTTGATCCTTGTCAGTTGGCCCTTTTTCCTTTCATATTTGGAGTGTTGAGTGAATGTGACACTAGCCCTATCAATCCTAATGCCAAGCTGACCTTTGGGGAAAAAGAACAACCAATAGGTGGTGTGCTTATGCAAGATGGAAAAGTAGTGGTTTACGAGTCACAAAAATAGAAATAGTATGAGGTTAACTATGCACCTCATGACTTGCAACTGGAAGCAATTGTTCATGCTTTAGTGATGTGGAGACATTACCTTTTGGGTAAGCCATTTGAGATGAAGACAGATCACATGGGACTTAGGTACATCTTCACATAGTTGAATCTCAATGCTAGACAAAGATGTTTGTTAGAGTTTCCAAATGAGTATGATTTTGGCATTGAGTATATTAAAGGGAAAGAGAATAGAGTAGCATATTCTCTAAGTAGAAGAAGACACATTTGTACTATATCTACATCTAGGACTCGATTGAGAGAACATGTGTTAGAGAATATTTTAGGAGATGACCATTATGAGAAGGTTAAGACAACATTACGTGTAGATCCATCAGATTACCATTTTGACAGATACACTATTGAGGATGATGGTATCATGAGATACCAAGACAGGATGTATATTCCTGATCGAGAAGGGTTGAGGAAGGTGGTTTTAGAGGAGATGCATTGCACTCCATTTTCAGGACATCTAGGGGTAAACAAGATGATTGTCGATCTGAGGTCATTGTATTTTTGGCCAGGGCTAAAGTGAGATGTGACAGCTTTTGTAGCCCAGTGTTTAGAATGTTAGCGAGTTAAGACTGAGCATGTCCACCCAGTAGGACTTTTGTATCCACATGATATATGAGAGTATAAATGGAAATTCATTAGTATGGATTTTATCCAAGATTTACCCATGACTCGACGTAAACATGATGTAATCTTGGTTGTAGTTGAAAAACTAACCAAGGTAGCTCACTTTATTCCAGGGAGCTTGAGAGATGGATCTTTGGCTTTGGCCAAGAAGTTTGTTCAGGAAATTTTTAGATTACACAGTGTACCTAAGACTATTATTTTTCATAGGGATACTAGGATGACATTAAGATTTTGGGTAACCTTGAATGCTTCTTTGGGAACTAGGTTAAATTTTAGTACCACTTATCATCAACAAACAGATAGATAAAATGAGAGAGTGAATCAAGTGGTTGAGGATTTAGTCTATATGTATTGCATGGATCAACAGTACAAGTGGGAAGAGTATCTTTTGTTGGTGGAGTCTGCCTATAACAACTCTTACCATGCTTCTTTGGGAATGCCACCATTTGAGGCACTATATGGACAAAAGTGTCATACTCTTATCAGTTGGGATAGAGTAGAGGACATGATTATCATTGGTCCTCAAATGCTGAGAGAGATAGATGGATAGATGAGTCTAATTAGAGTTTGGCTGAAGGAAGCAGATGATAGACAAAAGAGTTATGTGGATAGAATCTATACTTTTAGATAGCTTTGGGAAGGTGACAAGCTATTTTTGTGTGTCAGAAAACATAAAAGCTTAATTTCTTTTGGCAAGTCTTCAAAGATTGCACCAAGATATGTTGGTTCATTTGATGTTTTGGAGGTTATCAACCCTATTTCCTATAGACTTGCTCTACCACCCGCTCTTTCTAGAATCCATAATGTTTCTCATGTTTGCTCGTTGAAACCATACCATCTAGATGAATCTCATATTCTAGATTGGCATGCATTGTAGGTTCAGGATCCAAGGGTAGTGTTGGTGCAGGCTACCCACCTCATTGATTAGTGTACCATCAGGGTACGTGATAGAGATGTAGTTTAGTATAAGGTTCAATAGGACCAATTCTATGTTGACAATGCTACTTGGGAAGATGTGGAAGACATGTATAGATTATTTCCACAGTTATTTGCTCAGTTTTATTTCTATTATGTTTATGCATTAAGTTTAGTAGTGAACTTCTTTATATATTTCCATAAGACATCGGGTCTATGTCATAACCCGATTTGATGCTCTTACTTTATAGGACTATTTGTGTGATCTATTTTGACTTATGTTGACTTAGTCGAATGCTGTCAACTTAAGTTGTTATAATAAATGATTAAGACATAGTCTTGTTATGTTTCTTTAGTTATTTTATGATGAAATAAATTGATGCAATGAAAATGATATCATGAATAGAATTTGAATTGCCTTATTAAATTTTATTTCTTAATATTATTATGAAATGTAAATAAAATATACATTTCAATTCAATTTTGATTTAAGGGAACTAACCTACTGATGATCTTGTGAGTTTGAACATGATTGACAGGGAGGTCAAAGATGGAAATGTGATAGAGGTAGAAGGATTTATCTCCTCGATAGGGGTGAGATCAGAATAATGGTTGCAAGCACACACCACTTAATTTGCTTTTGAAATTTTATGAGCTTGTAAAGTAAATATTTGCGCAAAATAGTACTATTAGTTTTTACTTATTTTTCTCTAGCTCAAGTGATTGAGTTAATTTGTGTGTGAGACCTTAAGTTAAACTTTTGTTATATAGGGCAAAGAAAATTTGTTGGTTTTCTTTTTGTATTGCTAAAAAGGTTAAAGTTAGTTAATTTAGAATTATTCCGATATAATTTCAGAAATTCTTATTGATGATACTTTTTTAATATGACATCGAGGACGATGCACTTTCTTAGGGGGGAGGATATCATAATAAAAAAAATCCTCCTTCATCTGCAGCAATAATGAAGACTTTGACGCTAGATCTTGGGTAGTGTGCCTGTAAATGGGGGAGATTTAATATCTTCTTATGTTAAGTTACCCTTGCTGGCATTTCTCATTAGCAGCATTAACAACACAATATACTTTTTAAAAGATCTTTATGTAAGAGGAAAAGAAACGGAAATTAGGTAAAGTAATAAATTCATTTACTTGACTCTTTAGCAATCCCCAAAACATGCTTTTCTCAATCAATAACCCTTCGGGTATAAATCTGTGAGCCACTCAAAAATTTAAGAGAGAGGAGATTTTTGGAGAAAAGGTTACATGTGCATGAAGGGAGAAAGGAAGAAATTTAGACGAGAAGGAAAGGAGCAATGCTAGAGCTTCAGATTTTTAAATAAAATCAAGTTCCTTTCTCAGTTAGAAATTTTATGTACAAGAAAATTATAGAAATTAGTATTGTATGTTCAGAATAACATTTTTTTTTTACTTTTGAAATTTATGTGTTTTTCTTGTAGAATAATGGTTTTCAAAGATATGTTTATGTAAAAAAAAAAATTAAGAAAGGAAGAAATAAGGAAACCATAACAGTTGAAGATAGAACAGTGAATCTATTATTTATGGGTACGGATATTAGATTAGAAAAGATGAGTAGATTTAAAATCTTAAATTATTTTTATTGAAGAAATTCGTTTGCAAAATTATTAGAAGAAAAATAGAAGAACTAAATTGTAGAAATTATTGAAAAGTTTAGTGAAACTCTATTTTCTAAATTTGCAATTTCCAGAATGATTTTAGAGACATAGAAAAAACAAAGATTTAGACGTAAACACTTTCGTTATAAAATTGCCCTCATTTGTAAACTATATTTCAACATCAAAATAGAAGATGGATTTGGTGAATTATTGAATGATGCTCTTTAAATCTGAAAATGTTTATTATTTTTTTATTTAATAATATGGTGGATTTTGTTGAGTTATGTTCTAGAAAAAAATTTTACTAAGTATTGCTTTAAATCTGCTCAAAATTTACATGTATCGTCGATATGATTACCAAAAGATGAAATTTAGAAATCTTAAATTACCTATTTTTCAAGAACGAATTTTTAATTTTATTTTTTATTAATATTTGATAAAAGAAAATTATATATTGATTGAAATAAAAAACCATATTTTAATCATTAAAATTTGACTAAATGGTCATTTTCATTAAAAAATGGGTAAATTTGAAATAGAATTGTTTGAATTTTATGATATTTCAATCTTACTTTTTATTTGAGAAAAGATATCTTGGGGAAAGGTGTGCCGAAAGGGGAAACAGAGAAGGGTAAATATTACTTTCTTTTACCTGCAAGTAGAAATTTGGTGTAAAATGCTTAGGCCTAGGCTATGTAAACACATAAAGGAATCTATGTTGGTTATTTATTTTCTCTTTGTCATATATGTGTTAGTTCTACTTTATGTATGAGAAGTAGTTAGTTCATAGCTTGAACAAATTTTTTTTTTTCTGATCCATCAATGTCGAGTTGATACATTAGTCGAGTAGGGTTGGTGTGCTCTTCATTTCAGGATGAGCCCTGGGGGAGCTAACCACTCCGTGGTTGGGTGGAATAAATGTCTAGATCACATTTCCATCTTTAGATTGCAGATGGACGACTGACTGTCTGATGGCATAAGACACAAGAATATGCAGTTGTATGACTAAAAGTCCAATGACATAAATGGCTATCTTGTAACCTTTCTAACCTTTTGAACATGTAGTCTATTGTATTTGTATCTATGTACTTTGATGTTTTATGTGTGACAGTATGGTTGACATCCCATATGTATTATTTACTCAGGTTGTACTATTTGATAGTATGGTCAAATTTTATCTATTTTTTGAGGATATTCGACATTCTCTTAGATTATTGTAATTTCATTTAAATTGAAAAGAAAATTTATTTTGTGGAAAAGTCTCTATATCTTGTAGAATTTGACTTTTGACTTGGACTTTCTGAGTTTTCTGTTGTAGAGCTTAGTGTCTCTTTTGAGTAAGAAATAGTCTTTATAGAAAAAGACGGTGAGAGTCACTACAAAAAGACCGGTGGGTCCTCCAAGATGGGGAGGGTTACTACAAAATTTACAGTGACCCTCCCCTTGGAAGACCCACCCCATCTTTTTGCAGCTTCATGGCACCCCTCTTTCACCTTATACTGAATTCCATTCCCCCTCCCCCTCATGAAATCCAATAAACTCCCTCTCATGTCACCCTCCAATTGGCTTTAACTAAGCACTAAATCACCCCAACATGATCTGTCTTTGTGGGCTCTTGACTTGGCGAACAGCGTGTGCACTGTAGATTTTCTTAAGTATACTCCTTAAACACGAAAATGCACATGGAGACCCAGGAGGTTGTCGACGTTGGTGGCCTAAAAGTGGAGGGCTATGGATGTTGAGCAGATCCAGGTAACATATTTAATTTACCATTTACTTCTATGTTTTCAATATTTTTCATTTTTGACGCCTTGGTTGTTTTTCTCTTGATGGACAGGATACGATCTTAGATGTTGATACTACTCTGCAAGAAGAAACAAAGCTCCGAGTAAAGAAATCTATAGTCACATGAAAGATCAAATTTGTTATCCAAATGATGTTGGGATGCTTCATCATTCTGTTGCCAGTGCACAGAGCCAAGTATGATAGACGGGGGGCTATTAGAGATATTGAACTTGGTATGGTTCAGGTGAGGCTACATATGTTCTCAAAAAATTCTTCTTTTTTTCTTCCCATATTTGAACATTGAAATGAGCTTCAATTTATTTCCCTTTTTTATCACTTAAGATTAGTCAGTTGTTTTCTCTTCCCATATTTGACCATTGAAATGAGCTTTGATTTCTTTCCCTTTTTTGATCACTTAAGATCAGTCGACTGTAATTTTTTGCTGTTTTCAAGCAGTAATGATTGTTATCTCCAAACTCCATTTATTTTGTGCTTGTTTCCTTGAATTTTTGTTGAAAAAAACTTATTTTAACCACTAAATCGATCGATCTTCAATTCTTTTTTGATGATGTTATTTTGAGGGCAGACTGTGGTGTCCAATGAGGAAGATGGAGATTCCAATGAGGTTGGTCAATCCGCAGGACCAGACCTTCAACTAAATCAATCTGTGGTTACAAGTAACAGTAAAATTGTTATTCAGGCTACAGTAGCGCTAGTGTTTGTGGGAGGAAGCTTCGCTCTCATGTATTCTGTCTCAGCCCGCTGGGAGGTGTAAATGAGCTAGGAAGGGCTGTTATGGTTAATACCATTTCTTTCAACATTTTCTTGGTTGTAGGTACTGTAAAGACTGGAAATTCCATCTAGATTTCCACATAAGCATAAAGCATAATAAGTCAAAAGTCAAAAAGACAAAGTCGACAATCCAATACATTTTCCTCACATGCTACATCAAAGAGGAACATACAAGCGACCATCTTGTCGAAGTACAATGAGTCACAAGATATAATACCTACAAAAACATGCCGACCAACTTGTCGGATGTAAAAAATCAATCTTACAAACTAAATGGTTACATAAAAGTTTATTACATTCAGAAGTGTCGACCAACTTGTCAATCACTAGATAAAGTACATCAAGAAAGATAGAGAGAAAAGAAGAAATATGAGCACTGGAAGTATCAACTCATCGGGTTCTATCTCCTGAGCCTTAGACTAAATCCCTTATGCTTCCTTGAGAATAGAGGTGGGGTCTAGGCACTTTTATCGCCCAATAATGGAGTGGTCAGCTCCGGAAGTGATGAGCTTCCCCGGGGTTCTTCCTGACATGAAGAACACCCCGTCCCTGCATGAGAGGCCTAGCTTCTCACTACTGGAAGATTCAGATGGTCTTAGTGTAGCTGTGTAACTTAACCTACAGCGCAAATGCCCATAGTAGGTTCTATACAACGGATGTAGCAAGGGGTGAATTATAACTGTGCATAATCAATGAGAAGCATATGTAGTTTTATACTTTGGCCAAAGTAAATTTTATTCTAGATTTGAACTGGTAGGCAAACAAACATTTACCCTTCCTTGATCTCTATATTTGGCACAACTTCCATCCTAGTTGATATATATATTCCAGATTTCACAAGAAGTAGTAAAACAACAGCATCTCCAAAACTTACAGACAAATATATACTTGGAATAGGTATAAATTCAGTAAGAGTTTTAAACTAAACCAAAACAAATGAGCAGAGCATTCATTAAATGGCCAGCTCACATGTTACAACACCAAGATCAATACCATAATGTAGTTTACATTTCGTCAAACAGACATCTGATTCAGTAACAGCATTAAAATTTTGATCCAATGTTGTCAAAAGAGATGACTCACTTGTCAAAGTTTTGTGAGAAATAGAGCTTCTGATTTGTTATTTAATATTTCACTATCTACCCCACCATTGCTAAAATTGGTAAGGTCATTACAATGCAGCCAAGACCTATTTTGGCAACTGACTTCAGTCATCAGCATTTAAGCTATGTTGCAGAGATTACAAGCTAAGTATGGGTGTTCTTGGTAGTTTGAAGTTGCTAAGATAAACTGAAGTCTACTTTTATCTAAATAAAATGATATGAATTAGAAGTGTGCATTACAGTAAAAAATTGGATAGCTGTTGTATTTCTTTTCTCAAGCATTATCTTAAATTTTCTACCGAGATAACTATAAGATAATCAAATGCTATCCTCATATGCTACAATGCAGAGAATATATCCCAACATACATCTTTCTTGCACCTTTTCTTTTTATTTTAGTTTGCTAATATTAAGAATGTTAAGTACATGCAATTTGGGTGATGGAAGGAACTGAACAGTTTTATAAAGTCGGTGAAAATTCTTATCACATACAAAACGCATACAGCAGTATGTTTTGTTTGTGTAATTCTGAAAACATGTATATTTGCAATGAAAGAGTAGGTCTTGGACACGAATACTTGAAGACTTTTTATTAAGTTTATTGCAAATGGGTCTGATTATTCTCTGACCACATTATTAAATGCTGAACAAGAGGGTATTTGAATGTTTTCCAAGTGTGGCAATACAAGGACTCACAATCATTAAATTTCAAAATCCCTGCAATTTTTAGGAAAGGAAGAAGTTTGGGGTATGCTAACAAACGTTGCAGGGTATAGGTTAAATTGGAGGTTTGTAGTCTTCTATCCTAAAATTTCATTTGCTATGGATGCTCTTTGGAGAATCCATCAAATTCTCAACTCTTCAATACGGCCTGTCCTAGTTATTGTGCTCTGGTTACATCCTGGCTACAACGGATTTAATAACCTCCCAAAGGAGTATTTGGGTTTTTCGCATGTGATACTCGAATGTCACACCGTTCATCTTAAAGTCAAGCCTATGCTCACTGTTTAGTTTATTGTAAATTCATTTGCATGCATAGATAGTCAATTTGGATTAATCTCTATTATGGATATTCCGTTAAAGCCAATATTCATTAAGGAAGTAACACAAACACACAGATAAAAACAATAGAGCAGAGCCACACTCCATTCCCACTCTCGGCCATGCAGAAAACTAACTTCTAGAGAATAGTTGAACCCAATATGACACCATGCAACGGTTAACAATCTCAGATTTAATTCACGTTTCATAATAAACACAACCAAGATTGATTTCATAAGACAAAAGTATCATGCTTGATAACGGTTGATAAATTGTTGGAGTTCGGATGTGGCTTTCTAGTTTCCAGCTCAGTAGTGACTCTTCCCAAAGCTTTACATCTGTTGCTATATGCCCATCATGTTCTAAGCATAAGGTCACTCCTTAGAAATAAATCAAATCTCCCAATAATTCCCAAAGCAAAGCCCCATTTTTCCTAAATTTTTGTAGTTACTCTTCGTACATGTCAAGAAGATGTCCTTCATGAAGAGTTTCCCGAAAATATATCCGCTCTCGCCCATAACTAATTCTTGGTTTATTTCCAAGTAAAAGAATGGAGTAAAAGATAACAACTATAAAAATACCCATATTTATGACAACGCAAATTTGTTAATAAATATTCCATCTATATTCTAGAAAGGCAAATTATCTCAAATTCTTAACGGTTATTAGATAGCATAATCAAGTTCACATTTCCCGTTAGATAAAGAAAAATGATCGCATATTTTTTTAAACATTCCTCATTAACACCGCTAGCAAAAACTATCAATAATCATATGGTGGTGTGTGTGTGGCACTACTGCATCCGGATCTGACACTAGGCGGGGAGCTAGACCTCTGTCCTCGACCACACCCCTATCCTCCCACCTGCAACCACTCAAACACTCAACAAGAAAAACTCTATCAATAATTCACCACATGATAAATATACCTCCAAAATTAAATAATTACTTTAAATTTGCAACATTTGCCAATTTCCCATCTCATTTAATAAAAATTTTACCATTTCTAATACTTAACCAGAAAGTCGATTCCTCCTAGTCGGCATAAGTCAACTGAAAGTTCCACAAAATAAGGAAGTAACAAAACCAGTCATGACATCCCTCCCCACTTGGAAGAGACATCGTCCCGATGTCATGTAAGCATCAACAACAAAAAACATATTCATAATCATTTGCAATGTAAGCAGAAAATGATATGAGTATCTCATCAATAATTTTGAAACCAAATCAAAGTATCATAAGCAACATCTCATAACATAAAGCAGAACAGTGTATATACAAGTGTCTACAACATGATAGTCCAAACAACAATTGTAGTAACAATATCCAAGACATCAAAGACATAATCATCACACCAAAAACTCATTGTAGCATGAGTAAAATGTCACATCAAAAGTCTATGAACTATCAAACATAAACAACATCTAACTGAAAAGATGAGGAAAGGAACGACGCATGTCATCCGCATCCTCCCATGTAGCACTATCAGCTGAAAATTGGTCCCATTGGACCTTATACTGGAGAACATTAGCATTGCGCACCCTGATGGTACGCTGGTCAATGACCTGAGTGGGCTCCACTGAGACCACTCCCAGATCCTGCACCTATAAAGCACGCCAATCCAAAATGTGAGAGGCATCAGGATGATAAGGTTTCAATAATGAAACATGAAAAAAACTGTAAATATGGGCAAGAGCTGGTGGTAGAGCAAGTTAGTAAGCCACCGGATTGATGACTTCTAGCACATCGAACGGACCAACATAGTGCGGGGCTAATTTTGATGCTCTGCCAAAAGAGATAGAACTCTTTTGTGGTCGTACATGCAAGAACACTTTATTTCCAACCTAAAATTGTTTTAAGGTGGGGTTCTTATCTTCATAACTCTTCTACCTATCAATTGCTTCCTTCAGACGTGATCGGATCAATGTCATTTGCTCCTCCATCTTGTGGAGCATATCAGGACCAACAACCACTCGATCCTCTACCCTATCCCAACTAATGGGTGTGCAACATTTGCACCCATAAAATGCCTCAAATGGTACCATGCCTAAAGATGCATGATTGGAGTTGTTATAAGCAAACTCCACCAATGAGATATATTGCTCCCACTTGTACTGCTGATCCATGCAGTACATCCTCAATAGATCCTCCATGACCTGGTTCACCCTCTCTGTCTAACCATCTGTCTGTGGGTGGTATGAAGTACTAAAATTCAATCATGTGCCTAGGGATGCATTCAAGGTTGTCCAAAACCTTGATGTCATACGAGTATCCCTATCAGAAATAATAGTCTTTGGAACCCCATGTAAACGAAAGATCTCATGAACAAATTTCCTAGCAAGAGCTAGGGAACCATCTCGCAAGCTGCCAGCTATAAAGTGTGCTACCTTGGTGATTTTGTCAACTACCACCAAGATAACATCATGCCTCTATCTAGTCATGGGAAGACCCTGAATAAAATCCATGCTTATGACCTGCCACTTGTACTCTGGTATATCATGAGGGTACAACAATCCTGCCAGATGAATATGCTCAGCCTTGACTCACTGGCATTCTAAACATTGGGCCACAAAAGCTATAATATCATGCTTCAGCCTAGGCTAGAAGTAAAATGGTCTCACATCATTAAGCATCTTGGTCACCCCTGGATGACCAAAATAAGGAACACAGTGCATCTCCTCCAAAATAATCTTCCTCAACCATGCACGGTCAGGGATATACATCCTGGTTTGGTATCGCAAGATACCATCACTATCAAAAGAATAATCACTGGACCTGTAATCAGAATGATCTATCTGTAAAATAGATCAGACCATCTCATAATGGTCATCACCAGGTAACTACTCTAGCACATGCTCTCTCAAGCGTGTCCTGGTAGTGGATATGGTAGATAAATGCCTTCTCCTACTGAGTGCATCTACCACTCTGTTCTCCTTTCCTTTGATATATTCTATACCAAAGTCATACTCGCTCAAGAACTCAAGCCAACACCTCTACCTCATGTTCAAATTTGGCTGTATGAAGATATATTGTAATCCCATGTGATCGGTCCGCAACTCAAAGGGTTTCCCAAGTAGATAATGTCTCCACATCTATAAACCATGCACAATCGCTGCAAGCTCAAGGTCATGCGGGGCATAATTTACCTCATGTTGTTTCAATTTTCGTGACTCGTAAGCCATGAATCTACCATTCTGCATCAATACGCCTCCTAGACCTTCACCTGATGCATCTGTGATAACTATAAATTGACCATTTGGATTAGGAATGATCAATATTGGAGCCGACGTGAGCTTTTGTTTTAACAACTGAAAAGCTTACTCACAAGTCTCTGTCCACCCAAACCTTTTCCCTTTTCTCTGGAGGGATGTGACAGGTGCTGCTATCCTAGAAAATCCTTCCAAAAACTTCCAGTAATAACCAACCAACCCCATAAAACTCCGTACTTCATGAACATTAGCAGGAGCAGGCCACTCAAGTATTGCTTTGATCTTGGCTGGATCAACCGCAATCCCTTCTCCGGATATAATATGGCCCAAGTAATGAATTCTCTTCTAGTAAAATGAACATTTGGATAGTTTTCCATACAGCTTATGTTCCCTAAGTCACTGTAAAACTATCCGCAAATGCTCCTCATGCTCCTCAACAGTTTTGGAGTATATTAGGATGTCATCAATAAAAATCTCCACAAACTTATCCAAACAATCTCTGAATACACTGTTCAACAGATTCATGAAAGCTGCAGGGGCATTAGTTAGCCCAAAAGGGGGAACTACAAACTTGTAGTGCCCATATCTTGTTCTAAAAGTTGTTTTATGAATGTCCTCATCTTTGATTTTGAGTTGATGGTACCCAAATCGTAGATCAATCTTTGAGAACATCATTGCTCCTTTCATCTGATTGAATAGTTCATCTATTCATGGGAGAGGGTATCTGTTCTTGATGGTCACTTTGTTTAACATCCTGTAATCAATGCATAAATGCAAAGTACCATCCTTCTTTTTAACAAAAATCACCGGTGCACCCCAAGGAGAAATGCTAGGACGTATAAATCCTTTATCAAGGAGATCCTGAATCTGAACCTTTAGTTCATACATCTCTGTACTAGTCATCCTATAAGGAGCTTTAGACTGTGGTTCAGTCCTAGGTTTTAGATCAATAGAGAAATCAAACTCCCTTTTAGGTGGAAGTTTTGGCAAGTCTTCTGGGAACACATCTCTGAATTCTTGAAGAATTGGATAATCATCTAAGTTAGGAGGTGTTTCCTCCAAATCCTTCACGTGGACAACATAAAGTTTACACCCCTTCTATTTGGCTCTCTTTAGTTGCATAGCTGAAATCTATCTGAGTTCAAGAGGCATTTTAACACCTCTGACCTCTACAGGCTTTCCTGAATCATCCAAACATCTAAAGGACTTGTCCTGGCAATTTACTATGGCTTTATGTTCAATTAGCCAATTAATCCCTAGGATTATGTCATATGAGCCAAGAGGTGCTACATAAAGATTTACTTGCATTATGAAGCTGGGTAGCTCTAATTCACTACAAACCAAACACTATTCTACCCTTCGCTCTGCCCGATTTCCATATTCTACAACCCATGGATTAGCCATATAACCAGCTCTAATAGGTAATCTAGAAGCTACTCTAGGATCTATAAAACATTTAGTTGCACTAGTGTCCACAAGAATAGATACATTATGACCAAAAAGTTTACCTATCAGCTCAATAGGAGAAGCCTAAAATTCTGCTTGCCTATTATCCACTACAGCGTGGATATGATGTTGAGCTTGAGAGGCTTTACCCTCTCTCCGACCTAACCTCTGGAAACAATGACTGGAAAAGTGGTCTCTACCACAAACATAGCAACCACCCCCTGGTCCTTGTCATCCCTCAAACCTACTATTCCTGTTCTCATTCCTGTTATTGTTGTTATGGTTATTCCTATAGTTGTTCTTGTTTCTAGAATTTCCTTGGCCTTGACTCTTCATGTTCCCGATTTGGTGTTTGTCATTTCCCTTATGATGGTTATCCTGTTTCCTTTTGAAACCTCCTAATTTTCTAGATTTTTGAGGCTCTCTAACTACTAACAAGCTTTTCAATTTTTCTTCCTATCTTAGGGCCTTTCTAAGTGCTGGCTCCATCTGCTCAGGCTCATTCATTAGTACCTCGAAAGCAATTTCCGGTTGTAACCCCATAATGAATTTCTTAGTACAGAATTCCTCATCGTTTCGGTACTATGGAACATATTTCACAAGATGGCAGAATCTCTCATGATAGGCTATAACTATCATGACTCCCTGTATTAGATGTTGGAATTCTAAAATCTTTTTGTCAAAGTAAACCTTCGGTAACCAACAAGTTCTGAATAGCTATAGAAATTCTTCCCAAGTGACCTGTCCAGGTTCAAGCTTCTTCTCTGACATTACATTTTCCCACCAAGTCATAGCTTCTCCTCTTAACTGAAAGGTTGCCCACATAGCTCATGTCTGCCCTGTAAAATTCCGTACCTAAAAGTACCTTTCCATCATAGCTATCCAAGCCTTAGCTTCATCTCCTAAGGCTTTCCCATTGAAAGTGGGAGGAGTGACCTTTTTGAGGTCCTTGCTCAGCTCTGCTGAGATCTGCTCTATGGTCGCATTCTGATTAGTGGCTGCTACATCAGCCTCAGCTTTACGCTGCGCTTCTATTCTCTTATCCTCTTCCTATTTCCTTTGAGATTTTGCCCTCAAATCCTCCTCGTGTTTCTGTCTTACTTCCTCACTAGAATCTGCATGACCCCTCCCCTGAATACTACTCTCCAAGTGATCCATTTTGTCCTTTTGCTACTGCAAAAGTGTACCTTGCTGAGTTAACAAGGCAAGTATCTGGTCAAAGCGCTCACTGGATTCCCCAGTATCATTACTGGATCCACTCTTACTAGCATTTCTAGTCATCATGATGAGGAACCAAAATCCTGCATCGTCGCACAATGTATAGCATTAGCATAAGACCCACAAGGCCACAGAGTAGAAACTCTGCTCTGATACCATATGTAAAGACTGGAAATTCCATCTAGATTTCCACATAAGCATAAAGCATAATAAGTCAAAACTTAGAAAGACAAAGAAGACAATCCAATACATTTTCCTCACATGCTACATCAAAGAGGAACATACAAGCGACCATCTTGTCGAAGTACAATGAGTCACAAGATATAATACATACAGAAAGATGCTAACCAACTTGTCGGATGTCAAAAATCAATCTTACAAACTAAATGGTTACATCAAAGTTTATTACATTCAGAAGTGTCAACCAACTTGTCAATCACTAGATAAAGTACATCAAGAAAGATAGAGAGAAAAGAAGAAATATGAGCACTGGAAGTATCAACTCATCGAGTTCTATCTCCTGAGCCTCGAACTGAATCCCTTGTGATTCCTTGAGAATAGAGGTGGGGTCCAGGCACTTTTACCGCCCAACCATGGAGTGGTCAGCTCCGAAAGTGATGAGCTTCCCCGGGGTTCTTCCTGACATGAAGAACACCCCGTCCCTGCACGGGAGGCCTAGCTTCTCGCTACTGGTAGATTCAGATGGTCTTAGTGCAACCATGTAACTTAACCTAAAGCACATATGCCTATAGTAGGTTCTATACAACGGATGTAGCAAGGGGTGAATTATAACCGTGCATAATCAATGAGAAGCATATGCAGTTTTATACTTTGGCCAAAGTAAATTTTATTCCAGATTTGAACTGGCAGGCAAACAAACATTTACCCTCCCTTGATCTCTACAGTCAGCACAACTTCCATCCTAGTTGATATATATATTCCATATTTCACAAGAAGCAGTAAAATAACAGCATCTCCAAAACTTACAAACAAATATATACTTGGAATATGTATAAATTCAGTAAGAGTTTTAAACTAAACCAAAATAAATGAACAGAGCATTCATCAAATGGCCAGCTGACATGTTACAACACAAAGATCAATACCACAATGTAGTTTACATTTCGTCAAACAAACATCTGATTCAGTAACAGCATTAAAATTTTGATCCAATGTTTTCAAGAGAGATGACTCACTTGTCAAAGTTTTGTGAGAAATAGAGCTTATGCAAAAGAAGCAACATTCATGGAATTTGTATAGTTAACTTTTAATATGCTACTGCTGATTTTTTATTTAATCTTTCACTGTCTACCCCACCACTGCTAAAATTTGTAAGGTCATTACAATGTAGGCAAGACCTATTTTGGCAACTGACTTTAGTCATCAGCATTTGAGCTAAGTTGCAGAGATTATAAGCTAAGTATGGGTGTTCTTGGCAGTTTGAAGTTGCCAAGATAAACTAAAGTCTACTTTTATCTAAATAAAATGATATGAATTAGAAGTGTGCATTACAGTCAAAAACTGGACAGCTGTTGTATTTCTTTTCTCAAGCATTATCTTAAATTTTCTACCGAGATAACTATAAGATAATCAAATGCTATCCTCATATGCTGCAATGCAGAAAATATATCCCAACATACATCTTTCTTGCACCTTTTCTTTTTATTTCAGTTTGCTAATATTAAGAATGGTAAGTACATGCAATTTGGGTGATGGAAGGAACTGAACAGTTTTATAAAGTCGGTGAAAATTCTTATCACATATAAAATGCATACAGCAGTATGTTTTGTCTGTGTAATTCTGAAAACATGTATATTTACAATGAAAGAGCAGGTCTTGGATACGAATACTTGAAGACATTTTATTAAGTTTATTGCAAACGGGTATGATTATTCTCTGACCACATTATTAAATGCTGAACAAGAGGGTATTTGAATGTTTTCCAAGTGTGGCAATACAGGGACTCACAATCATTAAATTTCAAAATCCCTGCAATTTTTTGGAAAAGAAGAAGTTTGGGGTATGCTAACGAACGTTGCAGGGTATAGGTTAAATTGGAGGTTTGTAGTCTTCTATCCTTCAATTTCCTTTTCTATGGATTCTCTTTGGAGAATCCATCAAATTCTCAACTCTTTAATAGGGCCCATCCCACTTATTGTGCTCTGGTTACATCCTGGCTATAGCAGATTTAATAACCTCCCAAAGGAGTATTTAGGTTTTTCGCATGTGATACTCGAATGTCACACCGTTCATCTTAAAGTCAAGCCTATACTCACTGTTCAGCTTATTGTAAATGCATTTGCATGCACAGATAGTCAGTTTGTATTAAGCTCTGTTATGGATAATTTGTTAAAGCCAATATGCATTAAGGAAGTAACACAAACACAGATAAAAATAATAGAGCAGAGACACACTCCATTCCCACTCTCGGCCATGCAGAAAACTAACTTCTAGAGAATAGTTGAACCCAATATGACACCACACAATGGTTAACAATCTCAGATTTAATTCACGTTTCATAATAAACACAAGCAAGATTGATTTCATAAGACAAAAGTATCATGCTTGATAATGGTTGATAAATTGTTGGAGTTCAGATGTGGCTTTCTAGTTTCCAGCTCAGTAGTGACTCTTCCGAAAGCTTTACATCTATTGCTATATGCCCATCATGTTCTGAGCGAAAGGTCACTCCTTAGAAATAAATCAGAACTCCCAATAATTCCCAAAGCAAAGCCCCATTTTTCGTAAATTTTTGCAGTTACTCTTCGTACATGTCAAGAAGATGTCCTTCATGAAGAGTTTCCCAGAAATATATCCGCTCTCGCCCATAACTAATTCTTGGTTTACTTCCAAGTAAAAGAATGGAGTAAAAGATAACAACTATAAAAATACCCATATTTATGACAACGCAAATTTGTTAATTAACATTCCATCTATATTCTAGAAAGGCAAATTATCTCAAATTCCTAAGGGTTATTAGATAGCATAATCAAGTTCACATTTCTCGTTAGATAAAGAAAAATGATCGCATATTTTTTTAAACATTCCTCATTAACACCCCTAGCAAAATCTATCAATAATCATATGGTGGTGTGTGTGTGGCACTACTGCATCCGGATCTGACACTAGGGGGGGAGCTAGACCTCTCTCCTCGACCACACCCCTGTCCTCCAACCTGCAACCACTCAAACACTCAACAAGAAAAACTCTATCAATAATTCACCACATGATAAATATACCTCCAAAATTAAATAATTACTTTAAATTTGCAACATTTGCCAATTTCCCATCTCATTTAATAAAAATTTTACCATTTCTCATAGTTACCCAGAAAGTCGATTCCTCCTAGTCAGCATAAGTCAACTGAAAGTTCTGCAAAATAGGGAAGTCACAAAACCGATCGTGACAGGTACACTAACTTTTCTTTCTTCATTAGCAGTTGGTATGATTGTAGCTACTATACCACATATATCTGCAAAGATGGAGTACTTGATCAGCATCAGTTTGTGGGCAACAACAGTGTGCTTTGTTTTGGCTTTCCTCGCTGTAGGATATGTGGTGGTGTTCCCCAACCATAAGTAGATCATGCTGTATTTTGGTGGTGTGCCAGTTACCATACCTTTGGCACTTCTCGTATATATATTATATCAACTTTCCACCATGTTCTATCGATGTGGTTCTTTTAGGAGCGTTTGGTCCAATAAACAAATAAATGTAATATAATTTCATTTGTACGTATTCATAATAAGGGCATGTATTATATTTTGTAGAACTTTATTATATTGTATAAGTGTTGATTATACTAAAGTTGGCATACAAATTCATCATTTAAGTGTAGTTGAATGAAATATATTTATAACTTTGTGAATCAAGCCATGTGTATTTTTAATTGTTAAAATTTCTTTCATCTAGTATTTTATCAAATTATAAATAAATGATAGTATAAATATGTGTGGATTGCTAATTTTTTTAATTTTCCTTTTAATTATAAGTAAATTGTAAATAATTTGAAAATAGTATTTCTATTTGTTTGTAAATTTTTATTTTCAAAATTTATTTATGATTTTATCTTTTTATACAATAATCTAATTCACGTTTTAAACATTTTTTAATAAAGTGGTTTATTAGAAGGCACATGATAAATTTTGCATATCCAACCTATTAGAAACTTCATCTTCATTTTTATCATCCCTAATCTACTTCAAGATATTGATTATTTCTAATTTTTACACCATGTATCTATTTTGACCATATCTTCGCTATAAAGTAAGTTATTTTATTTCTCAACAACTTCCCCTGTTTAACACAAATTATCTCATTCATGTATCTCATTGTATAATATAAATCTTAATATTCATACCAAGCCCATGTTGCAAAATTCTCTTGTGGAATCTATTCCAAAAAGGAAGAAAATAGATAGAGAGTGGGGAAGGACATGGACAAGGATTTTAAAAAGATGAAGGTGTATAGGAAGATGAGGAGGGAGATGATGATGAAGAGGATCCTTTGGTTTTTTTTTCAGCATTTCTTGGTGTATTTATGTGGGTTTATCTACACAAGACTCATTTCTATGCTTGTGATGCATCTTTAATTTAGCCTATGGTAGTGTCTTTCCCTGACTATGTCCTTGTTAATGTGGAGGCTATTTTGCACATCTTTTGGATTTTGGGTGGCTACGGTAGGTTGATTACTTCACTTTTGCCCATGTTTCCTTCTCTTTCTCTGCATGGGGAAGACTTGTGGAGTCTGGTATCATTTCAAGTATTTATTATATTTATGGTGCTTGTTATTTGTTTGTGGGCTCTTTATTTATTAGGGACGGTTTGGTTATTCCACTAGAGAGGACGTTGTTTGTGGCATTGGTCCTTTTGGGGGTTTTGTGCCCCATTTTCTACCGATTTCTTACCTAGGAGTGCTACACTTGTTCATGATGTGTGTGAGTAGTGGTTTGAGGGGTATGTTCATTTTCAAAGTTGTTTTTAGGGCTATTTCTTTGGTTGGGTTGGATATGAATATTTCTTTTTCTTGGAGCTCCTCTCTAGACATGTGCGGTTTGGTGGTGATTCTTGGCTTATCTCCTTCCTCTCATCAACCTATTGAGGATAGAGATTCCTTTGCTAGCTTTTATCCTATTGTATATTTTGTGAGTGATAGCTCAGTTATGCCATCATTTGAAAGAAGGGGTATATCCATTCCTTTTTACTTGTGAAAGTGGGGGGTATCCTCTATACTTATTGTGGCTTTCTCTAGTGTTGGGTTGTGTGTTAGGAACTTTGGCATAAATGATCATAGTCCCCACCCCTGATCCTCCTATAAAGGAGATGCCTCTTGTCAATTTGGTGAGGGGCCATTGGTGTTGCTTGTTTCTAAAGACTATCTTTATTGGCTTCCCCACATTGGGTTGTGATAAAGGATTTTTTATTTCCATTCTTCTTGATCCTCCTCATCCTAATCCTATAAAGGAAGTGATCTTGCTTGGAGGATCTAATACAATCTTGCACCTACATTTTGAACATTTTCTTGATTATTGTTGGAGATTAAGTTGGGAATTTTTGTGGTTATAATTCTATGGAGGTGGTTTTAGAAGAAAATTTTATTGGGGTCTTTCCTTAGAGTTGGATGAATCATGATATAAGATGGTTCCATAGCTTGTGAGTATGGATTTATTTTTGGCTTGGAATGGTATTTTCTACCACTGTTGATCTATTGAGGTGGTTCAAGTTATAAAACTCACTCAAGCATGCCTCCATACTAGTTGGATAAGATTGAAAGAGATAGTGGTCCTATTTTGGTGCATATGTTGTATTATGGGGCCACTCCAGATGTTCATGCAAAATATCCTATTGAGGAGGAGTGATTTGAAAGAATTTCAAATGCATATATTTCTTGATATTCCTAGAGAATTTTGGAGATGACTATGTTGGCCCTCTCTTAGATTTAGTCCAAGATAAATCTTGGTGTGAGTTGTTGGTTGTGTGTGTGCTATAAGTGAGATATTATAGGCTATGTGTTTTAAGTGGCATTCTTTGACATGTTTGAAGGAAACCTATATGGCCTTGCTTCCCAAACATTTTTGTTCAATCTTTGAGTCTTGTTGTAAGGTTTCCCAAATATTATTATGGGTTATTTGTGGTTTATCTCCTGTACTATTAGTTTCTTGTTAGATTGTGTTTAGTTATTGGCCTATGTTGCCTCTTTGTTGTTTAGTGAGGAAGATTGAGATTCTAATTATGTTAATCAATCAATGGGGCTAGATCTCTAACTAAATCAATCTATAGTCATAATGCTATTAATTAGGTGACAATGGTACTATTATTTTTGGTAAGAATTTTTTCCATCATCTACCAAGTTCCCTAGAGGTGTGAATGAGCTAGGAAGGCCTCTTATGGGTGACATCATTATTTCATTGTAAGATTGGCTACAAATACCCTAGATTTAATTGATTTGTTATCTTATACTATGATTGTAGCCACTATAACACATATATCTACAAAGATGATTAATATTATTTTGTGGGCAGCAACAATGTACTATTTTTTTTTACTTTTCTTGTTTCTCAATATGTGCTGGTGTTCCCCAACCATAAGTAGATCATGCTATTCTTTGGTGTTGAGTTTACCATACCTTTTCACACTTCAAGTATATATATTATATCAACTTTCCACCATTGTCCAAGTTTTGAGATGATTTGAGATAACTTTTTAAAAATCTTTTTTTGTTCTAATTAACAACAAGGGATGGGAACTGAAGGAATATGATTTTATTTCAAGATATTTGGAAAAAAAGGGCATTTATTATATACCAAAGAACTTTATTATAAAGTATAAGATTTGATTAAATTAAGGTCAAAATATGATTCAATCATGATTTATAGACATGAGTATTTATATCTTTGTGAATCAACTTGTGCATATTTTAAATTTTTGAGAGTCGTTCTATATGGTATTTCATCAAAGGGCTATAAATGGATGATAGCATAAATCTATCTTACTTTTTCTATTTTAAGTGAATCAAAAATATTTTTTTTATTATTCTTTTAATTATAGACAAACCATAAAGAATTTATAACTAATATATTCTAATTCTTCATCATATTTTGTATTCAAAATCCATTTATAATTTTATTTTTTAATAAACTAATATTTCTTCATAAAATTATTTTTTGATTATCAGTCACTTTAAGCATAATAAATGCATCTTGATTCCCTTTTATCTATTTTATTCTTTGTCTCAATTTCTTCAACCTCATGCTAAAAATTGTGCTTCTCCAGTCATTTATGAGGGTTTTATTTTACTTATGATGGAACATGCTAATGTTTTATACATTGATAAAAATCCTCCCAACAAAATGAGAATTCAATTTAAGAAGAATGTTAGGGCTCATTTGGGGATTCCTATTTTGACCAGGAAGAATATTTTTTCAATGATGAGGGGGTGTTTCATTTGTGTAATTGAAAACATTTTTCGACTACCTCCTCTGCCCATAGTAAAAATATTTTCATTGATGATGAGGACTCAAACTTACCCCTTTTGGATGGTTTTGTGTTAACATGACAAATAACTGAGAGGGTGGTGAATCAGTTATTATAAAATAATTTTCTTAACCTTATTTAATTTAGAGTAAGATTAAAGCAATTTGAAACTTAAAATAAATATGAACCTGAAAGCACATAAACACCATAGACTATGAACACTAGAATTTACATGGAAACCCAAGATGGAAAAAACCATAGAGAAGCTAACTCTCATGAATAAAAATACCAATTAAGGTGACATTGGTTAAGGTGATTTTTAATCAGGCTCACTGTCAGTATGCTTAGTGTAGGTAAGGCTCACTTTTGGTTGGGCTAACTGCACTAGAATAATAAGGCTCACTACCAAAATATGAATAATGATTTAGAGAATCCACCATTGAAATCATTATCACAAATAATCAGCAATACTGGATGAATATTTCTATCAGATATGAGTTTAACAAAATAACATATATATATATATATATATATATATATATATATATATATATATATATATATATATATATATATATATATATATATATATATATATATATATATATATATATATATATATATATATATATATATATATATATATATATATATATATATATATATATATATATATATATATATATATATATATATATATATATATATACACACACACACATATATTTTTCCTTGTCAGATTCACATTGATTATGCAAATACACATAATCTCGCATAAAAAAAAATCACCGCTTACATATAACATGTGATGCCACCATAAATATCAAGTCGGCCTAACATATTTTGAAATAGGTCACCACAAAACATTCCCGTGGTGTTAAGGAATGAAAAATGGGCCATAAAATACCTTGTTGCTCAATATAGAACATTACATATTTACCATTATATTCGCAACCAAGAAATAAGATCTACATGTTACAATTCAAACACTTGTTCCAAAGCACAATAACCACTTTCTAGATAGGTCTGAACCCAAAGGAATGAATGACAATATGTTAGAAAATGAATGGGAAAAGGACAAACACAACCAAAGATAGATCTTCATAGCCCATCATCTGAATTACACTACACTAGATTACCAAAGCATCAAATCCACATCTAAGCATAAGATATGTTAACATCGATGACAACCATTAAAGACAATATCAATGATAGCATCAACATCACATTCCAACATTTGGTTCCAAACTCTTTGGATCCTAGTGTTGGCAACAAGGGGAGAGGTAAACCTAAATTACCCATGTGTGCTAGAAACAAAGGAAAAATTCCTTCCGGGTCTCTTTTAGTTGGAGGTGGAACAAATTTTTCTCATACTAAGAAATCTAAAATGAATCCCCAAAATGATGTGGCCCTCATTTCTCATGTTCCCAACTTTCAAGTTTATGGGATATGGATATGGATATGGTGATCCATTTTGATATCATTGTTGATGTGGGTAATGATACTCCATTTAAGAAGGGTTTTCCAATCAAACAATACTCAATTATAAATAAGAATGTTAAAGACATGATGGATAGCCATAATTCTCTATTCTTGTTGATTGTTGCAGATTTTAATGCTTTGAAAGACAAAGGTACTCTATGTCCGTCGACCAAAAGTTTGGATAAGATCATGGCTAGTACCTAGGCTCTAGCTAAGGGTATCAAAGATCTTAAGGAAGACCATGAGCTTCGCATCTAGAAGCTATAGAATTCCATGAATGTGAACCAAGATAAGTTGAGAGTAGTTATTAATGTGAGTAAATTAGCCATTGACAATATTAATGAGGGCCTCAAGAAACTTAATGAATGAGCCAATGCTTTATAGGTTATATCTAAGGGGACATCTGCCTCTCCTTCTATTAGTGTCAAATCGATCAAGAAAGCTCAAGTTGAGGATAGAGATGCAACAAAGAAGGACAAAACTCTTGTTGAGGATAGAGGTGTTGCCAGGAAGGAGAAAGAGATGGTCTCTATGCTTAGACCAATGGCTAGATTGTAGAGTAAAGATAAGGGGATCACCCTCATAGACAACATTTCCTATAAGGTCTATAGTACTAATGAAGAAATTATGCAAAAAATGACAGTATGTTAAAAGGTTTGTAAGTTCTTTGGAGCATTATTCCCTTGTTTTTGTCCTTTTTGTTAATTGTTATTTAGCGGATGATTAGCATCTGCAGTTTTTTCTGGTTTCTTGTTTTGTGATAGGATTTCTTATCCCTTCAAAGCCAATTTTTATTTACCAAAAAATAATTAATAAGTTAAACCTATTTAAATATACATAATAATATTAATTATTTTTAAAAAAAATTGTTATTCTAAAATTATTCTAATATTGTTCTTGTATTGAACAAAATATTTTAAATTTTTATTATTGAAATATAAATAACAATTAATATATTAAATTTATTTAATCATAAATAATTAATTAATAAAATAATTTAATAAATATTAATTAATATACTGTATTTTTCATTTATAATTAATCAATTCTACTACTAAAAGAATTGCATGCCGTAGACATGTAAATGAGCCATTTCGAGCCAGCCAAGTACGAAACACGGCTCGCCTTGTGAATAGGGTTGCTTCTCGTAAAAAATTACGACTCAGCCTTGGCTCTCTTTTGGTGAAATTTGTGCTCCCAAATTGTCTTGGAAATGTTATTGTTTCCAACAATAGCTTCACATAAGACAACACATTAGTCAAAGCTTGTATGTATTGTTTAAGCCAGGATGACTGTTGAGAGCTGCTATGAGTCAGGTAAGGCTTCATACGTTCTCCTAATCTTCAAGTTCTTTCGCCATATTTGAGCACGTAAATGAGCTTCGATTTTTGCCCTGTGACCACTTAAAGATTCGCCGTTTGTAACTTTTGTTGCTTTAAAGCAGCTGCATTTGCCACGTCCCCATTCCAGCTAGCTACTTGTTTCTTCAATTTTTTGGTGCAAAGAAATTGCTTTAAACAATAAATCTGGAGATTAACATATAATTTTGATGTCGATCTTCTGATAAAAGATTGAGGTATTCGATGAGCTCGATCGATTGACATCACCAGACCTCCGAGCAGAGCAGTGGGCAGTGAGAAGTAATAGCACGCTGACAGTAACGTTTGCGTTGGTGGGAGAAGGAATAGATGGTTAAGAAATGCGTAGCATTTAATTAAAGTGCAATTTTTTAAGAATATAATTTACAATTTGAAAATTATGTACGTAGATGAACATTCAAAGACAAGACAATCTATTCAAGAATAAAAGGCGATTAAACAAATTAAAATTGCAATAAAAATTATTGAATTTTATGCGACATCTTGACAACAAAAATCAGACATTGTCAAAGATCGTAGAAATTTTATGAATTTGAAAGTTAAAATTGTCCTCAAGTAAAAATAGTAGTCAAGACTTTGTGCACCCACCAATAAAGATGGACTCGTTTATCCGCATCACGTTGTGGGCATAAGCAATTTGTCTCGTTTTGATGTTCTTGCTGCAGCATATGTGGAGGTGTTACCATAACCTTGGTACTGGTGGTAACTTCTTGCATTTTTCTACGTTTTAACAAGTTTTTGGTCTGATTTGGTATGGCTTTTCAGAGCTTATATTTAGCAAAGAACAACGTACGATGAGAACTAAAAGAAATAGAACTCTTTTCAAAATATTCATAGAAGCTCCCACCTCGCTGCTCACTTATGAGTCAAGGCAGATTTATTCCCAAACACGGTATCGCCACCGGGTGGAGTCAAGGCAGAGCCAAGGTTATGTTGCACGCTGTCCAAAACAGATGTGCCACGTGGACCAGGTGCCATGTCATGTTGATCAAAAAACATGCCGTCCATTCCAATTTCGCTATCATGTATTGCCAGTAACCATGTCTCTGCCCACGACACAATCATGATTCAAGCTTGAAACTGGATGTTGGAGAATTCATAAACAAAGCATGGTGTATCAGAACCAATTGAATTAGTTTTGCCAGTAGTCATAGAGGAAGACGAAACAAGGACAGGAAATAACACAGAGGTGGGTGAAAAAGACATACGCTGAGGAATGTCTTTGTAAACAGCTGTGGGAGGAACTAGTGCCGTTGTTGGAAATATCTTGTAGAGTGATGTATTCTTTAATATGTGTTTCCTCCTTTAAAGATGGAAACGTTTTTTCATTGAAAACCACATTTCGATTCTTCACTATTTTATTCTCAACCCGAATCCATAATCGAAAACCAAACTTATCTTCGCCATAGCCCACAAAGATACAGTTATGTGATCTAAAATCCAACTTTGTCCTGTATTCTTTTCGGACATGTACAAAAGCTTCACATCCGACTACCTGGATATGTGCATAAGAAATCCTCTTTCCGAGCCATTCTTCGTCGAGAATACCAAATTCCAAATGAGATGAAGGACAGCAGTTAATTAAATAAACCGCAGTATTGCATGCCTCCGCCCAGAATTCTTTGTTTAAACCAGCATTGGAAAGGATACACCGAGCTTTCTCAAGAATGGTTCGATTGAGTTTTTCCACTGGCCCATTTTCTTGAGGAGTGTAGGGAACAAATTTAATCCTTCGGATACCATAATCTGCACACGAATTATCAAACTCCAAGGAACAAAATTCATCTATGTTGTCCGTCTTTAAGAATTTAAATTTGTGACCACTTGATTTTCAACAAGTGCTTTGAAAATTTTAAATTTTGAAAACACTTCAGAATAATGAGAAACCATATAAATCAAAACTTTCCTAGTACAATCATCAAGGAAAGTGACAAAGTAATTTGTGCCTCCATAAGAGGGTACCTCCATAGGACCGAAGACATCTAAGTGTACTAGTTCCAATGGTGTTGTCTTCTTATCATGTCCATCCTTTAGAAGATGATCCATCTTTGTTTCCCATGAAGATAATGTTCACAAAACTCCAAATTTGCAGATTGAAGGCTCAGTAGTTATTCTTAGTTGTGCATAACCTCAACTCCTTTCTTGCTCATGTGGCCTAATCTTTGATGCCAAAGAGCCACATTGCTGCCCACAATAGTCATAGCGGCTCCCACCTCACCAATGGTTTCTATAGAGACTACCAACTTTGTCTCCGTTTGCAATCACCAAAGAACCTTTAGAGACTTTCCATATGTTCATGAGAGTGGTGAGAAGGCCTTCTGTATGTAGTTGACTTACGGAAATCATATTTCTTTTCAATTTGGGAACATGTTGTACTTATTTTAGCAACCATTTGACTCCTCCAGCTAGTTGCAAAATAACATCACCTTTCCCAATGATTTCACAAGTTTTTTTGTCACCTAAATATACATGTCCAAAATTACATTCTTGGTAATTTGTGAAGGTCTCCCTACAAGAAGAGGCATGAAAGGAAGCACCATAATCAATTACCCACAAATATGATTTTGTGTCCGTTGTTGATAGGATTAGAATACTGTCACCCTTATCATGAGTTATGTTCACTTCGATGCCCAACACTTATTCTTGTGCCTTCTTGTATTTGCTACAATCCCTCTTGATATGTCCAACTTTTTCACAAAACCAACAATCACCTTGTCTACTTTGGTACTGCGATCTTCTTGCACATTTAGACCTCCTATTGTAATTATTTCTTCCTCTATTGTGACTTCTTCCCCTATTTTTGATACTAACTATTGTGAAGGCTTCGCTAGATGAAGACTCCGTGTTCTTTCTTCTCATCTCTTCACTAAGAAGAGTCGCTCAAACTTCATCAAAAGATAACTTTTTTGAGCTTGATGTTGTAGTGCTAACCTCCGTTACAACTCCATCCCAGCTATTTGCAAGAGAACATAATAATATGATGTAACCTTGTTCTCATTGTCTTGTGTTATGCCAATCAAATTTGCTTGTCCGATCAAGGTATTGATTTCGTTAAGATGGTTTCCCATGGCTTCACCTTCTCTCATCTTGAGTTTGTATAACTTCTTCATGATGAAGAGTTTATTTATAGTGGATGCCATTGCATTTTTTGTGAGCTTGTCCCATACGTCCTTTTTTTTTATACATTTGCAACATTGTACAACACATTATCATTTAGAGAGAGAAAGATTGTTGTCTTGGCCTTTTCATTAAGTGATTCTCAATTTTCATTACTCGTAGTGGTACGTTTCTTTGTCTTTACCACCAAAGCAAGGGAAAGACTTTTCTTAATCATCTATGATTTCATTTGTATCTTCCATATCCCAATATTCTTCGCCGAGAATTTTTGTACCCTCAAATCTTGCATAGCTTTGGAAATTCTTTGCCAGATTCTCAATCAGTCACTCAACCAACTTTGATACCAATTGTTAAATTAGAAGAAATAGTGAAGATAATAGAATTGAAGAAACAAACAAAAACATAAAATAGAGTACACGAGATTTATCGTGATTCAATAGAAATGCCTACATCCACATAGAGCGGAGGAACTTTATTAATGTTCAAAATTAAGATAACATCACAATACAACAACAACATCATAAATAGGTTGTACACATACAAGAAGACCAACACCCAACCCTTGGAGGAAAAAATTATAAGAGACCGTTTTCTTTCAACTTTACATTTATTATATATAATAGCATTTTATGATACCATATAAGAGTTTTGGGATTTTACATGAAACTCATCACAACCATTAATAACATCTCAAAGTGTTATTGAATGATTTATGGGTATAAGTATTTATATTTTGGTGAATCAAGTCATGTACATATTTTCAATTATCATGTTATGTAGTTTTTGATCAATAGAATTATAAATGGATCATTGTATAAATGGTTGTTGCACTTTGTAATTTATGGGGATCATACATTCTTTTAGTCATTACATTCTTCTAATTATTAACAAATAATGAAAAATTTATAAATAATACATTTGTATCATTTGTGATATTTTCAATCTCAAGTCTATGCATAAATTTTAAATAAAATAATTTAATTTGTATTTTAAATATCCAAGGAGTGTGTTGGTTGTGGATTATTCCTTTTGATCTTCAACTTGTAGATTTACACTTTGATGGATAATTCAAATAAAATCCTGACTCTATCACCACTCCAAAGTCCACAAGGAAGAGGGCCAACTGACAAGGATCAAAGGATCCTTCTTCTCTTTGAGCTTCAGTGCTCAGGCGGGTGTACCCTTGACTCATTTCTTCAAAGAAGTCTCAAAATGATGTATACAATGCTCAACACAAATCTATAAAAGGTTTATCAAATGAATGTTTATGTTTGTGGTTGTTAGCCATGCATACCTCAAGAGGAAAGACTAGTGCCTTATCCCAGGGCTCAGAATCACCTAATTGCATACCTAAACTGAATACCTCAAATCAAACATAATGGAAGCTAGAGTAAATGCTTTTCCAATTACCCCTTTCCCTCAAGCACAAGGACATCAAATTCTATACCTGGCTGTAAACTCACTGAATTCACCTAAAAGGCTTTAATCCTAACTTTGTTAGAAACTAAGAGATGAATTCAAAATACTCTTTGTTTACCATACATTAACACACTTTGTGATATTAACATATATGAGCTCAGAGACAAGCAAGAAGACATACACAAGATACAAGATTGGGATTCAATGATGTTTTCATTAACAAATCCAGAATCAACATACAATTAGAATGACACCAAGATGAGAAAAGTCACAAAACTAGACTTCTATCAGTATATACAGTCAGAAACCTGGGAAATACAAGTCTGGGAATGATCTGAAATTCATTACAGGGGTGGGAAATACAAGCAGCCTGGAGAAAATAGATCCGCAATCATGAAAATCTGCAAGCTAGGATAGAGCACTAGGAATTTGCTATTAAAATTAGTCTAATTGACCACCTGCAAATAGCTTCTCGAGCTCAAAAATAAATTCCACTAGGTACAAAAGTCATCATCCAATCAAGAAATAGGCCCCTGGACCACCTCGCAACACCTACCGCCATGAAACCAGCAAGAAATCCACCCAAAATCATTAAAACCAGGTACTTTCTGTCACTGCAAACTCTTCGGTAAATTTGAATTTGAAAACCAACGGTTACTGCCTCTCTTGGCGCTTGCAGAGAAACAATGGACCACATTCAAACCATGACCAACTTTATATCCCCATCGTCAGATCATTATACTTCGCGGGCTCGATAACTTAACACTCAACTTTAGTGGCGGAGTCACGCTGTCATATCTGTCATTGCCATAGGAAATAGGTCTCAAATAATGCTTGGTCGCATGATCACAAGGCACCAAACTAACCTTTGTGATCATGCGACCGCGGTCTCCAAACCACAGCCAACGGTCAGAAACCCCGCAGGAAAAGTCTCTAGCAACATTACCTCCACAACTCCACAACCAGGATGGACATGTGGCAGCCTATCGCATAGCTTGGAGATGGGCTATGCAATCATGTGTCAACCCACAGACCACTACCGCAACCACCACTGCATGGAGACAACATCACCGCCCGCAAGCCAAAACCGCCACCGCACAACTCCGCAACCACATCACCGCAAGGGGTTAGTCGCATGATGGCATAGCCAATTTGTGGGCTATGCGAACATGTGACAACCCGCTAACACTATGCCTCAACCCCGCAAATAGATCTACCAAGCCTCAGACTTGGGCCCACCTACCATGTGTCACACCACCATTCACCTGGTCACCGCAAACACGGACCCCACATATCTAGTAAACTGGCAACCAAAGAACCTCTGCCAGTTTGCGAAATGCTTTGCACCTTTTGCTAAAAATCTAGTGACTCCATGACCACTATTCACCAAGTCGCTACACAAACTAGAAAACTACCAAATCTTCTTGCAAATGCATGACAAGACCACATTTTATCAGCACTGTCATCTTTTTGTCCGGACCACCAAAATCAACACCCCACCTGGGCCCGCAAAACACCACATCACCACCCACCGGCCAATCAGGAACACCCATGTGCTGGAAACACCAGCACCACCAACTAACTGCCAAGCATTCAATGAGTACATGACTAACTATTTGCCAAGTCGCTGGATGCTAGGCGCTTAACCGCCAGAATCGGGAGATTGCGCGACAGAAGAGAATTAAACTGCTCACCAGGTTGCTGAATGCTAAGGGGATAACCCCCAAAAACCAGCGTACTGGAGATAACCACAAGTCGCCAAGTCGCATAATGGAGACATAACCGCTGGCCAAGATGAACAACAGGAAGAACCAGACCCACACGAACAGCTAGCAAGCGGTTGCATGATCGCATGTCAGAGAAGTCTGACATGTGGCCATGTGATAGCCTATCAGAGAAGAGACATTGAAAACTGGGCCCACCACTAATCACACCTATGTAGTTAGAGAAAACACCAGTAAACAAGGAACTAGTGCGGGGCTGAAAACATGCAATGTTTTCGATGGAAGAGGACCGAAAACACACAAATTTTCTAACATGTCAATAGATAAGCGTACAAAGTAGGGAGCACAAGGTCGAAAACAATGCAGGTTGAAAACACATAGACCGAAAACATCATGAACTTTTTGAAAACACTGTGGGTTTTCGACGCTGTGGTAAATTTTTAAATTTTTCCAGCAGGCTTAGAATTTGAATAACTTTTGGGATTTGGCAATTCAGCTCATGAAATTCAGACCAGAGCCAGGTGACAACATGGAGAACATAGGGCAGGACACTTGACACACACTTTGCATAGAATAGGCCAATTTCACAAGATTTTGTAATGACAGAAAGAAGGCCTAATAGTGGCTCTATTTGGGGATGTATGCCTCCTACAGGCATAGCAAGGACTTAGAATCACTGGTAAAAGTAGACCATCCCATAGGACAAAATTGTAGAGAGCAAGGAATAAGTAGGGCAAGACCAAGCAACAGGACCAAAAACTGATAGACCAAGGCAAAACAAGGTAGGGGCAAGAAACCTATAAACAAGAAGTTACAAGATGTACAACCCTAACTACTGTTCATGGAAAATAGAGTACCTCAAACAAAGTACTACTTCAAGAATTGTCCATGAATTGGCAACTCTTGAATATCACCATTAAAATCCTTGATGATGTAAGAATCTTGGCCCCATTTCTCATGAATCAGATATGGCTCTAACAAGATGGGATCAAATTTACCATGTTTCCCCTTATCCTCCAATTTGGCATTCCAAACTAACACCAAATCACCAGGCTCAAACTTTCTTTCAACAGTCCTTTTATCATATAAATTTTTAACCTGCAACTGCAATCTAGCATTCCTTGCAACTGATTCTCTTCTAGTTTCATCTAACCTAATGAGGTCCTCCATTCTCAATTGCATCTCATCATCAATGTCATCATCATACAACTACACAAATTTGTACATCTCCAACAAATTATTCTGAGGCATCCTAGCATGAATTCCATACACTAGGTCAAATGGTGCACAACCAATTGCCTTCTTCATAGTTACCCTATCAGCCCATAGCGCTAATGGCAGCTTTGAATTCCATGCCCTCTTATTCTTCTCCAGAATTCTCTTCAAGATTTTAATCAAGTGCTTATTAGTAGATTCTGCCTGACCATTTCCTTGCAGATGATAAGGTGAGGAATTAGAAATCTGAATTCTCAAACCTTTGCAAAAGTCCTTATATTTGGTAGACTTGAAGCACATAGCATTATCACTCACTATCCTCTCAGGGCACCCAAACCTTGTAACAATAGTATTCATCAGAAAGTCAATTACCACCCTGCTAGTTGCATTCCTTGTAGCTACAGCTTCTACCCAGTTTTTAAAATAATTAGTGGCAACTAAGATCCATGAATGTCCTCCACTTGACTTGTTTGGTATCTCCCCTATGAAATCAATTCCCCACTGCTGGAAAGGAGCCTAAACTTCTACTAGTTTTAATGGTATATTACCTGAAAACTTAAGCTTACCAAAGAACCTTTGACAAGCATCACATCTCCTTACCAACTGCTCTACATCCCTGAAGATTGTGGACCACCAAAATCCTACTCTCAAGATCTTATGAGAAGTTGTTTTACCCATGTAATGTCCACCACAAACTCCCTCATGTATCTCCTTCAACAACACATTAGCCTGATTCTCATCTACACATTTCAATAGTATGCAATCCAAATTTTTTCTATACAACTTACATTTCACAATTACATACTTGATGGCCTATAACTTCAATGTCCTCTTTTGATTATCATTCATACTATCTAGGCACCTCATATTTCTCAAATAGTAAATAATATCCTGATACCAAATACAATCATCCATATCACATGTATAGTCAATTTCAGAATGATTTACCTGGTTTGCATCTAGATTGGCTTGGGCCATCAACTTTGCTAATCCCTATCCTCTAACCAACTTAGTGATCTGGATTTCAACATTGAACTCCTGGATCCTATTGATCCATCTTCATCTTCTTTTAGACACCTCTTGCTATGAGAAAATGTCCTTCACAACTGCACTTGGCACAAAAGCAATCACAACTGCTCCCATCAAGTAACATCTAAAGGCCTTGATTGCCTTCACAAGTGCATAAGCTTATTTTTCATTTATGTCATATTTCAACTCTGCAGCCTGCAAAGATTTACTAAAAAATGCAATAGGCTTCTCAAAACCATCCTTATTCTTTTGTAACAGAACTACAGCAATAGTGTGAAAGGATGCAAAAGAAAAGATATGCATTGGGACACTATAATCAGGTGCCTTTAGCACTGGTCCATCCTTGATAGCCTGCTTGATATTCCTAAAAGTCACATCAAGCTCACCCTCCCAATTGATTACAGATCCCTTCTTCAACATCTTCGAAATAGGTCTAGTAACCTCTGCAAAGTTTGTCACAAACCTCCTTAAAAAATTGACCTAACCAAAGAAGGACTGAATCCCTTTAACATTCTTTGGCCTCTGAATTTTATCAATTGCTGCTACCCTCTATGGGTCGATTCTCACTCCTTGCTTCCCAACTAAGTGGCCAAGCAACTTACCTTCTGTGACACCAAAAGCACATTTCCTTGGGTTTAATGAAATGCCAAATTCCAAGGCCCTCATAAATATTTTCTCTAAATGAGCACAATGGTCCTCTTCCTTCTTGGAATAGGCAGTCATATCATTCTGATACACAACAAGGAAATCATTAATGAAATCTAAAAAGGCAACATCCATTGCCCTCTGAAAAGTAGCACCAGCATTTGTGAGACCAAAAGGCATTCTCACATAAACATACACTCCCCAAGGTGTTGTAAAGGTTGTCTTGAATTGTTCTAATTCCTTAACAATGACCTGATTGTAGCCAAAGAAACTATCCATCGTTGACATCAATTCTGATCTAGTTACTCTTTGCAACATAGCCTCCATATTGGGCAAACAATAATTATCTTTCAATGAGCTGATGTTCAAATTTCTGAAGTCCACACAAAGCCTGATGTCACCATTCTATTTTCTTATAGGAACCAGGTTTGACACCCAAGAAGAATGCCTTATAGGCTTGATAATGCCAACATCTCTCAACTTCATTAATTCTTCTTGCATCTTTGGTGCCAAAGTAGGATTAATAGGCCTTTTCTTTTGTCAGAAAGGTTTAGCATCTTCTCTTAATGGAATAACATGCTGAAATAAATCCTCTCTATAAACCTTTAAGTCATCATATGAGCATGCAAAAATATGCTTGAATTTCCTCAATAATTCAATCAAAGGTCTCCTTACCTTTTGAGATATATCTCTACCAATGTATACTTTCTTAGGTGCCTCATGTGATCCAAGATTTATCTCCTCAAGATCAGCATGATCTTCTCCTTTGATATTCTTTTGAACTCTATCTTGGTTGTCAAAGACAGTCTCCAAAACAACAAGCCCCTTGGGCACCTTGTTAGTCCTAAGCTGAATGACCTCATTGCCTAAGACAACCTCCCTTCCTTCTATTGACTCAACCAAGGCTGAACAATCAAGTTCCTGACCATGATACTGATCCTTGCAATCCATAAACTTCAAAATATCATTATCATCATCAAAAAATTTCCAATTCTCAATATTGTCTTGTATACTAGGCCTAGCCTGAATTTCAACTTTAGAAATACCAGAGAATGTAACATCATTAGGATTGATTGCAATATTGGCCAACAAGTCAGCCATCTCGTTGTTACTCCTATCCCTCCACTCAACATTAAAGTCATCAAAATGCTCAATCAAATCCCACACTGCATTCCTATATTGTTTCAACCTTCTATTCTTGGAAGCATATACTAACCTGACTTGGGACACCACCAACTCAGAATCACCAATAACACTTATGCATTTTATACCATGCTTTTGTGCCAACCTCATTCCTAACAACAAGGCCTCATATTCTGCTATATTATTGGTACAAAAAAAAATTCAATGTGAAAGAGAACTTGTAGGTGTTTCCATCAGGAGAAATAAGCAAAATACCTACTCCTGCACTGTCTTTGCAGTTTGCACCATCAAAGTACATGACCCACAAATCACCCTTCATAGAGTCAGCACCTACCTCAATAGTAATAGGTGACAAAATACACCCATTTTCAAATATAGGGATCTCTGCCCTAAAGGCATTTACATCAGTATCCACAAAACATGTAGTTTCATTATCTATGTTTCTCTCAATCATGTGGCATACTCTTGGCTCTCATTCAATCTTGACAAACTGATCATCAATCTTGAAAGTTGCATAGGACAAATCACACTATAAACTTCCACCCATGGCAACACTCCATCTTCTTGATAGCAACATCCCATAATGAGGGGGGATATCCACCACTAAAACACTCATTGTTAGCTCTTTCTTTGGATATGCTGCCAACCTATATGGCATTGCATTGATAGTCCCAATAACTGGTACCTTCCTCTGATCCATTGCACAACATCTACCCTGCACTGTATCAACTTTAAGGCCCAACCTCTCCATGATTTTGAAAGGCATGACAGTATTAGAAGCACCACTATCAATCATACAATTTCTTAATTTCATCCCATTCACAAGAACACTTAAGAAGAATGGGTCAATATTTTCAAGGCTAGCATTGACAAAACTGTCCAAATATATTGGAGGAATTTGAGACATAATTCCCTGAGTAGCAACATCCTTCAAAGCTTTATCCTGAGATCCATTGCATGAAGTATCATTTTTGTGAGTATTACCAACCCATGCAATAGCTTTATCTTTATGTTCAGGGATCCTCAACAATTCTGACAATGGAACCTTAACTGTAATTTGTGACAATACAGATAACATGTCAACAAGGGTAGAAGCAGGAATCTCAATCTACACCGCCTTAACATCTTTTTGCTTGTCTGACATATTAGGTGTATTGACCACCTTCATTTTTTCAAGCTCAGCCATTGTGTTAACTAGCTTCTCAATCTCACAAGAGATCTTTCCAATTCCAACTCCCCTAGGCTCACAATGTTTACTTTTTACATTCTTTAATTTCACCATGTGATCAGCCTTTGATTTGTTCTCATTAGGTTCTTCAGACTTGGTACTCTTTATAAACATTCTTGTAGCCTTCTCATTTGTGTTCCTTGCCATCATGCCTCTAGTTTGCACTTGGGCAATCATTTCTACAGTAATCCTCTCCATCTCTTCTCTAGAAGGTCTTCTCAAACTTACTGGCTTGGGAGAAGAGTTCATGTTACATATTTTCTGATCAATGTACTCACCATCAGAAAAAACCTCTTGATGAAAAAGAGCCTGATTATGTCTCTTCACATTCACATCTACCTCTTCATCGGAATCAAAATCCTCTTCATATCCTAGATATGAAGAAACCATGTTGCAACCAACATCATCTTGTTCCTCTTCTTGTTCTATCTCCTCATCGCCACAATCTTGATTTGTAGCCATAGATTGTGCAACCACACAATGCTCTACAAAATGAGGGGACTGGCATGCAACACACCATGGTACATTCTCCATGACATTTATTAAAGCTTTATGTAGAGGGTCGAGGACACCTATTTCATTATTTCCTCTTACAGTAGGGACAATAGGCTTGCCATCCTTCCATTGGGTGTTGTAGGGGTAATTTTGCAGTCTGTTATGCTTACTAAAATTGTTGTTGAACTGAGGCCTCTCATTGGTAGGAGAACTGATGTTCCTATTTGTAGGTGCCTTCAAATCCTTCAATGCATTAAGCACTTTATCCAATTTATCTTCTTCCTGCCTCCTAGATCCAACACTCTTATCATTTTCTTTTTTGTATTTCTTGTCCCCAAACAACTTTGGGTCATCTCTCTTTCCAACCAATTTTCCTGATATTTTCATGTTGTTCTCAATACTGATAGCAATCCTAAAATCATCCCTAAGAGTTCTTGGTTCTTTATCCCTCAATAAATATCCCATCTTCCCATCAAATGCATTGAAGTATGTAGTTAGATAGACATTGTCATCCAACCGCATGACTTGGAACAACTTGTGCATACCTTTTTGAAATCTCATGTTGAATTCAGCTATAGACTCATTCTGATTTTTCCTTATGGTATTGAATTCATTCACCATGAAGCTAGCATTAGTCCTATCACCATACTGCTCTTTGAAACATTTCTCAAAAGAGTCCCAAGTATCAATACATCTATTAGGAAGCCTCTTAAACCAATCTCTAGCATCCTCCATTAGAGATTGAACAAACAATTTCATGACAACATCCTCATGCTCTATCTCATAATCATTAAGCATATCAACAAATAACCCAAGATGCTCTTCACAACTAATAGCATTATTACCAGCAAACTTAGGTACCTTATCTCTAATATCATTTGGAAAAGCATTTGGATAGCTAGGAATTCCATCAAAACTTATTTTCCTATACCCTTCTAATTGCATAGGTCTTCTTTGAAAGCTTGAACTAGTGTTAACACTAGGATCAACATTAGCATCTACATTTATCTATGCATTTGACTGCTGCTTAGGATCTGCACCTATCCTAGCAGATGAAGAAGGAATAGAACTAGTAGCATTACTAAGTGGAATAGCAGTAGTCATAGATGGCATACCTAGTTCAGTAGTAGATGGGCCAAGAGCATTAGCTGAAGAAGCCCGCAAAAATTAGATCTTCCTTTTCTTTTCTACAATGGCAGCGTCAACCTTAGCTCTCTCTAGTTCTCTTGCAAGGTCCTCATATTCTTTTCTCCTTCTCTCCATTTCAATGTCCTTATTTGAATCAGGTGGTGGGATCCCTGGTATTGTCACCGGTTTGCTTGCTTGGTCACCCACCATCTTCTTCTTTCCTTTCTCATTAATGATAACAACAGGTCTGGTAATCCTATGCCCATCCTTATCTTTAGGCAAAGGGACACAGCTTTGCACTTGTCTAACCATAGGGCCCTCATTGTCAAATTCATGATCCTATAGTAAGTGTTCTTGCTCACTCCTCAAGGCATCAAGATCACAAAAAACATCATGCTGCAGCATTTTGGGAGCAGAAGAAAGCATTTTGTTTCTCTTCTTCATTTCATTTATTTTTCTTAGAAGAGACTTCCTCTCTATCAAAGCATTTACCTTTTCAGCCTCTCTCTCTTCTTGTAATCTTTTATGTATGGCATCCTGCTCTACCAACTGTAAGCTCAGTGCATTCAAATCATTAGGATCTACCATAATGTCATCAGAACTAGATGACACATCCATATCAGGAAGATTTTGATATGGGAAATGAACCTGCTTATGTCTCATGGGTTCTCCTTTGAATTGATCTTCATCAAGATCCAAGTCAACCTCCAAACCCACATCTATGTTTTCTTCATTTTGACCTACAGGCAAAGGACCTTTATCCTGAAATGCAGCCTCAGGGGTATCATAAAATCTCTCTTCAAAGTGACCACCTTCTGATCTAGATACTTTGTTTTGTGAACCATCCTCACTTGAGGATACATGTGGTCTTCTAGCTCTTGCATTTCTCTGCTCTCTCATGGGAGCACTAGTAGACTCACCATTCCTTCTAATCTAGCTCTTGTTTCCCTGTCTAGGTAACTGCTCTAGAGTAACCTCTGGATTCTTTCTAGCATATGACCTGGTATTTCTCCTCTTATCCATGCTTCTTCAATATGTTGCACTGGTTCAAAGCCTTGAGCCGCCACCCACCTAGATGGGAAATCTTCAAAACACTCAAGAAAACAAGAACAGAATATAGCCTTTCTCTCTAGATTCTCCCCAATAGAATCACTGACTCTTACAAATGTATATTTTCATGGTTATCCCCAGCAAAGTTGCCATTTTGTTGGTTGTGGATTATTCCCTTTGATCTTCAACTTGCAGATTTACACTTTGATGGATAATTCAAATAAAATCCTGACTCTATCACCACTCCAAAGTCCACAAGGAAGAGGGCCAACTAACAAGGATCAAATGATCTTTCTTCTCTTTGAGCTTCAGTGCTCAGGCAAGTGTATCCTTGAATCACTTCTTCAAAGGAGTCTCAAAATGATGTATACAATGCTCAACATAAATCTATAAAAGGTTTATCAAATGAATGTTTATGTTTGTGGTTGTTAACCATGCATACCTCAAGAGGAAAGACCAGTGCCTTATCCCAGGGCTTAGAATCACCTAATTGCATACCTAAACTAAATACCTCAAATCAAACATAATGGAAACTAGAGTAAGTGTTTTGCCTATTACCCCTTTCCCTCAAGCACACAGACATCAAATTCTATACCTGGCTGTAAACTCACTGAATTCACCTAAAAGGCTTTAATCCTAACTTGTTAGAAACTCAGAGATGAATTCAAAATACTCTTTGTTTACCATACATTAACACACTTTGTGATATTAACATATATGAGCTCAGAGACAAGCAAGAAGACATACAGAAGATAAAAGATTAGGATTCAATGATGTTTTCATTAACAAATCCAGAATCAACATATAATTAGAATGACACCAAGATGAGAAAAGTCACAAAACCAGACTTCTGTCAGTATATACAGTTAGAAACCTGGGACCAAAAGCAATGAGATTTTGAAACCCTTGCAAAGTCAAAAATTCTCTAACTTATACCACTAGCTACCTTGGGATCCTCAAAATCAGATGCAACAAACTTCAAATAGCTAGGGCTAAGGTCTCAACCACCCAACCTGCTGGAAACGGTCTGAAATTTATTACAATGGTGGGAAATACAAGCAGCCTAAAGAAAATAGATCTGTAATCAAGAAAATTTTCCAGCCAGGATAGAGCACTAGGAATTTCCTATTAAAATCAGTCTAATCAGCCACTTGCAAATAGCTTCTTGAGCTCAAAAATAAACTCCACCAGGTAAAAAAGTCATCATACAATCAAGAAATAGGCCCCTAGACCACCTCGCAACACCTATCACCATCAAACCAGCAAGAAATCTGCCCAAAATCATTAAAACTAGGTACTTCCTGTCGCTGCAAACTCTTCGGCAAATTTGAATTTGAAAACCAATGGTTACTTCCTCTCTTGGCGCTTGTAGAGAAACAACAGCCCACATTCAAACCACGACCAACTTTATATCCTTGTCGTCAGATCATTATACTTTGTGGGCTCAGTAACTTAACACTCAACTTTAGTGGCGCAGTTGCGCTGTCATATCTCTCATCACCATAGGAAATAGGTCTCAAATAATACTTGGTCACATGATCACAAGGAACCAAACTAACCTTTGCGATCACTGCGACAGTGGTCTCCAAACCACAGCCAACGATCAGAAACCCCGCAGGAAAAGTCGCTGGCAACATTACCACCACAACTCCGCAACGGCGATGGACACATGGTGCCCTGTTGCATGATTACATAGCCTAGAGATGGGCTATGCGATCATGCAGCAACCCGTAGACCACTACTGCAACCACCACTTCATGGAGACAACATCACCACCCGCAAGCCAAAACTGCCACCCACACAATTCCGCAACTACGTCACCGCAAGGGGTTAGTCGCATGATCGCATAGCCAATTTCTGGGCTATATGAACATGTGACAACCCGCTAACACTATGCCTCAGACCTGGGCCCACTTGCCATGTGTCACACCACCATTCACTTGGTCACCATGAACATGGACCCCACATATCTAGCGAACTGGTGACCAAAGAACCTCCTCTAGTTCACGAAATGCTTTGCACCTTTTGCTAAAAATCTAGCGACTCCATGACCACGGTTCACCAAGTCACTAGACAAACTAGAAAACTGCCAAATCTTCTTGCGAATGCGTGACAAGACCACATTTTATCGGCACCGCCATCTTTTCATCCGGATCGCCAAAATGAAGACCCAACCTGGGCCCGCCAAATTCCACATCACCACCTGTCGGCTAGTCAGGAATGCCCATGTGCTAGAAATACCGGCCCCACCAACTAACTGCCAAGCATTCAGCGACTACGTGACTAACTATTCGCCAAGTCCTTGGATGCTATGTGCTTAACCGCCAGAATCAGGAGATTGCATGACAGAAGAGAAATAGACTGCCTGCCAGGTTGTTGAATGCTAAGGGGATAACCGCCAGAAACCAGTGAACTGGAGATAACCACAAGTCACCAAGTCACGGAATGGAGACATAACCACTGGCCAAGATGAACAACAGGAAGAACCGGACACACATAGACAGTTGGAAAGCGGTCACATGATCGCATGTTAGAGAAGTCTAACATGCGGCCATGTGACAGCATATCAGATAAGAGCCATTGAAAATTGGGCCCACCACCCATCGCACCTGCGCAGTTAGAGAAAACACCAGCAAACAAAGAACTAGTGCGGGGCCGAAAACACGCAATGTTTTCGACGGAAGAGGACCGAAAACACACAAAGTTTCTGACATGTCAATAGATAAGCATACAAAGTAGGAAGCACAAGGTCAAAAACAATGCAGGTTGAAAACACATAGACCAAAAACATCATGAACTTTTTGAAAACACTGTGGGTTTTCAACAATGTGGTAAATTTTTAAATTTTTCCAGCAGGCTTAGAATTTGAATAACTTTTGGGATTTGATGATTCAGCTCATGAAATTCGGACCAAAGCCAGGTGACAACATGGAGAACATAGGGCAAGACACTTGACACACACTTTGCATAGAACAGGCCAATTTCACAAGATTTTGCGATGACAGAAAGAAGGCCTAACAGAGTGAGTGATACTTTTGAAACATATCCAAGTTAGAGTATGCTTCCATATAATCTATA
The DNA here is from genome assembly GCA_027943335.1 of Chamaecyparis obtusa. Lineage (NCBI taxonomy): Eukaryota > Viridiplantae > Streptophyta > Pinopsida > Cupressales > Cupressaceae > Chamaecyparis > Chamaecyparis obtusa. The sequence continues at coordinate 172,632 of BSBK01009741.1, forward strand.
TACTCCATATTCTATTTTAAGTTGATTATTTTCTAAATTCGCAACTTGTATCTACGAGAACTATAAAAAACGTATAAAGCTAGCATCAATTTATGTCTTCGAAACCCAATCTATTCAACATTAATTTTGTAAGAAAAATAATGAATAATGCATGTAATTATCACTATTTTGTTGACATTTTTAATAATTTCATTTTATGAGTTATAATACAATTGTAAGAAAGGGTAGTACACTAATTAACAATAAAAAAATAATATGAAAAAATCAACATGTTTGCATGATAACTATTTTTAATTATTTATAATTTTTTTAAAAAATTCTTTCTTTAAAGCATTTGTTTCAAGGTTTGATTGTCTTAAACACTAAATTTTGAGGTAATCTTTGAAATATATGA